>JAVRKA010000042.1:3600000-4200000 GCA_034508555.1 Venustoraphidia nigricollis | reverse complement strand
CGTCTTTTATCTATATAGATTATTAAAATGTAAAAAGTGGTTATTGTGACATAACGATAATAGTTGGACATATAGTATCGCGAAGTTTTTTGTAGTTATTGATATGTTCTTTAATATTGTAGAACATACTTTTGTTCTATCATCAATAGTTTCCGCAGCGCATGCGACGAAAAATGTTTTATGACATTTTTTTACACCTTGGGTTACGTTACTAAAGTTTTAGTAAGGATCCCTAATATTTTCTAGCAATAAATATAGCCTATGTTACTCAAGGTGAATGTAGCTTTCTAATGGTGAAAGAATTTTTTAAATCGGCACAGTAGTTTTTGAGTTTATTCATTACAAACATACAAAAATACAAATCTTATAATATTAGCGTAGGTAACTGGTGGACCCAAGCGAACACTTCACACAGTTAATGATCAGTTACCCAATACATTAGGTGGAAATAAATTTTATTCTATTCTATTCAGAGACTTCAGCGCCATTACGTCACTTAATATAACCGACAACTGTTAGAATAAACAGATTGCCACCAAATGACAACATTTGTCACTATGTCACGTGATATTACCGACAACTGTTAAAATGAACAGATTGCCATATTACCGACTACTGTTAAAATAAACAGATTGCCACCAGATGGCTAAATTTTAAACTGCAATTTTTAGTGAAAACATTAATTTTAAGATATTAATTTATTTTTCGTCAATAGAGAGAAAAATGATTTCAAAAATGGCGCATCAAACATTAATGTTGATACCGTATTAAGGGAGATATTTCCTACCGACAAAAATACCTATGAGAAATAATATATACCGATATTTCAAATGTCAATATTTATGAAGTTGAACGGGTCCTGTCGACTAATTGGCTGAAATGTTTTTCTGATGTACCCTGTACAGTACGTTATTTATTATGTTCTAAGTTAAAAGGAACGCCGACATTATAGGCACAGGCCTGACACATAAAGTGCGTGACGTCAAACTATCAATCAAACCAGCCATGAGCTTTTATTAGATGGAAAAGGGTCGAATGCTTGGAGCTAACAACTAAATTGCTGTTACTCGAATAAAATGGTCTAAAATCTGTAGATAAATTGCCTAACCTAAGTTTGGATAAATTTATAACAGTCTAAACCAGCAATACTCAAAGTGTGTGAGCCCTGGGGCTCCGTTAGACCTTTAGGGCTTCACCGAAATAATACCAACATAAAGAACGAAACACCGACTTAAATAGTTGGTCAAAAATGAAAACAATAATTTCATACCTTCCATTAAATGGAAACAATTTTATCAATTTCCCGTGAAATTTGCCATATGTGGCATATTGGCATCGGGTGGATGGCGGGACCTATGGAGCGGACCAAAATTTTCCAAGGTTTCACATCATTCTAAGCAACTTGGCACCGTTTTTGAAAATGTTTATATATATATATATATTATATATATATATTATATATATATATTATATATATATATTATATATATATATGGAAAACACGTTTCATAACTATTATGGACTGCAAAGCGTTGGAATTTTTTTTCTTCTGAAGGGGGCGGTGAACCCAAAAAGCTTGGGAGTCTCTGGTTTAGGATCTAGAATATCGCGTTTTACCCAAAATATCTTGAAAAATAATCAGTCAAAGTTCATAATAACAAATCCATTGTTAATAAAAGAATGTCTTTCATGCGCGGTCTGTATATAAAGGCTACGTTTTTAATCGTTTTAAAAAGTGCTTAATTAAGGTATTTATTTATTGTGCACTAACGGAACTTTCATACGCGGATACCAAATGATTAAAAGAAATACCATATTTTATTTTCGCAAGCTTATTTTATTTTTTTGTAAAATATGTCCTTTTACGTAGAATAATAGAACTTAAATAATAATTTAATACTGCAAAAATAAGGCATCAAAAATTATTGAAAACGTATTTTTTCTTTTCCATTACTAACGCAAAAAATTAAAAAATAAAATTATTAAGTACTTACATTTCTTAATAATTGCGTTGGCTTATTTCATTAAAAAGTTTCTGAAATAAATAAACGATACAAAATATTAATAATAGTGCCTTAAATAGAACATAAAAAAAGACTGTGTATTTTATACTATACAATACACAAGTGAAACTGGTAGAATTATAAAAAACAAATAAAAAATAATGACACCGGGATTTATTCTCCAACGTTAAGGCAACTTTTGTGCCTCGCCGCCACCTCAGATAATGTTCTAGCGCCGGTTTTCATGTTTGGATTCCATGTCGAGGTCATTCAGACTCGTTAAAAAATTATAATGAGCCTCACTCTCATAAACTCACATAAGACGTTTATCTTCTTTAGTTTTTAATATTATTCTCAAGTTAAATTTTTTATGTGGAACTAATTAATAATTGACTTTTTTAGTGTATTTGCCATATGGCAACATACACTATTGGCGTCGGTCGGATGGCGGGACCTAGGGGTCGGACCAAAATTTCTCGCCGTTTCATAACCTCCTAAACACTTTGGCACCATTTTTAAAAATGTTTATATATATGTATATGTATATATATATATATATATATATATATATATATATATATATATATGTATATATATACATTTATATATCTATATATATATATATATGTGTGTACGGGCAATAACTTTCGAAAGAGTTAATTGATTTCAACGAAATTTGGGCCACGTGTTGAAATCCATCACCGCAAGAAGCCTATTTAAAATGGGCGTAATCGGGTCATTTTAAGGGTAGTTTTTAGGGGTTGAAAAATGTTTTTGGGCCCCAAAATACTGAAAAAATTGTCAGAATCGCTTCAAAATTGACATTTAACCCGTTAGTAGCAATTAAAAAGTGCTCCTAAAATTTTAATAAAATCGGCCCTACAGGACCGGATTTAAAAATTTTACGAAAGACTAGTTTGCAGATAGTGAATTATTTACTGAAATGTGTATATAACTTGGTATAGAGGATCGATTGATAATAATATTGCAATTAAGAAAAAAAATGTTATTTTAAGGGATATATTAAGGAGTCAAATTTTTTATTTTGTCCAAAAACCAAATTAAATTCGCATAATAAAGCCACACTGCCTGTATTAGCAATTACACTATATTGTCGGCAGGATTTTGGCACTGCGACCCGGGTTTTTATTTTCTTTTTTGTCCTTGGTAATTAATATAAAAATATTTACACATACTTAGCAACACACTATAAACTTCTGTCCTTGTCAGTTTCATGTAATTTAGGAGACAAACTGACTTCCCCTTTATTTGCCAGTTATACTTCTCCTTGATTTCTTACTTTTTTCAAATAGATACGTCGCTAAAGAAGTTAAAGTTCAAAAAGTTACACATAAAACATTGTTTTAAAAAATTATTCCGATCCTGACTAATTAATTAGATGAAAAATTGTCTGAGGACTTAGGATCAGTTTTTTTAAATCAACAAAACAAATAAATAGAACAGTTAATACTTATAAATAATTTATGGTATGTAAAATTGTTTAAGATTTATTTGTTTTTGTAAAAAATATTTTGTACTTATATGTATTGTTTCCAGACACCTGATGAAGGAATAAATTAATTCCGAAACGTCGTGTAAAAAATAAAAAATTTAGTATTGATTTAAAAAAATTGATCCTAAGTCCTCAAACAATTTTTCATCTAATAAAACATTGTGAGCCTCGGCAGCTTCGAATGTCCGAAGCACTGTAGTTGATGGATACGCTGTCCCTTTTTACGAGTCGCTACTGAAATGTTTGACAAAAGCCATAAAATGTAAACGTTAAACGTAAAGGAAACTTCAGTCTGTCAAAACATTTTATCTGCTCGTCAATCAAGTACTGGTTAACATGGAAACTGTGTGTATTAGAACTGTCATCATAAATTGCACCTAGAGTTTTCGATACTCGGCAACCATAAAAATCAAAACAAATGAAAAATAGGTCTGTGAAACCTAATATCGTATTGATTTTTTTCCTTATATTTCAAAGATTATTAGATTCACAGGTTGCCTCGTTAATGAATGACGCCAGTTTAAAGACCGTTCAATAATTTTGTCAACCGCGCAATATCAATTAATCCCCTCACAAATATCCAACACAACGAGGTTACCTCTGTATAGTTGACCAATTTCAAAATTTTTCGATCCATAATCTAAATTAGAGGTTTCCAGCCTTGTCGGGACTGCCGCTCCATTTACAAAAAGAAAAACTCAAGGCCCCCTTGACCATAATAGCTAATTTTATATGAAATAAGTTTTCAAAAAAATATTTTTTTCTAAAAATTAGAACCAATTTTTTTTTAATCTTGAAAAAAATACGTTTAATTGAAAAATTTTATATATAAGTAAATAATATTAATACTAATAATAAAAAAACCCGGGTCGCAGTGCCAAAACCCTGCCGACAATATAGTGTATTTGCTTGTATAGGGCCGCGTGGTTTTATACTTTTATTATGTGAAATTAAGTTTGTTTTTGGGCAAAATAAAAAATTTAACCCCTTAATACACCCCTTAAAATAACATTTTTTTCTTAATTGTAATATTATTATCAATCTAACGTCTACACCGAATTAAATACACCCTTCAATAAATAAGTCACTATCTGCAAATTAGTGTTTTCAAAAAATTTGTAAGTCCGGTCCTGTTGAGCCGATTTTATTAAAATTTTAGGGGCACTTTTTAATTGCTACTGACAGGTTAAATATCAATTTTGAAACGATTCTGAGAATTTTTTCGGAATTTTGGGGCCCAAAAACCCCTAAAAACTACCCTTAAAATGGCCCGATTAGGCCCATTTTAAATAGGCTTCTTGCGGTGATGGATTTCAACACGTGGCCTAAATTTCGTTGAAATCAATTAACTCTTTCGAAAGTTATCGCGCGTACACATATATATATATATATATATATATATATATATATACGTATATAAATATATATATATATATATATATATATACATATATATATAAACATTTTTAAAAATGGTGGCAAAGTGTTTAGGAGGTTATGAAACGTCGAGAAATTTTGGTCCGACCCCTAGGTCCCGCCATCCGACCGACGCCAATAGTGTATGTTGCCTTATGGCAAATACACTAAAAACCCGGGTCGCAGTGCCAAAACCCTGCCGACAATATAGTGTATTTGCTTGTATAGGGCCGCGTGGTTTTATACTTTTATTATGTGAAATTAAGTTTGTTTTTGGGCAAAATAAAAAATTTAACCCCTTAATACACCCCTTAAAATAACATTTTTTTCTTAATTGTAATATTATTATCAATCTAACGTCTACACCGAATTAAATACACCCTTCAATAAATAAGTCACTATCTGCAAATTAGTGTTTTCAAAAAATTTGTAAGTCCGGTCCTGTTGAGCCGATTTTATTAAAATTTTAGGGGCACTTTTTAATTGCTACTGACAGGTTAAATATCAATTTTGAAACGATTCTGAGAATTTTTTCGGAATTTTGGGGCCCAAAAACCCCTAAAAACTACCCTTAAAATGGCCCGATTAGGCCCATTTTAAATAGGCTTCTTGCGGTGATGGATTTCAACACGTGGCCTAAATTTCGTTGAAATCAATTAACTCTTTCGAAAGTTATCGCGCGTACACATATATATATATATATATATATATATATATACGTATATAAATATATATATATATATATATATATATACATATATATATAAACATTTTTAAAAATGGTGGCAAAGTGTTTAGGAGGTTATGAAACGTCGAGAAATTTTGGTCCGACCCCTAGGTCCCGCCATCCGACCGACGCCAATAGTGTATGTTGCCTTATGGCAAATACACTAAAAATAAAACTGATAAATTACGATAAAATATATTCGAAAACATTTTTTTATGTTCCGAATGGTGCGAAATAATGTTAATGACCATTTAAGAAACGTTTTCAAAAAAAAAAATGTTTTTTCACCCCGTCTGCCTTCTGTATCTTATTTTCATAATATTTTATTATATTAATTTTCTAATTAGATAAGCACGCCTCGGCTGCCTTTCTTGACTGACTCAATGTCCTGCATTATCTCTGGATTCGGTACCGTCCCCACGGAAGGCTCCAGCGCCAACTGGGGACCGTCCGCCCCTGTTGGGTGACTATGATCTAAATTATGCAATAATTTGTGTGCGGCAAAAGTGTTTTTAGAGTATATTAAATATTTATAACGCGTTAGTGAACTATCATTTTGAATATAAAAAGTATCTCATTATATTTACCTCAACCCTTTCAGCAGGGTTTCGATGTCATACAACAGAGAAGCCAATGGTCTCATGGGATCAACAAGCAAAAGCCTTTTGAATGAAAACTGAGGCAAAAGCTCGAGGGACTTCGATGTGATAAAATATACGTGGCAATAAAGGAAAGCCGTCTGGAAAAACGTCCTGGTTGCTATATACATAGTTGAAAGAGAAAATGGTGTGAATGGCGAAACTAGCCGTAAATAATGTATGGCCACCTGCCAACTAAGATTCCTGCAGCGACGGCGTACCATGCAAGCGAATCTATCGATAGGTTAACCTCTGTGACGTCACAAAACACTACATTGATCTATGATAAAAGAAGAACATCAACCCTATCCTTTGTTCCCGCGTGTCTATTTTTTGTCATCGTACGAAATATCTACAGTTTCTTTGATCTGTAAAATATCTTCGTAGAAGAATGTCTCATTGTTTCTAATACCTTTAAATCGAAACTCGATTGAAAGATTATACACGTTCAACAACTCATTAGTGTCAAATGAAAACCGATTGTAAGTCGGTTAAAAAAAACGCAAACACTCAAAAACAACATTTTGAACTGGTGTGAACAACTTCGAGCAATATGGTATTTGACACTAAAAAAATAAATGATTAAATTATATGAATACGAATATTAATCGAATAAAGAAATCAGACATTTTCGATTTGTATTCACGAAAACGCAAGGTTGATTTATTATTTCAACTTTAAAACTTTTCGATATGTCATAAACCGTTGTCTGCCATGGTGGTTTGGAATGTGACGTCAGACTTGTAGTAAGCACACGCATATACTAACATAAACAAGCGATACATACGTGATTAAACACGAAACGAGCCTTGTTTGTATACTACAATAGTGACGGCAGAGTAGGTAAACATGGCGGTTCATATTTTCGCGCCAATCTTAGATTACATTTAAAATAAAAACTTCTGTGAACTAAAACTACAATATGAACATTTTGAGACAATTTAAAAATAAGAGTCAAGTAGGGATGTCGAAAAAATATCGATATATCGATATTTATTATTTGATATATCGATATTTTAGGGCGATATTTAATATTTAGATATATCGATATAAAATTCCGAGTATCAAAAACCGATATTTTTTTTCAGTAACAACACTTGTATGTAGGTACTACCGCGACTGACTATGGCTGTATAATTATTCCGATAAATCGAAAACTTCACTGAAAAAACATGTGTTTTTACATATGTTTTTGGAACACTTTTAGTTGAGTTCCAAAAACAACAACAGTGAATAAAGCACATATCAAATTCGTTTCTTTTTCACCGGATTTTTCGATATTTTCGGAATAATAAACAGTCGAAATGTCTATTCATGCAATGTTTCATTTCATTTCTACAACATCTAGATTCTAGAATATTTTTAATTATTTCGATTTACACCTCAATTCATGCTGTATCAACAATTTTCTGTCGAATGTCACCTCTGGCACGCATCCCATAGGTTCACCATCCCTGGCTTTATTAATTGTTCGATTAATCTCTAAAATTATCTGCTCCTAAATGTATTAGACATTTAATTAATAAACAAAAAAAAAATTGTTTTTGATTTCAGATAAATATTTATTAGTTGATTTATTAGAAATAATGGCCGTTAATTGCTATTTGAGATTATATTAAGCTACCCAATATGTATACAAAATTTCTTCGAGTGCCAATGTTCTCTTTCAAATTGGACCGATATATCGATATTTTTTTTTAAATATATCGATACCGATATCGATACGATATATATCGATACTTTTTGGCACTTCCGACATCCCTAGAGTCAAGTAACCTTAAGACTTCGTGTTTGTAATGATATTATGTTGGGACATCCTTTTCTTATCTAGCTTCTATGACCTATTTAAAGCTACCGAGTTCATTTGTTGATGTTCTCGTTAGCACTTACTGTTATAGTGCTATTGGAACTGACCGCCAGCAAGGTAATGTCTGTTCGACTTGAAAATATGGTACTTATATATAGTACTGTCATTCTAAAACTCACAGGCGGGCTTACCAGCTTTATAAACTCGTAAAAAGTTTTTCCTGAAATTGTATGCTAGTTTTTAACGCCATCACTCGAGAATGATCGATTTTGAGGAAACCTGATATACTAGAGATATCTACAATCTTTTTTACTAATTCGTGTTTTACATTCATCAACTGAAAAACTAACTATAAACATATACAATTAAGTTAGCAGGAAAGTGGACAAATTGATGTAAATCAATAAGCCAATTATTAATTTAGCGACGTGTCGGTCATTTATTTGATCTTCATCAATAAGATCAAATAAATGACCGAAACGTCGCTAAATTAATAATTGGCTTATTGATTTACATCAATTTGTCCACTTTACTACTAACTTAATTGTATATGTTTGAAAAAATATGGACGCAACAATTTCTAAACTAATTATAAACTTTCAGTTTTCAGTTTTGAGCGCAATATTTTTAAAATAATAATCTGGGTTGAATCTGGGTCGAATTTGGGACGAATCTGGGTTGAATTTGGGTTGAATCTAGGTCGAATTTGTGCGTGCAACAAAATACTAAAACAAGAAAATGAAAAACTAAAACTTAAAGTGAATAGGCAATAACAATACACCCGAATTAATACTGTGGAAATATATGGAAATCAAATTTAATAACGAAACCTTCTTTCAAAATTATAAGAAACCAAAAGAGAGATAGAAGTGTACGTGTCCATAAGATAAGCTGTATCGTGAGTTTGACAAAATTTTTGTGTGGTTTCGAAATTTATCAAAAATCACAGTTTTTTAAAGTTGTATGCATTTAATATGCCTTGAAAAATATCTAAAATCGAAATCTTTCATATATTCTTTTCTTGAATAGAGGACTTATATAAAAAAATATGCTGATCAATAAACATTTTTCAAGTAGATATGCTTTGAAATTTTTGTCATTAATTTCTAGTAGTTGGATACGCAAAATTATTAAAAATTATAGACTGGAAACACTTGGGAGCTTTAGAATAAAAATATGATTTAATTTGCGTATGCATTTGAAATAATTGTCATGTGTTATATTCATGAATCACTTTTATAAGATGTCTGGAGCCAATTATAATTTATTGTAAATTATTAAAAAAACACATTTTTAGTAATTAGTTACTGCAAAAGTAATTAAAAAAATTAGTTGAATGTATAAATAATAGTTTAATTTATATCTGAACATAATCTCTACTGTCAGATATTTCAGTCGAAAAATTGTTAAATTTCATATTTTACTGGGCTCAAGTTTAAATTGTATTCTCTTTAGTTTAGTATATACGGCTAATAAACTAGGTTTTTCGACTAAAGTTTTTATACCTGCTGATTGAATAACTTTAATAAACTGCACGCCACTGATGACCAACGTGGTATATTATGTAATGTATACGGTATTTATATACATAATATGTGTTACATAATGGGTTATAGCTACATGCACTGTACAACAGTGCTTGGAAGTTGGAAGATAACCAATACAATAGATTTGCTACGAGAGCTCTGCATAGCACAGTTATGTCACTACTCCAGCGGCTCACAATCGATGGTAATCTTTAGTATCAAACGAATATTTTGTATGATACCTGAACACTCGAAAACGGCTGGTAAAACTTAATATAATTTAGAAATTTGTGATAAAATGAGATTAGTAAAGTTTTGATAATTTAGTTATATATATTTTGTTACAATGATTTTTTTAAGCCAGGCTTATTTAAGTCTAGCACCAATTAATATTTTCATTTGTTTTTTTTATAATTTAAAATCTGAGAGATAAATTTAAAAGTTCTCGGGATAGAACCTAGAAAATAAAGGGGTCAATGAAATCGAGACACCTTCCCACCGCAAGTTAAGAACACCAAATCAAACGAAATAAATAATCTCAGTCCTTCGATTCCAGTTATCAGCCAATACAAAAAAATTATTTAAAAATTAATAAAAAAACATGATGATCACATGCACGAAAACTCATTTTTAGTAAAATTATTTCGATTGGAGATGGGCACTGCTAAAGTATACCGCTAGGGTCGCCAGGTATATAACGACCTTAGTCTGTGAATAGTTCACAGCAGTGTGTGCAAAATAAGTTTACTTCGAATAATAAAACATTGACAATACCAATGTTTTGTATTTACCAATGTTTTAATAAGGGAGGTTTTGTATTTCCAAAGGATCCGGAATTAGAAAATGTAATCAGAAGGGAAAAAACTGCTGGGACAATAGTATAGTTTGCCAAGCCCACTTTACTAAAGAAGATTTCGCCACAGAAGGATACATTGCAGAGAGAAAAAGTTATTCTATTTATTTAAATTGTGGTTATAATATTAAAACATCACAGTTTAATTTTGAATTATTCCTTATTTAAAATACGCAACTTGGGAAGGAACACGCAGATTTGGTTTTTACTATTCTCGATAGTGAAAACCAATCATAACTTGGGTCGTTATATACCTGCTGCCATCTACGTTACACTTGTCATGTGCCCATGTTCGTTGATTATATCCCACATTAAAAGATCCATTCTGTAGGTTCTAGTGCATTCGTATAACATAATATATAAGCACTATACATGGGTTCGAGTATCATATAAGTAGTTATTTGACCTAATTTGCGACTGTACAGCTGTCGAGCAAGATAGCGGAGAATACACCTATACAGAGCACGCGTCTGCATCATTGATATCTGATTATACGGATTGTAGATAGTCATCCTCCAATATAATGCCTAAAGTATCTTAGAAGTGACGGGATACGAGAAAAGACTGAGGAAAAGTGAGAATCTTTGACTAACAAGTTTAAATTATGCATTCTGCGATTTTTGTTTGAAAAATAAAAAACCCGGGTCGCAGTGCCAAAACCCTGTCGACAATATAGTGTATTTGCTAATACAGGTATTGTGGCTTTATTACATGAACTTAAGTTTGTTTTTGGACAAAATAAAAAAAAATGAACTCCTTTATATATCCCTTAATATAATAATTTTATTAGTTGAAATATTGTTATTAATTCAACATTTGCACCAAATTAAATACGACCTTCAGTTAGTAAATTCGTATACGCAAACTAGTGTTTTCATAAAATTTGTAAGTCCGGTCTTGTCGGTCCGATTTGCTTATAATTTCGGGAGCACTTTTTAATTGCTACTAAAGGGTTAAATTTCAATTTTGAAACGATACTGAGAATTTTTTCGGTATTTTTGGGCCCAAAAACTTTTTTCAACCCCTAAAAACCACCCTTAAAATAACCCGATTGGGCCCATTTTAAATAGGCTTCGTGCGGTGATGGATTCCAACATGTATGCCAAATTTCGTTAAAATGAATTAACTCCTTCGAAAGTTATTGCCCGCACATATATATATAAACATTTTTAAAAATGGTGCCAAAGTGTTTAGGTATGAAACGGTGAGAAATTTTGGTCCGACACCTAGGTCCCGCCGTCCGACCAACGCCAATAGTGTATGTTGCCATATGGCAAATACACTAAAAACGTAAAAAACCTTTTTAAGTTAAACGATTTGATTGTACAATCGATAAAAAATAATGATCACCAAGCTGTGACTTTCATCAGACTAAACCAAAAACGTGGAGTCTATTTAGTAATATCGAGACGACGAAAACAGTCGAAAGTCAAATATGATTCTGAATCTCTCAAAGTTTTCTACTAAATACGTACGACGATTTGTTTTATGTCTGAGCAAAACTTCACAATGGTGGTCATCATTATTATTCAGCTTTTAGTACACTATCGATTGTACATTAAAAACAGTTTAACCTAAAAAGTTATCTTACCAATTTTATTTTCAAGTCATATTAATGTATCTTTGTCATCCTTCGAGTGGTGTAATATTAAGAAATTAACTGGAATTAAGAACAAAAAACTTGTGTAATAATTTTACAATTTATTTCGTTAACTTGGTTAACTTCATCGGGGCTTGAACTTAATTTATTACACATTAGTCTTAGTAAAACTCTTTATTAGTGTATTTGCCATATGGCAACATACACTATTGGCGTCGGTCGGATGGCGGGACCTAGGGGTCGGACCAAAATTTCTCGACGTTTCATAACCTCCTAAACACTTTGGCACCATTTTTAAAAATGTTTATATATATATATATATATATATATTTATATGTGCGGGCAATAACTTTCGAAGGAGCTAATTCATTTTAACGAAATTCGGCATACATGTTGGAATCCATCACCGCACGAAGCCTATTTAAAGTGGGCCCAATCGGGTCATTTTAAGGGTGGTTTTTAGGGGTTGAAAAAAGTTTTTGGGCCCAAAAATACCGAAAAAATTCTCAGAATCGTTTCAAAATTGAAATTTAACCCTTTAGTAGCAATTAAAAAGTGCTCCTAAAATTATAAGCGAATCGGCCCGACAGGACCGGACTTACAAATTTTATGAAAACACTAGTTTGCGTATACGAATTTACTTGCTGAAGGTCGTATTTAATTTGGTGCAGATGTTGGATTGATAACAATATTTCAACTAATAAAATTATTAATGTAAGGGGTGTATTAAGGGGTTCAATTTTTTTTTATTTTGCCCAAAAACCAACGTAAGTTCGCATAATAAAGCCACACTGCCTGTATTAGCAAATACACTATATTGTCGGCAGGGTTTTGACACTGCAACCCGGGTTTTTTTGTGATTATATTTATTTAGAAGATGCGCTTGAAGCTTATGTCGTGTATTAAATGAACATATGTGCAAAATTTCTCTCAATCGGTAAAAATTGAATGTACCCAAACACATGAAAAGAAATACCAGTTTTTTACTTAATTACTCAAAAATTCGCTAGGTGGCTGTGCGCTGTTTCCTTTGCCTCTTTTTAACAGATAGAAATAATCCATGCTTTGTTGTATTTGTCTTGACTGAATGACTCTTGTGATGTACTGGAATAGGAATTAGTTGTAAAAACTACTTTAATTAGATCAAAAATTATACAAAATCAATTATTGTGGTGTCCTTTTTGCTTTCCATAATATGGATTTATATTTATACGGTAAATATAAACTTTTAAAGTTTGTTAAATATTAAATAAAACGAAACCACTTGCGATTACTGTTCAAAATATTTTTTTATTTACAAAACGTTTCTACCAAATTTTGCTCCTTTTCAATTTAATAAATTGAAAAGGACCAAAATTTGGTAGAAACGTTTTGTAAATAAAAAAATATTTTAAACAGTAATCGCAAGTGGTTTCGTTTTATTTAATATTCTATTACTGTTGGTAGAGTCAATATTATTAATTTTAAAGTTTGTGTTTAATGGAAATAAATGGAAAAAAGATCGATTTCTGAGAAATCGATCTTGAAGACCTCGATTTTTTTGTGAATCAATTCATCAGATTTCGATTCGAATCGATTTAAAAATCGATATTTTTCGGAAAGAATCGCCATCCCTAGTCTGTGATTTCACACAATGGTTGCCATTCACAATCTGTGTGTTAGAGATCAGTGGTGTGTAAAGTCCACCGACCACCACGTGCTGTACCTATATTTCGTACAGGGGTAACGTAAATTAATTATTAACTGCTTTGGAAACAAATTGTCGGAAACAAACTCAAATCCTTACAGAATAATATATTCCTCATGTACTATTGAACCATAAAAGGTATTGTAACATTGAAAATGCTCATACATTTTTTAGCTAATAACATTGTGCGCATTAACAATGAACTTTTTCATTTCAAGAAATTCAACTGAGTATAAACAAGTTTCAATTAATAACGATTTTTGGCCTCGTTCAAATTTTCAAAAAGCACATAAAATTGTAACCGGATTTTCAGACATTTTGACTGTTACAAGGGAAAACGCATTTCTGTCTGCTTGAGCCAAATTCGCTTCGAAACGGTTTTAGCCGATTTTGATGAAATTTGGTAAAATTCCCGACAAAATCTGCGGAAAAAATTGACGTTGCGGACAAACTATATAATATATAATATAGAAGAAACGTTTCGAAAGATAAATATATTAAATATTTTTTCATTTTATATGGTAAAAAAAAAATACAAAATTGGCATAAAAATACATGTTATAACGTGTTTTTTATGCCAGTTTTGTAATGTTTTGTAATTAATTAAAAAATAATTAATGAAACGGAAAACTGATGGGACTAGGCTACAGCCATGTGATTATTTTATAAATAAATAACAGTTTGTTGCACTGAATAAATCAAACGAACCGATCTAGTCACCACAATACTTCTGGATTTCGTATAATATGGACAATATTTAACTAAAAGAGTGTCGATTCTGTGACAATAATGCTTACAAAATTATGTACACCGCCGAAATTTTAAATTTATGAAAATTAAACAAACTGTTTATAATTAATAATAAAATTTATAATAATTCTCTACCGTTGCGTCCATTCTAATGATTAAATTGTAAGTTATAGCAGGAAAGTGGATCAAGAAAGTAGATCAAATAATCGATATTTTGATCTACTTTCTTGATCCACTTTCCTGCTGCAACTTACAATTTATAATAATAAAAAAAATATTTATTGGCACTTATTTTTGAATTTTTAATTAAATTTTATATTCATATGTTAAATGTTATGACTTATTTTATACCCGTCTTGGTATCAAAAATAAAAATTATTATTACTATATTATAAACAACGCACTTTTTTAACATGCTGCTTGCTTTTCCAAGTGGTAAAATTAAATCTTATTCCCGTTCGGCCACTCCATTCGGACTTTTCCGAATAGTTCCGATGAAACCCAATTCATACAAGTTAAAGAGAAGTGTTTAGAATTGTTTCTATAAAAAACGGTAATAAGAAAAAATTATGAGGACTCATCTGTCGACAAAATGCTTCAACTAAAAAAAATATAAATCAGTTGACTATAGACCACAGCGTTATAGGTGGTCATCTTAATACGTAAATAATAGACATAAGTGAAACAGATCCAAAAATAAGAAAATTTGTCAGTTTTTTTTGTTAAATACTTTTTTATCACATTTATTATAGACTTATTAATTGCTAATATCGATTTTTGTTTATACACATTTATGAAAATCAAATAAAAGTTTGAATAAGAAGTTATGTTTGTGATGAGGAAGGTTCCTCAATTTTGTTTTTTTGTAAAGAAGTCATCTAATGTCGTTGGTCTTTTTCTGCTTCAGTAAGCAAGTTGATGTCAATAGCAAGAATTGCATCAATGACACTTCGTTTTGCCTTTGAACTTCTATCAACTTTTTTAATCATTTTGAATAAACTGATGCATAATTTACGTTAGAGTGGTTAAACTTTTTTTTAGAAACCGCGTAATACTGAGACCGCGTTAAGCAAAGTCTTACTGTATATAAATGTAATAATTATGTAGTCAAATTTTTGAACAATATTAATAGTGGATTCGTCAGAAATCCTGCTGAGGTATAAATGTTGAACTGCATTATGTTTCCACCCCTTTAGGAGGTTTCAGAGAATCGCAAAAAACCGTATATGTAATTATTCCATAAACAGTCTTATAAAAAATTTTTTTTTGAGTGGTTGCCATCTATTTTATTTAATGACAATTTTAATCATTGGCATTTAAACAATTTTACCTAAAATATTTTATTACAAACAAGCATCTTAACTTTTATATATATTGTGAAACCAATCACCATGTTTTCAATCTTTTGACTAAATACTGATACGAATTGACAGCATTCGAACTCTGAAAATGGTGTAAAGCACACCGAAACGTTAGTAAGAATGATTTATTAAAAAAAAAATGATTTAATGATTTATTCAAAAATATAACACGTATTAACACGTATTAATGAGTTTACAGGCGAACGCCAAAGAAACTCAAAAAATAATTAAAAAAAAATACATAAGTGATAAAATATAAAAAAGTTGAACAGTTTAAAATAATTGCAATTTTAACTTCAGTATTGTGTTTTATTGATCCTGTGCCACGGATTTTATCCAAAGTTATCCAATAAACAGTTATTTCGGTTTTCGGCACAGTAGACTATAATATATTCATGAGATGCTAATTTTAATACTTAAATGAAATTTTAAGAAAATTATCGATATTATAAAATACGTAATACTGAGACAGCGTTAAGCGGAGCAGCGTCAAGCAAGGCCTTACTGTATTATTATAAGAAATAACATCGCGATTCTCACAAATAATCTATATTTTGATTACATATAGTTTTATCAAGCGTCGAGTTCTTTTTAGATGCGCCGGTCCAATAAATAATGCATGTATTTACGTTCTGCACGTATTATGTAGAGTGGTACCTATTTACAGTCCTGCTTGTAATGTTTGTTGCAGGAGCGGCTCCTGCTTTCAGTGCTACCGGAACACGTGGCGGTACGCATGCGTCAAGACCTGGGATCCACAGACAGCCAGTTCAAGAAAATATACATGAGCAGGCACGAAAACGTCAGGTTCGTTTATATATACAGAATGTTTCAAAACAAATTGATTGTCATTCAGACGCCTAGCGGCCTGTCAGAGTATTACCATATAATGAATTGAGTCAAAGCTGATTGGTTTTTGGTGTGTAACATCTTAGCTCTCGGTATAAGCAGTAATTTTGTGAAGCGAAAATGCGTTAAGGAAGTGAGAAAAGCGCGGGTTATTCAAATTATTCAATTTACTGGATGGTTTTTTGGTGCAGCCTACAAAGACGCATGTGTTACAGCGTATTAGAGAAATAAAGAGATAGAAGACACAACTGTCAACCGTGCTTTTATAAATACCATGTGAAATAAATATTTTCTTTCATCTTCGGATCGAAGCCAAATCTATTGCATAATACTGAAAAAAAACATACCTACAAATACATTTTTTTCACGCGACTTATTTGACCTAAATTCTAAAAAAAAATATATATATAGGATAAATTTTTCTGTAATAGGGGTATCGTCGGAGGTTGCCCGACGGAAGGGAAGCGTCTACGCGTTTAATTATTTGAATTAGCTCACTAGCTAAGCAAGCGTGGATTGAACTCGTGCGCAGTCAACGGTGACACATGCCTTTTTTTTATTTTACTCCCCAGCAGCTGAGTGCGCAAAGTCCGAAAAAAAGTTTCGCTTCAAAAATAAAAACAAACGTTACTGATTGGATTATACGTTGACTCCAGCTCAAAACTAAATAATTCAAACATGCAATTCACACAAGCGTAGTCGCGGGAATAAGCTAGTATAATATTAAGTGATGCTATAAAACTTAAAAGCGGCCATTAGCTGCTTAATTAATAGTTAAAGTCGTTATGGAATGTAATTGGATTTTTTTGTGATGAAAGAAAAATAAATTTCTATTGTTATGCAGCGTGAAAATATTAAAATGTAGAGAATTCTATTGATTACATCTAAATTATAAACTCACAAGTTTCTGTATATAATTTCACCCCTTCAAATAATATTTATCTAATAAATTTTGAGTGTAGTTCATGTGTCATTTAAATATTTTTTCTTGCCGAAAAAATTATCATTCTTGCATGGTTTTGGGATAAATAAGACTCACCCTCAAAGAGCGTCTCACAACCCCAAAAACTAAATATCACGCTTAATATTTGTTCCATAAGTGTAGACGGGCCCAAAGCTCCTCCCCCAAGGAAAAGTCGTCAATGATTATACCAATCAAAAAATAAAAACGGAGGAATAAAAATCTGCTGCATTTTTCAATTTAGAAACAGTGTACAAAAATTTACAGGCAATAAATCATCAAAAAATAGTATCTTAATTAAATTTTAAACAGTTTGCATTCTTTTTTTTTATTTACTGCATAGTTAAAATGAGAAAACCCAACCTTTTTTAGTGTATCTAGACTTTATATTCAGTCTAATGGGTCATTAAAAGTACTTCTAAAATAATAAAACTGTTACTTATAAATTATAATAGTCTAATTTATTTTAACTTGGCGCCTATTATTTTAACACGAAGCAATTAAGTTATAAATATATACGAAGCTATTAAATTTCATATTCTTTTTTTAATTATCATATTTAAAACTCATCTGCCTAATTTCTACAAAATCGAAAGACTGTTCAGCTAAACTTTGTAGATTTTTAAAGAATACTTAAAATTCACTGGAAAATTCCATCGCCGCTCGTAATTCATAACACAAACATTACTGGAAAACTATTAGAGTTTATTTCTTTTTGTTTCAGCATTCTTTACGCCGACATCGTTGGCTTCACTGCAATATCTTCAACCTATTCAGCACAGGACTTGGTAAAAATATTGAACGAACTGTTTGCTAGATTCGACAGACTTGCCGAGGTAATCATTTGATCTACATTTATAGTCAAAGATAAATCTAATACAGACTTTTCCGCAAAATACTGTTTCGAACAATATTTTTTTTAAACTACTAATCTTTTTAAAAGCAATTTTATTATGCATAACATTTTTTCCTGTTTTTTATAGATTTTATTCTAAAATAAAATTAAACATCTAAATTTTATACTAATTTATTCTACACAATGAACAAGTAAAGTTTTACACTATGGAAATTAAATTTTGTTGTAACTTTGTAAAGAAGCGTCCACAAACCTCGTGGTCCTATTTCAGCCTCCCTCCTTTCATGTAGTCTAACACAGCCTTTCCTATCCCCCAGGATGAAACATAGTTTTTTATTATAAAAATGATTTTTCGGGAAAAAGGACTTTTTTTAAGTGTTTACTTAAAAAAAGTCCTTTTTCCCGAAAAATAATTTTTATATTAATTACCAAGGCCAAAAAAGAAATAAAGTCAATAGTTTTTTATTATTAAGTCCAGAAAACGTTTTGTGTTTTCTGTTAACAAACTATTAAAAAAATTTGATTTAAAAAGAACAAGACTGATATTTGTTATATGTGGAAATTAAGATATAAAAGTAACCAATGTTTAAAAATAAATATTCAACTTATTCTGCAAATTATTTTCATTGTACCAAATAAAGTACATGAAAAAAATTGCATAGCTTCACTCCAACTCCCTCCACCCCTCACGTAGTTCAGCGTAGCTTCATACGCATAAGATTTGCACGTAGGCAGTTTTTGATGTGTAACATCTTAGCTCTCGACATGAGCAGTAATTTTGTAAATGAAGCGAAAATGCGTTAAGGAAGTGAGAAAAGCGCGGGCTATTCAAATTATTCAATTTAGTTTAATATCGTATAAGCCTTTGGTGCGATCTACAGTTAGCACAAATGCTGGAGCGTATTTGAGAGAGAAAGACAAAGAAAACACAGCTGTCAACCGTGCTTTTATAAATACAGTATGAAATAAATGTGTTACACATCATGAGCGACTATTCTAAGACTCACTCATTTTCTTGTGTTTGAGACAATAAAAGATATATATGAAAATGTAAAAGAAAAAAATAAATGCCTGTCAACAAAAGTCTTTTGTTTTATTCATTTCAAACGGAAAAAGATAATAGAATATTTTGATATTGTAAAAGTTAAGGAAAAGGTCTGACGCTTTGCGGAAACTTGTGTGATTAAATTTCAAAAGAATGGATACTGTTGAATTACGACGGGAAAATTTCCAAGAATTTCAGTAAATGTATCATCAATGTATGATAAATACAGTAACAACTGTCTTCGGATTTTGATATAAAATCGTCATTAAATCATTGTTTGCTGACATAATACATTGTAAATTTGATATCTGAATTAATAATCCACGATGTATCAAATATAATTACTTTTTTACGTATTATCAAACATGCTACATAGCAATGCTCAAATGAAACAGAGATGTAATATCGAATAACAAAATTGATATTTGCTAACAGCGAATAGAATATACAACTAAGGTAGAAAGTTAACGACTGCGAACAAGCGTCAGTTTAGTTGAGAATGAGTGTGATCTGTCTAAATGCATTAACACCGAGTTACAGAACGCAATTGTCAGAAAGTCTGGTTTAACAATGAAAAAGACAATATATCGTAGAATTTAAAATCGATTTTTCTCAAAAAATAATCGATCGATTGAGCCGATGCAATTTCTAATGCAGTAAAGTCCCGCTAATTCGAATCCCGCTGGTAATCCAGACGGGATAAAGAAAGTTTTGTTTTATAGCCCTGTTTCGAATTTAACGTTTCTTTCTTTTTTTTTATTCTAAATTAAAGTAATCTATCTACTGGGTCTTTTTGTGGTATGTACTGTACAATCAATAAATTTTGAATTTTACACCTATGAGATTAAATTCAAGAGAGAGAGATCGACTATAATTTACAATTTCTCTCTTTTGAATTCAATCTCTAAGATGTTTTATTTTGTTAATCCTACATCAGTTCGTAGGTTTAAAACTCAGGTCTACATATAATGTTAAAACTAAAATTAAGCTAAAGGGAAAGAAAAAACATCGATTTTTTAGTTTTGACATCTAAAACTTGTATTATGTGCATTTTAAGACAAATGCCGTATAGTCCGGTCAGGGTCCGATTTCATCTAGTTGAGATTAACGGGTCTTTACTGTATAACATAATTTCTAGAAATTTTTATATAAGTTTATCTTGAAAAAATGTTCTGCATAATAAAAGGTTTAACATCGACATTAGACTGTTCCTACGCTTAGAAAAATTATAATATTTAGTCCTAGTCTAAACTAATATTCAAAATAGTTTTTCAAATAACGGTTTTTGGAGCCCAGCATCACTGTGTTATTGTTTCGATGTGATGATAAATTTGGACGTGTATAAAGCAAAATTATTCGATATATATGAAACGAATCAAAAAATAAATTTATATCTTCTTTTAATTTAATTAATCTATTAAGCGCTTTCGGGTATTAAACCCATCAGAAATAAAGAGAATCCGTCTTAAAAAATAGTATAAATGAAAAATAAATTCTTAATGCATCATTCTATGAAACATTTGTAATTAGGATCTCACTGTATTATTATAGTATTATTATTATTATCTGAAATAAGTGCAGATCGTTCTGTTGTTTTTACAATCCAACAAACGAGAAATTCCGCCCATTGGCCAGTTAAATACACGATCAGTCTTATACGGAATCCAGTATATGGTCGCTGCTTGCTAACAGTCAATTGTTTTTTTTATAGAAATATCAACAGTTGAGAATCAAGATCCTTGGAGATTGTTATTACTGCATCAGTGGGGCGCCTCGAGAAAGACCGGACCACGCTGTGCTTTGTATCCATATGGGACTGTCGATGGTTAAAGCCATTAAGTAAGTATTTCGCTAAAGCGTCATGATATTAATAAAAAATGTTCTTTATTTGCGAACAGAAAAACTGAACATGGCGAGGAGCGTACTCAAGGCAGATCAAAAATATTTCTTTTCTAATGATAGATTTTCTTATTTGTTTTAGTAAATTAATTAGTTTAAAAGATACTTTTATGGAATCAGCTGTCAAAATCTCTTAAGAATAGGTTTTTGCAAAAATTGTGTAGAGAATGTTAATTGCCATCAATTTTGATTCGTTATTAAAAAGAAACGCAATTTCACCCACATTTTTAAGGAGTATTAAGGTAACTGTTTACCAGCTGTTCAATAATAATAATAATAATAATAATAATAATAATAATAATAATAATAATAATAATAATAGCTTTTACTGCTTAGCGCAAATGGTCAGAAATCAGTCTTAGTAGACTGGTCTGTCTTTTTGACCGATACATACAATAATATAATACAATTCTATCTCTAGTCAAAATAATAATGTAGACAAAAGAAAAAAAAGAAAAAACTTCAAAATGTTGAATTACTTTCCTGTAATTCGAAATATAGTGTATTTGCTGATACAGGCCTTGTGGCTTTATTATGTGAACTTAAGGTGATTGTTGGGGAAAATAAAAAAATTAACTCCTTAATACACCCCTTAAAATTACATTTTTTTCTTAACTGCATTATTATTGTCGATCGAACGTCTACACCAAAATTAAAAACACCTTTCAGTAAATAACTCACTATCTGCAAACTAGTGTTTTCAGAAAATTTGGAAATCCGGTCCTGTCGGGCCGATTTTATTAAAATTTTAGAAGCACTTTTTAAATGCTATTAAAGGGTTAAATTTCAATTTTGAAACGATTCTGAGAATTTTTTAGGTATTTTTGGGCCCAAAAACTTTTTTCAACCCCTAAAAACCACCCTTAAAATGACCCGATTGGGCCTATTTTAAATAGGCTTCGTACGGTGGTGGATTCCAACATGTGTGCCAAATTTCGTTACAATGAATTAACTTCTTCGAAAGTTATATATACATATATATATATATAAACATTTTCAAAAATGGTGCCAAAGTGTTTAGGAGGTTATGAAACGTCGAGAAATTTTGGTCCGACCCCTAGGTCCCGCCATCCGACCGATGCCAATAGTGTATGTTGCCATATGGCAAATACACTAAAAACCGTAATAAAATGAATTTTGCGACCGCAGTCCAAATTTTCCTGTAGTATATTTTACGATCTGAGGGACCAATCATCTTAAACTAGGTTTGATACACCGAAAATCAAAGTGCTAATAAATGAAATAAAATACTGAAGCTGTTTTAGAAACATTCGTATTTACAACCGCCAGTGATTGAAATATTCAATTATCTACAACGGTGGCGGGAGTAACGGGCATATGGTGGAGGTAACATGTAAAACAATAGATTGAATAGCGATCGAAGTTCAAGGCTATTTGTAAACTTTGATTGATTGATTTACATCAATATAATTTAATGAATGAAGCTGTGCCGAAGCTTAATATTAAAATCAATGAAAATGTATACAGAGCGTCCCGCAAAACAACTGCTGAAATGACAACACGTGTTTTTCATAAACCTAAATTAAGTATAATCTTGAAAGTGTTATTAATAATAGAGGTTTTAAGAAATGTAATATACTAACGCGAGAAATGGAATATTTAGCTTGTACAATATATATGTCTTAGTATTGCCAACGTTAGCAATAAAACAAATTAGGGTCGCAATGCCAAAATCATGCCGATAAAATAGTGTGTTAATACAGATTTTGTGGCTTTATTAAGTGAAATTGAGTTTGTTTTTGAATAAAATAAAAAAAATTAGCCCCTTAATATACCCCTTAAAAATATTTTTTTTCTCGGTCGAAATATTGGTATTAATCTGCTCCAAATTAAATACACCCGTTAGGAAGTAAATTCGTAAACGCAAACTATTGTTTTCATAAAATTCCTGTCCTGTCGTGCCGATTTTATTCAAATTTCAGGAGCATCTTTTAATTGCTACTAAAGGATCAAATTTCAATTTGAAACGATTCTGATATATTTTTTTTTAGTGTATTTGCCATAAGGCAACATACACTATTGGCGTTGGTCGGATGGCGGGACCTAGGGGTCGGACCAAAATTTCTCGACGTTTCATAACCTCCTAAACACTTTGGCACCATTTTTGAAAATGTTTATATATATATATATATATATATATATATATATATATATATATATATTTATATACGTATATATATATATATATATATATATATATATATATATGTGCGGGCAATAACTTTCGAAAGAGTTAATTGATTTTAATGAAATTTGGTCCACGTGTTGAAATCCATCACCGCAAGAAGCCTATTTAAAATGGGCGTAATTGGGGCATTTTAAGGGTAGTTTTTAGGGGTTGAAAAATGTTTTTGGGCCTCAAAATATCGAAAAAATTCTCAGAATCGTTTCAAAATTGACATTTAACCCTTTAGTAGTAATTAAAAGGTGTCCCTGAAATTTAAATAAAATCGGCCCGACAGGACCGGACTTACAAATTTTATGAAAACACTAGTTTACAAATAGTGAATTATGTACTGAAAGTTCTATATAATTTGGTATAGAGGTTCGATTTATAATAATATTGCAATTAAGAAAAAAAATAATATTTTAAGGGGTGTATTAAGGAGTAAAATTTTTTATTTTGCCCAAAAACCAACTTAAGCTCGCAAAATAAAGCCACACTGCCTGTATAAGCAAATACACTATATTGTCGGCAGGGTTTTGGCACTGCGACCCGGGTTTTTTGTATTTGTCGGCCCCTAAAAACCATCCTTAGAATGATTCTAATCGGCATATTTCAAATAAACTTCTTGCGGTGATGAATCCCAACATGTGGACTAAATTTCGTTAAAATCAATTAACTCCTTCGAAAGTTATTGCCCGCACATTTATCAGTACATCTATGTTTTTTTCTGTGTAGACACAGCTTTATGATACATTTCGATCAAGATAAATTGCGCTGTGATGATTTTCAGTGACACGTTGTAACTGAAAACGTTAAAAATTGTACACAACATATTTCAGACTCATTATTATCATTCTCATCAGTTTTACCAACCAACACGTTCCATTAGTCGTTGGTAAACCCGATGCCATTTATATTCGTACCCGCACTCCCACCATTTGTACACGTACTTCCACCACATTAATAGTATGAACGCCGGAGCGTGGAATGTAATTCAAATCATCTATGCATATGAAATAGTAGATGAGCGTAATGAAGTATATTATTTACGAGCTGTGACAATATGTTAATCGAGTGTCAGCGACTTCAACAGTCACACGAGTCAAAGTATTACAAATTAAAGAAAAGAAAACAATATCACAGGTAATTGGAATAAAATAAATCAATTTAAACACTCATTGATTGCAACGTTTCGTCTTTATTAAATTAAGACTTTTTCAAGCTTCTGAAAAAATTTTACAAAAATTTACATAATTAAATATTAAACATTATGGATTAAATAATTTACTAAAAAGAAACCGTATGACTTTTTAGTAAATTATTTAATCCATATTGTTTAATATTTTTATTATATGTATGTTAATTTTTGTAAAATTTTTTCAGAAGCTTGAAAAAGTCTTAATTTAATAAAGACGAAACGTTGCAATCAATGAGTGTTTAAATTGATTTATTTTATTCCAATTACCCGTGATATTGTTTTCTATTATAACATATATCTGGAATTGAACTTTAAAGATGAATTAAAAAAAAGGTTTAGCAATTTTTCTCGTGTTTATTTTTTCTGAAGTAAAACATTTTGGAACTTTAGGATAAAACCAATTCATGAGATTGAAAATGTAACGAAACGAAACTGTAGTAGCTGTCTCGTAACCTAAAGATCCCGGTGGTCGGTGACCTTATTATTCGTATTTTGTTTCTTTTTTACAATTATACCAGTTTTACTTTTGAAGTATCTAATATAAAATACAGTGTCTTTTTTTAAGATCTCAATTTTATGTAATATAAATTCAATTTTTTTTAATCTATGTACTTTTTTGATGAATTTATGTAATCTATGTACTTTTTTAAATTATTATTTGATTCGTTCTACGTCGTTTACCAATTTTTGAATAGAGTATGATTATTATTATTAATTATAATAATAAAAACTGGGGTTGCAGTGCCAAAACCTTGCCGACAATATAGTGTATTTGCTAATACAAGTATTGTGACGTTATTACGTGAACTTAAATGTGTTATTGAACAAAAAAAAAATCACCTCTTAATTCACTCCTTAAAGTGATAAATTTTGAAGTTATACTTCTTTTGGCGCATTAAGGGTAAAATCTTCTTGGTTACGGAAGTTACGCACGTAGCATGCAGCGAAAATGAAACACCATGAAGCTAGTTGTTAATTTAATATGAATATACTGCATATATCGGAAAGAAACGCCTATTAAAGTGACAGAGATAATGTTATGGAAATAGCTAATACAATAAAACTATTACTTTGTAAACTATCACTTTGTAAAATGCTATTCCGTTATCATATATCAATAACCAAACAGCAAAAATACTTATGTCAAATTCTTTGTTATTTTTGAAATTACACTTCTTTTGGCGCATTGTTACGGAAGTTGTGCACGCAGCACGTATGTCGGCAAGGTTGAAATCGTCTATAAAGCTGGCATAGTTTTATTTTGTATTCATAGATGACACGTCTCATTTCTCTGTTACAATGTTTATCTATTATCCAAAGTAAATAAATACTACTCGAAGTGAACAGGTTAACTTTTAACTATATTTATCATTATCCTGGACATCATTTTATCAATGTACATCTTTGAATGTGAAAATCAATTATCGTGATCACGCCAAAGAAGTATAACTTCTGCTGCGCATACATAAGTACACGCACCACTTTTTTTGTGTTAGATACGTTCAACAGAAAACCAACTCTCCTGTCGATATGAGAGTGGGGATTCACACGGGAGCCGTTCTTGCGGGAGTTCTTGGACAGCGTCAATGGCAGTTCGACGTTTATTCCAAGGACGTGGAACTCGCTAACAAAATGGAGAGCAGTGGCATGGCTGGGTAAGGTTTTTTTTTCAAACGTCCAGACTGATAGACGACAGACATAAAAAAAATTTTGGAACCAGGAAATGTAAAATGTGTAAATTCAATCGGATTTATCTGGTGACCGAAATTTAAACCATAAACACATTACAACATGCTGTTACAGATGTGAAAAATGGCGGAGTCGAGATTTGGCCTAAAATCCGCTTAAATGTCAAATTCCAGTAATAAACGAAAAAAAAATTATCAAAGAGCTTGAAATATGTTTCGTGAATTGTTTCAATTAAATCAAACGATGATTAAAAACGAAATAATTGTCTTAACATAATACAACGTTAAACATAAACAAAAAATGATTATTCATTATTTCAAAAATATTACATATCATATGGCAATATAGGAAAGAAATCATAAAATGAATAATAGATAGACTAAGAGCTCACTGTCAGAATTTTAACGTATCAGATACATATTGTCAAAGGATATTCGACGGGTATATTAGTATACGAAAACAAAAGTATTATCAATATTGAGGTAATGTTGATTTACATTTTCGCATTGATTGTATTTTTAGACGTGTTCACATATCAGAGAAGACCTTGAGTTATTTGAATGGGGAATTTGAAGTGGAACCAGCATTCGGGGAGAAGCGGGAGGAAACATTGCGCATGGCTGGAATTAAAACATACTTTATTGTCAGCGTTTTAAAACCTGTAAGTTTCAAGTATATTCCGTATTTATTAGTTTATTATGCAGCTAAACAGCCCCGGATCTATGATTTTTTCGAACCGGTACAGAAACTTGATAAAGGTGCCCCCTCTCTCCAGCGTATGAGATAAATTGTTTTAAAAAACTCAAAAATATATAATGGGTGGCATTTTTTGTGACCGAGAGGGGAGAATAAGAACCCTTTAATATATATATTTTTAAGTAGGTATATTGTTATCAATATTATATTATGATTTTGGCGCCCCTTAAACTGCCGCCCCGGGGAAGGTACCCCGGTTTGCCCCCCCACCCTAGATCCGGGGCTGCAATAAATTAACTGTGCTTTACACATGGCGTAGAAAAACTGTTCCATTCACAACATATTTTTATGTTAAATAAAACGAAACTACTTGCGTTTACTGTTCAAAATATTTTTTTATTTATAAAACGTTTTATAAATAAAAAAATATTTTGAACAGTAAACGCAAGTAGTTTCGTTTTATTTAATAGTATATTACTGTTGGTAGAGTCAATATTATTAATATTTTTATGTTTCTGATGCCCTGCTAGCAAATTCTATCTTCGTAGAACATAAATGCGATACTTCTTTTACAAGTTTTTTTATTAGCTTCATTAGTCAAACAGATAGATAAGTTAGTTAGTTTTTAAATACATTTATTTTTTACAGTGGTGTCCGCCTTCAAAACAAGACCAAGTTCAAAATGGTGGCACTGTTGCAGATTTGGAAGATACGAAAATAGTATGCGATGGACCGTCGGAATTTAATGAAGATGATGTATGTCAAATGTATCTTCAGTTATTGCTCAAATATTATTTTAGCTTTTGTAATACGTATAAAATATGGATATATAAATTTGGGTTACGTAAATTAAATATAAAAAAAAATATGTTAAGTAATTAGCACAGAAAGAAGAAAAAATAATACTGTCGGTATATTAAATAATTTTATGTTGTACTAATAACTAGAGTGACTATAATAGAGTGTGTCCAACATATTCCGACGTGACCTGGTTGGAACACCGATTGGCTGTGCCATATATTGAGCCGTATTATATGCAGTGTACAGCTGTCGGCTGCTTCTGTATAGAGTGACCGCGCATACGTACTGTATACGCAGTCGCGGCTCAACATGGCGCTGGTCACATTTTGTTATGTTTAGGTTCTACGTAGACTAAATCGAAATGCAATTTGACAGATGTTTTATTTTTCTACCCAACGTTTGAGAGAATCAATTTTAGTACGTTTTATAAAATACAATGATTACGTAATTAGCATCAAAGTACGCATAACGTTGGTTCTACAGATTTAGAAAAATGTATTAACAATAAAAATATATGAAATTGTTTAATTTTATGGTTTTAACGAAATTCGACTGTACAAGTTAAAATTTACCAACATCGAAAAAAACATTTTCATAATTTTTGTTTATTAATTTGTTTCTTGATAACTCAAAAACTACTGAACCGATTTTAAATAGAATTGTTTTCTACATTCGGAAATAGGATAGGCCATTACATACTTGCAATTTTACTAAAGGGAGTCCCAAATTAAAACTACTGATAATATTTTCTAGAATTTATTTTAAATTTTTTTTTGGGAATGAAAAGATTACTATATTTAATAAACCGTAAAATTATCCTTCAAAACATTTCACACAAATAAAAAAATTCAAAATCTAACATTGACAGCCAGGGATTGTTCATTATAACATTTAATTAATTAAATTGTAGCGTTTTTAAATTAAAACAGCCAGGTTGTCCGCCTATGTGTTTCTGAGATGTCATAGCTCTTATCGGAACGTAAAAAAATTTATTGGGGACAATAAAATAAAAGTTATTACATTATATAATATAAAAATAAAACATTTCTCAGTGAAATAAGAAAACTCTGTATAAATAACGGTGTCTTATTTCTGAATACATATTATTAAAACTTTGTTCTCCTGGGAAAATATCAAATATACGAGAGTCAGCCTCATAAAATTCTCAATTTGATTAGATAATACAAAATTGTACTCACAGTTTACACGATCGAGCACTGAAAATATACAAAACTGTATTTCAAAAATCTTCGGAAGGAAACCATTTCACGTAATAACTATTTTTAAAAACTTTTCAACCGAAACTCACATTAATTTTAAGTTCAGTCAAATAACAATCGTTTAATCGATGCATTAATTTCTCGAGAAAAAGTGTCAATAAGAACAATTTCCTGAAATCAGAATAATTTCCGAGACTTCAGACCAATTCGTACATAACAAGAAAAAAATCGAATTTGTCTAGGAAAAAACTTTAGAAGAGATATTTTTTAAACAAAAATAATCGAAGATTGTTCACGACTTTTAAAGAAATTCCAATAAAAAAGAATACACAACTACCGGGAAATTACGTCCTTGAAAGAGTGTTCACAATATTATAACGTAGACTTTAAAATGTTATAAATATAGCACTTTTTTACGTATATAAATGTTTATTTTTATTCACAGTACACAAGTCCCGTTGAAGAAAACAACAAATTAACCGTAGAAAACCCGAAAGACAATTCAAGTGATTTCAAAAAGCGTTTAAGAAAAGAATTAGTCAGCAGAGACGGACACAGGTAGGTTGACTGATGATTAATTCTATCTGATACGAACGCATGTTCAAACAGTTATCAAGCGTGTACGTTATGTCATTTTATTTTGTTTACACTTGACCTTCACCATTCAATTCAAACACTTTTTAAATAATTATTACTAATATTTTTTTTCAATTTAATGCATTATAATAAAAATCGTTTCGTAAGTTCCTTACAGATGGCAGGACAGAAATAAAACTTATGCTGGTATATTTTTATACTTAAATTTTTATATATTTTCAAGAGAACCATAAGCATACTAGAAAATTATAAGGGACAAAATCTACTGATTTTTTAATGAATTTTCGGCTACCGTACGAGCTAAATTTTAATTATAATTTAATAAATTATTTAAAAACTATTATACTTCTAGTGTCATGATTATCCAGTGTGTGTACTTTTCTTTTTAAAATTCGATTATAACTTTTCGTGAATGATCAAAAAGTTCCAAAATTGAAATCTAAAACGGCTCCGTCAATATACTTTGAAATGAAACTTATGCGACAATTCACCTATTTGGAGGGTAAACTGAATGAAAGGAATTAACTCTGACACAAATTAGTGACTAACATTACATTAACAATAAACAACGCTAGGGATCTTTGCGAAAATCTGTTTGTATTTCGTAACAACAAACACATCAGGTTGCTAATTGTTTGTATGAATTACTAAACATTCTTTCGTATATTCGACACCTGTTACCGAGCTGGGTAGAGTAGTGGGAGGAATCGAGTTCGAATCCCGGCGGAGGCAGATATGGCTGGGACCTTTTCCTACTGCCTCTCGCCGAGAAACGGTAATTCCTGTACCGGCTATCGTGTTGAGGTTTTCCGTGCTTTCACTCAATTAATATCAGATAAATATCCAGGTGGTTCTTTGTTCGAGGACATGGTCGATTATCTACTAAGCTCCTAGTTCAAAAAATGCCTACTTTATCCTAATTGTCATTTAATTATAAATATTTGAACTAATAAACGAATAGACACTGATGAGTAGATTATAATTCACAATTTTTGCCGACTTATATACTGTACATATTACATTATTTTCATTTTTATCGATTTTTGTTTTGCGGAGTTATATTTCTGATTCATTGATATTTTTCAGAGAGCTTGCAAAACAGACAACATACATGACCTTGTCTTTTCAAGACAAAGACGTAGAAAAAGCCTATCATCATCACCCTGAAGCTTTTTCAAGTATTTCATTGGTCGGCGTTTTAGTCGTGTTGACGATGAGAGGGCTTGCTCATTATTTTGTTCTTCCGATGTAAGTATTTGGATTTTTTTCGGGTAATATTTTGACTGTATAGATGAGAGATAATATTGCCTGAATTTTGCCACCAAGCTCATTAATTTATTTTAATGTATATTATAATAATTGATACCTTCACATTTTATAAACATTTTTTAATAAGAGTAATTGAATTTGGATCAGAAAATATGTGTTCAAATTAATGTTTATTCAATTTTCATATAACGTTTCGTTGATTTATCTTGACTCAATTAAAAAAGTCACAAATATTGGAAAGTGTGATCAACAAGCTATTTAAGATAATATTTTTCCGCATTTGGCTGATTCATAACGAAGCTATGTTTTTGAATAATTGTTTTCGTGAATTGTATCGAAAATAATTCAAACTATACGAGATAGAAGATAAGGGAGCAAATATACATTATAAGATAAGATATGAAAAATGTTAACGAACGATCTAAATATGTGTTATATTTTATAATTTTTCAGGATGGAATTAAATATGTTTTCATTTATCTTCACGTTATTCCTGATATATACTTTGACAAACTTTTCTATGGCAGAAAGCGTCTCATCCGTAAGTCGATTTTACATATTTTCCCCAATATTTAAAAGCACTTAATTAACTTCCTCACTAAACTATTTTTGTATAACTGTAATCCGGAATCTTCAATTAGATAATTGAATGCCAAGTTTTCTTGTGGCGTAAGAATCAATAATTCAATACTGATGTTAAAATCTCATCTGTACCTAATGCGTTTTTATTTTAATCCTAAAGATCCACACCCACTGAATTGGACTTGGCACGATCGGCAGTTTTGGGATAGATGAAGTTAAATGAGTTCTCACGCACTAGTCGGCTCAGATCAACTCGGCAATATCCAATGTCAGTATACACTGCAGAACCGGTCCGATTCAGTTATTGTGGACCTTTATGTCACACGAAGATTTCTTCTCTTAGCATCATCTAATTCGAATATGAAGAGCAATTGAATCATAAAATTACATCACTAGTCAAGGTCAACTGATATGTTTTGTTTTGTTTTTAGCAATTTCCAAAATGGCTGTTATCCTGCAGCCATTTTATTAACAATTCTATTTGGATTCGTCGCGCTGTTTCCACGTTGTGTATTCTGATGGTGGGAGCCGATAACATTGTTGATACAGTAAATATATTTTTATCTTCTGGAAAAATCTTAAAAGCTTCCATTCTAAAATTTTGTAGATCATTTAATTAATTCCTAAATCCGACACTGCTTACCGTATATTTTACCATAAGGGCAGAAAGTTGAAATTCTTCGGGCATCATGTTGCGCAGTTCAGAGCTTTCAATCTTCTGCCCGTGTGACGTATACTATTTTCTTTTATACCGACCGAAAGTACATACTTTCACCATTATATAATAATAATTTTCAAGTGGAGCCATTTTGAGAATATACGCAATAACAGCTGGCGGCAGTCTCACGTATCAGTATGAACGAGAAAACTATTTCGTCCCGCTGTTACTTTCTTTCGATCCGCTGTTATAGATAGCGTGCGAGTAATTCCCGCAGAGCATAAATGTTAGACTTTCTGTCTTAAAATCAAAGCCGAAAGTACGTACTTTCGACCGGGTATAAAGAAAACTATATTTTACAAAAAGAAGGAGCGCTTTTACCGTTACATCTTTTAGTTTCAACTTTTTTTAACTCGAATTTATAACCTTTAGATATCGTGCAGTATGCCAACAATGAACGTACAAAATTGTACCACAAAGGACGACCTGTTCTCCACGTGTCTTTATCCATCGTACTACAGTTTTTTCGGTGTTCTTCTTCTGATTGCCACGTCAATGCCCGCCTATCTCTCATATATTGCAAAAACTGTTCTTATGGTGGCCATTACTGGAGCTCAATGCGCCGCTAATATCTTGGTGATTGCGCCGGCTTTGGACTGTGAAGAAGCTCTCAATCATCGCGATTGGACAAAGTAAATCAACTAAAAACTAATAAATCTATTTTTAGGGTCAGTGCACACATGCTACTTTTTGTATCAATTAATTAGTTATCCAAAAAATTTGTTCGACCGCGCGGTTAGAATAGGAAATTGTGGGTTTGTATAGCATGGAGACTCAATCGCAGTTTCGCTTGATACAGAGATTCGCGAGTCTGCGTGTGAAGATTGTAGCCTGATAGAAAGTACCACGAACTTGCGATCGAGTGTGTTATGTGTTTGCGGCAATCGCGCGCTCTCGATACATCAGTTATGTACTTTTGCGAGTAGTGCGCGGGAATACGCAGTTGGTAGTTGCAACGAACCATCTACAAGCAACCCAGTCGCACAATCGTGATACAAAAAGTAGCATAGCGGTTATTTGATTAATGACTTCCCGGCCTTTAGAGTATAACATTTTTGTTTAACTACAATACTGCAATTTTAAATAGCACTCGCTCTTAGAGATTGAATGACTGTGGCGTAATTGTTAAATTAATCTGGAAGTTTCTGGTTCGTGTTATGTAGAAAGCAGTACTGCATCCAAACAAGAACGGTTTTGTAATGCAGCAGTAACCGAGCGTAATTCGATGAAGATTGACGCTTTTGTAAGCTAATGCTACATTACAAAATCGTGCTTGCCTGGTGGCACTACGTTCGTGGTATTTTTTTTCAATTTAGGTGATTGATTTTAGTTTTAGTGCCTAAAGATAAATTATTTTTTATTTTTACCAAAAATTGTCTAATATGATACGTGCTATTTTTCATTAGAGACAAGTTTACAATAACTAAAAAATGCATTTCGTAAAAATCGACGCTTTTTTAAATAATTAATAACAATGGATGTTTGTTTTTTTGATAGCTTAACTCCTGGAAAATATGCGCTCTCTGGACTTTTAATTGTTGCTACAATCGCTTTAGCATTTTTGGCGCGACATGTAAGTTGGTATTTCTCAAGGTTACCAGAAACTAAGATTGGGCGTTAGCATTGTTGAAGGTGTAACTAGGTGACACGCGAGAGAGGGCTGGGGAAGTAGGCTTGTGACGTCAGATGGAGTCTTTTTCTACTTTTCTAATTGAAAAACTAAATCATAGGCATCGCTGACGTGAGCAATCGACTCAACTCATCAAAGACGTGACCATGTTTATAGCCTCTTACGCCGAACCTTCTAGTATTCTAGTAACCTTGGGCATTTCTTTGAATTTAAATAATTAATTTACTAGAGCCTTTTTATTTATTTCTCGAGACGAGGAATAATATTTTCAAAAATCATATTGTGCCTCGTACTCTGCAGAGCCTTTATCATTGCTATCAAGTCAAAACCTGTTATGTGATATTTGATTTAAGATATCTTATTATCAAACTTGTGACTTTCTCTATGAAATCAAAATAGACATCCTTACCACAGGCAGATTTAAAGTTCGACTCTCATTAATTGATCTTCTAATTGAACTGAATCCATAAAGAACCGTGTTCTTTAATATCTTCAAAAATCGCGTAACTCTGGATTCTTGTAAGACGTGGTAGCGTAAGTCGGGGTTTTATTGTAATTAGCCAACATGAAAAATATTTTTTATTTCGTGAAATTAGATATTTTCATTATATTAGATCTTAACTCGACAACGACGGTAAGCTCTTACAAACGTTGTTTAAACTGTTAACAGATGGAAGAAGTGTCGCGTGTACTATTTCTCTGGCGAACGGAAGTAGAAGAACAGCGAGAATGTGCGGCAGACATGAGTCGGCGCAATGAGGCTTTAGTTTACAACATACTTCCACCTCACGTGGCCGTTCACTTTATGGGAAACCGGAAACGCCAACACGACGAACTTTACTCACAGAGCTACGCCGAAGTAGGAGTCCTTTTTGCATCGATGCCTAATTTCTCCGGTTAGTTTTATTTAAAATAATGGCCGCTCTTCTTAAATTACTAAATTATAAAAAGACAACAGTTTTGTCTGTATCTCAATGGCAGCTCGTGGGTCCGAAGGTTGGTTAAGTACTGGCAGAAGATTTGTTAATTTATTCAGGACGTTTGTTACGAATCAAATTACATACGACGTCATTGATCGGATGCATTGTTGATATTTCATATGTATAGCTGAAGCAAGCAAGCAGATATCATTTATAAGACGTTTAAAAGATATTTTTATGGGAAACAAATTAAAAAAAGCGTGAAGGTGTGCCTACTTCAGCCGAATAGCCGCCACTGTTGTATTTCACAGAATTTGTCCGTCTAGAGATTCAAGACTTTCTAGCTTGGCAAGCCAGCCCTATAGGATGGGTTATAATGTATATTATCCAGTTGTCCTAAGGTCCTTGTTATTTGGGGTTTTGAAATTATCTAATATAAAAGAATGATTGCATTATTTAGATACATTTGTTTTTAGATTTTTATTCTGAAGAACAAGTGAATAACCAAGGCCTAGAGTGTTTGAGATTTTTGAACGAAGTTATATCGGATTTCGATGCTGTAAGTAATTATGTTTTCTTAAGTACATATTTGATGCAAATTTATCGATTATTCATTTTTACTTGTAGTTATTAGAACTTCCACAATTTCAAGATATAATTAAAATAAAGACTATTGGATCGACCTACATGGCAGCTAGTGGATTAAATCCATCGAAGCATGTGAAGGTACAAATTTTTTATTTACTAAAATCAACTATCTATACAATGACACACGTAAATACGAAAAAAATAACTAAACAAATAAATGACTAAATAAAAAAACGTTGACAGATAAAAGCTCGTGTAATTAAAAAAGTAAGTGCGTGTACATTACGCACGCGCATATGAAGTTAGGTACACTTCTTTAGCTTTACTTACATGAAAATTTGTCGCTGTGCCAATAAATCACCTTGTATTTTTAGCTAAATCAGGAACTTATATTAATTTTAGACTTGGAAAAAAATATAATTTAATACAATTTTTCTCGCAGCCTGACGACCCCATAAACGTTCGGTGGGCACATTTAGCTTTACTAGTCGAATTTGCATTGGAATTAAAAAAAGCTTTACAAAGCATTAATGAACAAAGTTTTAATCATTTCGTATTAAAAATGGGAGTCAATCACGGGCCTATAACTGCTGGAGTAATCGGAGCGCGGAAACCCCACTACGATATTTGGGGCAATACTGTCAACGTCGCTTCAAGAATGGAGAGTACAGGAAAAGCTGGATGCATCCAGGTAAACAACCAATTAATCCGTTTTTATGCGAGGGGGAAGTCCATCATGGACACAATAACTGCTATAATTGACAAAATCACTAGATTTTTTCTCAACAAAGCTACAAGTCAAATATTTGCTATCCGGAGAACAGCAACCGTTAAGAGGTATCGATGTAGCGAATGGAACTTTTTTTCTCTATTTCATGTAAACGGTACATTATTTTATAGCACGTCTGTAAAATATAGTTATGTAATTCACGAAAAGACGTCCTGTGCTAGCGACATCGGATGGAACTTTAACAAAGTTTCTGGTTTAGTTTTGGAGCCCTATTAATTAATAAAAATACTTAACTAGTATGTTTTTCTAGCTTCCTAAAACTATTCTTTAATTATTAACAGGTAACTGAAGAAACCTGTGAAATCCTTCAACATTTCGGTTACCAGTTCGAGCAGCGTGGCTTAGTAGCTGTAAAGGGCAAAGGTCAACTGATGACTTATTACTTACAAGGCAAAGTCGGAAAAGTGCCGGTATGTCCTGCACCGATCTCTCCAATCCTTGGAGTCCCAATGATGGAGACGGTGACGGAAGAGGATGAAACAAGAGAAACACCATCACCAATGTGCGCAGGAGGTGAGAAACAGGCTAGTGACGACAAATTGTCGAACTGTGATATCAAATTAAAGATAGAAGATGACGACAATGCGTCGTCGACGCAACCATTAATCAGTAAAGATACACCTGAAAAGATCTTAAGCGGAGGAAAAGAGAACGCTGTTTTGTTGGAAGATGAACACACGTAAATTAATGAAATTAAGACAAGGAGGTTATTGCAAAGACTGTTCTGTTGGTAATGGAACGAAATGACTGATTAAAGTTTTATTAAAAGATGAAAAAGCATTCACCAAAAACGGATTGGTAAACAAAAGAGCTGTTCTTGAGATAAATGGGACGCGACGTAACGTAATCTGTTGATTTAGATTGTATTTGTACCAAATGGTAAGCAATCGATTTGTTGAAGAAAAAAATAGGAAGCTTATTGTTGTAGTAAATTCTTGGAGAAATGACACTTGTAGAATTAATTGCATTTAAAGAAAAAAAAGATGTCTTCACTTAGAATCGTAGAATATTGAAAAACAGTTATGTTGAAATGGAGGGAACTTGAAAGGCGTATTTCGAAGCATTTTTCGTTGAAACAGAAAGGAATGAATAGAGATTTTGATAAAGAAAATACTTTCGCGAGATAAAATATTGAAAATGAGCGAACTTTTCTAAAAAAAGAATGGCATTCTTTATTAAGCATTTTTAAGATCCATCATTTTTAAGTATTTTGTGCTGTCATGGTGAACTGAAAAACGGTTTGCCTTTTTCGTGATATCGTGAAATGTAGGTTAAAAATGGCTACAAAGTGCTTAAAAGTTGGTGGTTGAGTAACAGAAATAATTCAACGAAGAATTTGGATAACGGGAACATTTAAATAGAAAATTTATTAGAACCACGCACATGTATTTAATGATAAAAAAATTGGATAAATAATATGAAATGCGCGTACAAATTTTAAGGAACTGAAGAAGATGGAAATCCATGTGCAAGAATATGAGATGCGTATTTAGAACAGGTACCGTTCTTCGCCAATGAATAAATAAAATTACTTAAACGTTCCTTTAATAAGGTGTGTGAGTGAAACTTTAATTAAATGAAAACGAAGTTTTGGTGTACTTTAAATAAACGAAACTTTATTTTTCTAATTGTTGAAATGGCTGTTGTTAGTTAAAACCCCATATGTACCATATCTATCGAATTTTTAGTCACTATTTAATTAACAACTCATTAATGCTCATCGTTCTATACCAAAAATCTCCCTCAAAGATAAACATAACATAAAGCAGCTTTGATCAGATGCTTTACAATTTTAAGGTTATGTTCTCATTGAAACGACCTCAACTTCATTTAGAGTATGTTCATCAAGATGGTCGCTTTTAAGATTGACTTTGATTTTTAGTCACTATTTAATTAACAACTCATTAATGCTCATCGTTCTATATCAAAAATCTCCCTCAAAGATAAACATAACATAAAGCAGCTTTGATCAGATGCTTTATAATTTTAAGGTTATGTTCTCATTGAAACGACCTCAACTTCATTTAGAGTATGTTCATCAAGATGGTCGCTTTTAAGATTGACGTCGCGTTAGATTCAGAATTTGGTTGTTTTTAGTATTTAAAAGATACACATCAGAAGAGGGTGACTTTTGAATGTTGTAAACAATACGCTTCATAATTTTTTTCACGCAGAATTTGAAAATAATAAGTAATATGTAAATTAAGATATTCAGTAACCTTAATGAGATTAATTTAAAGAATGTAAATTTTCTTACTGTATTTATTTGAAAGTCAAAATTAAGCTGGGCTTAAAAATGTTAGATTAGCTGATCCGTATTATCGAAATTTACAGCTTTTAATACATTTAGGATAATTTCTGAACTGTAAAATGTGCGATAATCAATCATTTTGATATAAATTGGCCAAAGATTAGAAAAAAATCAATAAAATAGAAATGTAGGTAATTAAAAATGTAACAAAAAAAATATATACGATATTTAAGTATTATTTGATTAAATAGCAACTTAGAAACTAGAAAACAGGGTTCTTATTATAACACTTTTAGATTTATGCACATATCTACATAAAAGTAACATACAAACAAGGCTAATCGAATACTGAGGCTACCTCGTTCTGTCGGATAGTAGGGGCGACGGCTGTAATTTATAAACTTTAATGACAGTATTTAAGAAATGTCAAAGAAATCAAAAAACAAAATGTTGACATTATTTGCAATAATTTGAATTTTTATGGTAAGAGATTTACATAGTCCTAGATAAAAATGAAATTTTTGATATTGCCATTATAGGCTGATAAAAATATGGACAGTTCGCCAGCTGACGTCATTTCACGCTTGCGCTGATTGGTCAAAGGAACGGGGCAATATCTGTAATCTACTAACCTTGCATGCAATTTGGATCTTTAAAAACGTCATAGTTTATGGAAAGTTGTAAGGACTTAATTTTTTTTAATCGTGTAAATTTCCTTGGCCTAAAAATATTGAAAAGTCTTGATGTGACAATATATAAGAGCGAACGTTAGCAAGTTTTAACAGTCACATTATGTCCCAGATACATTCTTTTTTTTTGCACGTGCTCCCTTTAAAATAGCTCGGTTTCACTTCATTTTCAGTATATTTTCGAAAAAAAATTCTTTTATTTTGTATTGCCTTCATTTCTAAATAAGAGTCCTCGCGCCTAGAACAAACTGTTGAATTGCTTATTAATAATTAAACTTCGTTTGTTTTACTTTACGCACTAGTGTTTTACGACCGCAATTTTATAGGGAGGTGCGTAAAAAAATATTTGCAGCTTCACGGAGACAAAAAAAAAACATCAAAAATCTGATAATTGTAATTTTTAATGAATTTCGCGAAAAAATACAGTCAGTTGTCAAGTTTTTATATAAACTTGAAATGAAATCTGATATTTAATAAAAAAAGAAGCGTGACAGACCCATAGGCTCGCAAACATACAGATAAAGCGAATGTATTATAGGCGCTTACAGATATGTTGTAGGTTGCGCCTAAAATCTATCTATGTGAAAATATTTTAGATGTAAAATCAGTGGCCTATTTTCTTGGAGTTCAAAATTTAAAAAGTGTTTCTTATTTTCGTATCCAATGTCATAAATAGTTGGTGTAGAAAAAAAATGCATGGCACCTTGCAACTAATAATTATTTAAAATCACAATTTACGGTACGGTTAGAATTTTTCATTTTTGTACATAAAAACTAGTCGCTAAAAAAATAAAATCATAAAATACTCTAAATATTTTGTAGATATTTTAAAATATATAAAAACTTGTAAAATAGATATCAAATCGTACCTAATGTATAGTATCAACTATCTGTTAACTAAAAACACTAATAATTAATTAATCATTTATTAATGTGTGTATATTTATAGAAATGATTTATCAAAATGTTTATACCGTGAATTTATTTTATTACCAAACATACTACATTTTGACGTAGCGATGCTGCGAAAGACATTTAAGTTGCCAGAATTTTTGGACTGAATAATATTAAGTACCCGATTATTTTTATTATAAACATTGACCACAAATAATCAAATTTAAAAATTCAGTTTTATACATAGCTATCGCTCCGATAACTATGGTATGATAATGATCATTGAACTGTAGATATGGAGTGCTAATGTACTGCCGCATGTAGGAATAAACACGGTATGTCTCTTTCTGATCCATCTTGTCGTATGTTTTTAAACAAACATTTTTCTGTCATTTTGCTTGCGCAGCCCAGATTAGCCTCCATATTTACACCTCAGTGATTTTCAGTAATAAAATAAACTCATTGTATGTAATTTTCATTTTCATGTTTTTAAAATAAAACAATAGAAAGATTTTAAAACGGTAATTTTAACAGGTTTTTATTCACTTGGGCAATTCCGTGTTTTTCGTTTCATTTTGGGAAAATTGGTAGGTATATAATCATAAAAAGTTATAATTTTTGGAAATCAAGAAACTCGAATGGATGTAAAAATGAATTATGCTAAATGGCGTTTCTGAAAATTAACTGTAGGTACTTCTTTTACAGTGAGAATAAAAAAAAACACATAATATCGGAGAAGTTTTTATGTATGTAGCAATTAAAAATTTTATTTCGTAAATCAGTCTTGTTTTATAAAAAAACTCTTAAAACAACAATTAGACGTCTTCAATTTACTGGAATTTGAAATTATTTTAATTAATTTTAGAAAAAAATACAGGTATTTGTGAAAATATCGAAAACAGTTATTGAAAAAAATGCTTAAAATTCAATTGTTATTCTATATATGAAATTCCGGGATAAAATGAAAAATTTGAATTAGTTTGTTTAAAATAATGATCTTATTTTTCGCAAACGTTTCATTTTCATTTTGAGGGTTCTTTATGAAGCAGAATCGATTGGCGAAATCAATTTTTTTTGTAAATGTTTATCTTATACGGTTCACTCTTTTTGGTTCATACTGTATAAAATAATAATCATGAAAGATAGTCAGTCAGAAAATAATTAAATTGGAAATGAAAATTACATAAGATTTTGTAGTCAATCCTCAGTAACATTAATTGTTTTGGTAGACTACCTCAGAGGTCAAAACCCCCAACTGTATTATGATTTTACGCTCAAATTTTATGTATTTATATTTTATTTTCTTTAAATAAATGGGATCAACATTTATACAAGAGTTTACATGAATCCAATGAAATAACATTTATTACTTTTCAGAAATAGAATTATCGCTAAATAATGGAATCGTCCCACATGTTTTTAGGGATAGAATCTACGATACAAATAGATAATATCGTGTAAAGCTGACTTAAAAACAGACTTGTGAAAATCACTTGGTTCAGTTTTTCGCCCAGAACTCTCTCAGAAATTCTACAGTGATGGAATTATGGTTTTACCAGAAAAGCGACAAAAGGTTATCGATCAAAACGGCACATATATTATTGATTAGTGTTTGAAATTTGTATGAATAAATTCACTTCGAAAAACATGGAAAAAACCGATATTACTTTTTCCTCAATCCAATAAAACCATTTTTTTGAGGATTTTTCGAAACCTTTTTCTACACGAAAAAAACATATAATTAAAAGTGCGCATTTTTCAATATGATCGGTCCACCAGCTAACGTCATTCCTACCCTTGCGCTGATTTGTCAGATGGAACGAGGCAAGATCCGTAACTCTATTATTAACCTTGGACAGTTTGTTATCTTTTCGTTGCAGAAATATAGTTTGTATAATTAAAAAAAAAATACATCAGATATGTCTTCCAAAAACGAGCGAATGCAAACGAGCGTGCAGCTAACTTCACGCGAGTTTGCGTTCGCGAGGTTTCAGCCCCGTGCCGCGTATACTGTTTTTCACAAAAAGAAGATCGATCGAAAATGGCGGCTCGTAGCCTGCGGAGTGTTGCGAAAATGGCGGTATGCAGGTAAGCGGGTGCGAAAGTACTTTACAAACCCTAGAATTTCCAAGCCTCTTATTACAAACCCTAGTGTTTGTAATAAGAGGCTTGGAAACTCTAGGGTTTGTAAAGTACTTTCGCACCCGCTCACCTGCATACTGCCATTTTCGCAACGCTTCGCAGGCTACAGAAGCCGCCATTTTCGATGTTCGTATTGTGAAAATTATATTTTTCTGCACAGATAGATTTTCAAACTAAAGAATTTATTTCTTCTATTATAATGTAGTTTGTTTACCTTACTATTTTGGTAGATGCTGTCTTCTACACTTCATCGGACTCTAGAAATTCAAGTAACCAGGGTTTGTATATTAAAAAAAAATTCAATAAATAAAATTATATTTATTGTCAAAAATATGTAAACAGCATTTTATAATATAAACAATACATAATATTTAATTGTAGCTGATTAGCTAACGCTAATTCTTCTTCGAATAAATTATTTTTACTCTTTACGTTTAAACAATATAATTTCGTAAACAATTATCTGCTCTTCGAATTTATATGAATATAAAAATTCGGTTTATGATATGATTGTGCAATGTTATAGAGGTATACTTTATACATATACAGAGTGTCGTATATGTAAGCGCTTAAGAAGCCTGTTAAATACATATATTTAATTCTTCCTGAAAACTGGAGATTATTCTAAACTCACAAATACTTTTATTTCATTTAATCGACAACAATCGTTGGCAAAACCAAAAGTTTTCCAACGTATGACAAAAATTAAATAAAAAAACGTTTTCTTTATACCCGGTCGAAAATACGTACTTTGGGCTTCGATTTTAAGGCAGAAAGCCTAACATTTATGCTCTGCCCTCTATAACAGCGGGCCGAAAGAAAGTAACAACGGGGCGAAAGTGTTTTCTCGTGCGTATAGCACTTGTTCTATTATATAATATTGTGTTATTTGAAACTATTAGCTGTTAAAAAATAAATAAAATAAAATTGTTTATAAAACTATTGAGCCCCCAGCGGTTTTCATGTTTAATGTAACAACAGGACATTATAGTACTAATTAATAATTTTGTAACAGTTTTAAGGAAAAATTAAAATGTTTAAATTTTATAGAAGATATCACACTCCGTTTTTGAGACGAGTCGCAAAACATAAAATAGTTGCAATATCTTTAAAGATATATTTTACAAGCCCCTAGTCGATATTAAAGTAATATTGATTAGTAGAAATCCACTAAGAACTTTCAGATTATTTCAAAAATCAAATTCAGCTACAATTTATGCTGTTAAATTAATTACAAGCTTCATTTTTAATATATATTTTTAAAAACAATAGAAGAATACTATCATTTTAGCATATTATTAATACCCGATTTCTGGTAAAATTCAAAGATAAAAGTTCATTTATTACTGACGTACCAACCCAGGCTAAAATTTAGATTTAAATACAGCTACTTTTATCTTAAATTTATTTTGGAAAGTCATACCAGAATTCTAGCATAGATAATTGTATCTTTACGAGTTCTTTAAATATTTAGGAATTTCTATTTTACATACGTACCGAAATAATAGATTGTATATCTAGTGATGTGTTATATTACGACGATGTGTGACATTATGGCTAAAACGAGCGCCAGTGGACTTTAACAGTCACACACATAATATTATATAAAATAGCTAATTTTCACCTTTTTTCACAATTTTTAACAGATTACTTTTGAACAAACGTAACTTTTAATAGCAGGTTAAAAAACTGACAAACAATGATTTACTATTGAATTGGTATAGCGCGACCAGGTTTGTTTTACTTTACCGCACTAGTACGTAATGGATCACTCTACATGCCTATATACAAGTTTGTAAAGACATTATTTTATAGAGGGTAGTGTAACAAATAAATTAAAGTTAAAAGTTTTTTATTCAGAATAAATAATTAAAGAACTCACTCAGAATATTTATGTTTTGACAAAAATCCCTGCAAATCCACTTCGGCTTTCATTATTAGTGTATTTGCCATAAGGCAACATACACTATTGGCGTCGGTCGGATGGCGGGACCTAGGGGTCGGACCAAAATTTCTCGCCGTTTCATAACCTCCTAAACACTTTGGCACCATTTTTAAAAATGTTTATATATATATGTATATATATATATATTTATATATATATATATATACGTATATATATATATATATATGTGTGCGGGCAATAACTTTCGAAAGAGTTAATTGATTTTAATGAAATTTGGCCCACGTGTTGAAATCCATCACCGCAAGAAGCCTATTTAAAATGGGCGTAATCGGGTCATTTTAAGGGTAGTTTTTAGGGGTTGAAAATTGTTTTTGGGCCCCAAAATACCGAAAAAATTCTCCGAATCGTTTTAAAATTGAAATTTAACCCTCTGGTAATAATTAAAATGTGTCCCTAAAATTTTAATAAAATCGGCCGGACAGGACCGGATTTACAAATTTTATGAAAACACTATTTTGCAGATAGGGAATTTTTTACTGAAAGGTGTATATAATTTGGTATATAGGTTCGATTGATAATAACAGTGCAATTAAGAAAAAAAATGTTATTTTAAGGGGTGTATTAAGGAGTAAAACTTTTTATTTTGCCCAAAAACCGACTTAAGTTCGCATAATAAAGCCACACTGCCTGTATATCAAATACACTATATTGTCGGCAGGGTTTTGGCACTGCGACCCGGGTTTTTTTTTATTTTATTAATGTATTTGCCATATGGCAACATACACTATTGGCGTTGGTCGGATGGCGGGACCTAGGGGTTGGACCAAAATTTCTCGACGTTTCATAACCTCCTAAACACTTTGGCACCATTTTTAAAAATGTTTATATATATATATATATATATATATATATATATATATATATATATATATATATATATATATATATATATATACGTATATATATATATATTTATATGTGCGGGCAATAACTTTCGAAGGAGTTAATTCATTTTAACGAAATTTGGCATACATGTTGGAATCCATCACCGCACGAAGCCTATTTAAAATGGGCCCAATCGGGTTATTTTAAGGGTAGTTTTTAGGGGTTGAAAAAAGTTTTTGGGCCCAAAAATACCGAAATTATAAGCAAATCGGCCCGACAGGACCGGACTTACAAATTTTATGAAAACACTAGTTTGCGTATACGAATTTACTTACTGAAGGTCGTATTTAATTTGGTGCAGATGTTGGAGTGATAACAATATTTCAACTAATAAAATTATTATTGTAAGGGATGTATTAAGGGGTTCAATTTTTTTTTATTTTGTCCAAAAACAAACTTAATTTCATTTAATAAAGCCACAATACCTGTATTAGCAAATACACTATATTGTCGGCAGGGTTTTGGCACTGCGACCCGGGTTTTTTTAGTTTTTTATGTTGCCTTGGTCCAGCATTGTTTTAAAACAATGTCTATTTTTTCATTTACCAATATATTTATACTGAGCAAAAAAATGTATCCAATTTCTTAAAACGCCTTGCTTTAGTTTATGTAATTACAGGAGACACAACATAGCAATATTTGCTAAATTATTTAATGGCTATATTTAGTGTCCAGCACCTTTAAGATTAACAAATAAATAACAAGGAAATAAGATGAGGTAATTTTTCTATGTAATTTCTGTCGTTGCAAAAAATTTTGTTTATTAATAATTTTTAAAACTTTTATTTGGAAATTTTAAAATAATTAAGGAAGCAGAAAATTACGAAAGGTTGATTAGTAAGTCGAAAGTCACGGTCACCAAATTTCTAGTGTATTTGTCATATGGCACATACACTATTGGTATCAGTCGGATAAAGGGATCCAGGAATCGGACCAAAATGTCTCGTTTTAGTAATAAAGAAAATTAAATAATTTGTACAATAATTAATCAATGTTAAGTACTCGATATTGTTTTTCTTACAACAGCACTAAACAACAATGAAAGATATTATGAAAAAGTTTTTAGGGTTTCGCAGAAACTTACAACCCTTATATTTTTTTTAAATTAAAATGATTAAAAAATGGCGTTAACGAATTCATTTTTAATGATTTTGAAACTACATCATTTCACCGAAATATTTTTTTAAATTAAATTCGTAAATTGCTTTTATATATATTTACAACGCTTTTAAAACTGAATGTCAAAGTTTCGGTCAATTTTCAATCAGGGATTAAAGTCAAAAATTTAAAACATCATGCAATAATATAATATATATGTAATATACAATAAGTGATGATTGTCAATTTAAGAGAAAATAAATATAATATTACAACATTTTTTATGAGAGGTCGTGCACTTTGCCGGAACAAATATGTCTTTAAAAGAAAGTAATAAATTGTTGGTTTCAAATGTTTTCCAAAAATAAAAAAAAGACAGACAAGTGCAAGTAGAACTCGCGCCCTTAGGATTCCGTACCGTTATATCATGTAATAATTCGACATAAAAAAAATATCATTTTCGGATTTTTCCTTTACTCGTACCAAATTACAAGATTCTAGGTTAATGGGAATTAACCTATATGTTTTGATGAGCGTCTGAATAAAAAAACTACGAAACCACCGAACATTGTTTTAACAAAAAGATAAACTGGATTGAGGGACAAACAGAACTTTGCCGCTGGAAAACTTTTGTTCCCATACATCGACATAGGTCGCGGTTAGTTTACCTAAAGGCCCCAGTACACAGTGGTCTGTAGTGGGCCAAGCTTTGCAATGTGCAACTGTAGGCCTCTATCACTTGGTGTTCACACAATGGCCCATGGCTCATTTCTGCCTGGCGAAGCACTTGCGATGGACGTGGAAGTAATTACGGCCGCGGCTATTTATTTATATACTGTTTACAAGTATTATATTATTATAAACCTAAAAGTCTCTTCATTGCTCCAGGATACTGACATTTTGGGCGATTACAAATTTAAATAGTATAGCACGCAACAGAAAAAGTAGGTACCTGTCCCGGACAATGGGCCAATGTGTGAACACCACAGGCCACGCTACACCACGATTCCTTTGAAGTGTGTCAAAAAAACCGATAACAAATGGATTGCGCACCACGATTCACAATTGTCCGCCACTACAGACCATTATCCCCTGTACACAATGGCGATGGTCTACAATGGCCCACTACAGACCACTGTGTACTGGGGTCTTAAGATTACTAGAATACTAAGCTGGGCGTAAGAGGCTATAAAAATGGTCACGTCTGTGATTGGTTGAGTCGGTTGCTTACGTCACGACGATGCTCATAGCTTGGTTTTTTAATGATTGTTATCCCAACTGTTTGGAAAAAAATCCATGTGACGTCACAAGCCTACTTCCCCCGCCTTCTCACGCGTCTCGCCATGCCACCTTCAATAATGTTATAATGCAAACGCCCAACGTTAGCTTCTAGTAATTTTGAAATCAGTCGTCTAGTAAGTGAAATTAATTATAAATTATAGAACCAAAGAAAATGTAGAGCTATTTTTATGTAAATAATTGTTTATTTTAAAACAAATGCAAGAGAAACAGAAAAGAAAAAAAAGATTGTTTCTTTCTTTCTTTTAAAAACACTATGCACAATATTACATAATAATAATTTTTGTTGGGTATGAAAGTTATGTACAATATTAAAGCGTTTTATATAGTTAAATATTGTAAAATGTGCTTTAATTTTTGACATTTCAAAGTAATCACCAGAAAAATACTGAATTTCTTTTCTTGTATTTTATATACAGAGTGTCTTAAAATCAGGACAGTCTATATATTAGAGATACCATTGACTAGAGAAACAGAGCAACGGTTCGTTAAAAAAGGGATAGACAGTGGTGGCTGCACTTTCTTTACGTCCTTTTCCAATCAGAATCATACTAGGGCGTATTTTGCAATTTTCCTCTATAGCAGTGTGAACTTTTATAATTCTGTAATTTCAAACTGCATATATAATTATACGCACCTTAATGTTATACGGCGTGGTACAAAAAATTGGTCGAATATTTTAACTTCTTATAGTAACCAATTAAAATAAACAAAGCAGTCTTACTCAACATTATTAAATGAATTATCGTCCTTAAAATAGAATTAATTTGCGAACCCATTTTGCCTAAAATTTTTTGTTTGTTTTTAATTAGTACTATAAGTGACTATAAGACTTAGGATTTTCGTTTAGTTTTTACTGTAAGCTGTGAGTGAGACCATTTTTTTTCAAGATTTAGGCTCAGTAGTTTTAAAAATAAAAGAGAGAGGAATGCTCGATTTTTTGTATATTTTCTTTAATATCTTTTAAGCTATATGCATTTTAAAGTTATAGAAAAAAAATATTCCTATTTCTCATAACGAGCCCTTTCATTAGATACGTTACAGGCGCTTGAAAAATATTTTTTTAATTTTCTAATTAGCCACCCAAAATTAACCTTGAAAATTGAAATTCGTTTATTTACGCTACACGATCGTGATTGGGTCATCAAACACTATGTATGTACCAAATTTCAACTTTTTTCGTCCAGTAGATTCGGAGAAAATAAGCTCTAAAAGACGAACAATCACGAAATTGATCCTATAAGGCAGCGTTTCTTAGCATGTGGTCCATGGATCCCAGAGGGGTCTGAGGCGCTCGATATGAAGACAATAAATGCTGTGGCAATAAATAAAAGTTTACTTTTTCAAAATTCCTTGCTTCCTTTATTTATAATTAAGTTCGAAGGGGTCTGTCAAACTTTTGAAATTTTGAAAGTGGTACGTGACTACAAAAATATTAAGAAACACTGCTATTTGTTTTTGATATGGAACAATGACATATTCGATATTACATTTGGTCTAGATTCCGACCATATTAATTCTAATAGTGCGTCCTTAAATCGCGACGAAGAATGACAGCCACCTTATCCATCTCGCTCACACAAGAAGTGGACTTTTCCAGGAGACAAGATATATATGCGCAGTTCTGTCAACAGTAGGAAACCAGTGTATACTGTTCAAATCATTTTTAAAGCACAAATATAATTTCTTTTTAAAATTCATAGTAACTGACTGATCCAAAATTATGACTTAAAAATATTTTTTGATCATTACGTGACGATTCTTAGAAATTAGTCTTTGGAGGACATATTCATTTGGTTTACAGCGTCTTACTACAGTGAGACCCCGCTTATCGCAGGAGATACGTTCCAATAAGTTCCTGCGTTATATGAAACAGCGCTAAACGAGGTCATCTTAATACGTAGATAATAGGCATAAATGAAACAGAACCGAGAATAAGAAAAATTGTTAGTTTTTTTTGGTTAATTTTGTAACATTTATTGTTAAATACTCTTTTATCACATTAATTATAGATTTATTAATTGCTAATACCGATTTTTCTTCACCTTTTCTTTCATTTTCATTTTTGTTCATAAAACATTTATGAAAATCAAATAAAAGTCCGAGTAAGAAGTTATGTTTATGATGAAGAAGGTCCCTCATTTGACATATTTTGTTTTTTGTGAAGAAGTCATCTAATGTCGTTTGCCTTTTTCTGTTTCGTTCAGCAAGCTGTTGTTGATAGCAAGATTTTGCATCAATGACACTTCGTCTTGCCTTTGAAATTCTACCAGCATTTGAATCATTTTAGATAAACTGATCCATAATTTATGTTATATTGGCTAAACTTTTTTTCTTTTGGAAATCGCGTAATACTGAAACAGCGTTAAGTAGAGCAGCGTTAAGCGAGGTCTTACTGTATTTGTGTAGTCGCTCGCATGAATAGGTCATCAGCCAAAAAGTTCATTTCAACTGAGTTTTTAGTTTATTTTATGTATAATAAATGCACTTAGAATTAATCAGGCATGACTATCTACAATAAAAACCATGTTTAGACGTTAGTTTTTGTAACTTGAAAAATAAACATTTTTAGTTTATATAAGATACATAGTTTATGCGGTTATTTTTTTATAAACGTGCAGTTAACGATTTTCTACAAAATATTACAATATATTGTTGCTTTGAAACGTAAATTTTATTTTTCTTTCTGGTTTTACAATCAAATTTTATGAATTGATTTTAAACAGTATACGAAAATGTCAAACGGTAAAACAGGATTGATTTTGATCGGTGTCTTGTGATTAAATCGTTTGGGACGACATAAAATTATTAAATTCAGTTAAAATGTTAGATAAAATGAACCAATACAATTTATCTTGAGACGGTAATACGAAATAAATAAAATTGACTTGGATGTAACAGAAACATCATATACCAAAAATCTAATAATTTTTTACTGAAGATTTAAACTATTTCCATTTTTTTTAAGAATTTAAAATGTGAAAGTAAACAACACCATCACTCTTTTTTTCTTTTAATTAAAGTTGGTGTAAAAGATAGAAATATAAAATGAATCCAGAAAGAATAATAATATTTTTCATTATATTAAAATATATTACGGAAGTATAAAAATTTATATTAAATAGAGTTCGTTCCATATTTCCAAATTCATATATCAATTATTGGTCTAATGAATCTTCTTGATAAAGGTCAATTCTTGAGAAAATAGCTCCGTTTGAAAACTAAATTTTTGGAAGAAACATTTTGTCGTGTCATATAAGATTTGGCCTTGAAACTTCAACGAAATACAATGTTTTATTCGTACATCCGTCCAATTCAAGGTTATTAGATACAGAGGTAACTTCGTTCCGTTGGATAATAGTGAGAAAGTGACGTCATTCAAATAACTATCAATTAATATTGCGTAGTTGATAAAATATTGAACGGTCTTCAACTGACGTAATTCATTAACCTGTGTATCTAATGAGCTCGCGTACAATTGATAATAACAAAGTACGTCAAACAACAATTCCGTAACTTCCAAATTAGTTTTTGAACATCGCAAGGGTACTTATTTTACTTACATATTTCATTCATGGAGGCCTGCTGTTAAACATGCTGATACATTTAAATCTTAAAAGTGTTTTGTTTAATTACAAGAGATTTGAGTTGCGATCAGAAATCGTGAAAATATTATTAATTTTTTTTCTTAGTTTTTTAATTTTTAACTTTATTGTAATACGGAATATACAGGCTGTCTCAGATCGATCGCTTACGGGTAGGGTTGCCAGGCGTCCGGATAAAGCAGGACATAGTTAGATTTTTTGATTGCGTGTCCGGCCAAAATTAAACGGTGTCCGGCTTTTTCTAGAATTTAATTTTGACTGATGGCTTTATTTGATTGATAGAAAATAAATTTGGCGTTTTATTTATTTTTCATTAGAATTTAACAAGATAATCAAAAAAGCTTGATTCTATATAATTTTTTTTTGTCGTACCTATTAAAATCCTAAAAAAAATCCTAAATAATGTAGGGTGTCCGGCTTTTTTACCCAAATGTCCGGCCAAACTGGCTGGTTTGTTCGGCTTTTAGGTTTGGCGTCCTAGCAACCCTACTTACGTGTAGCACAGCGAAATAGAGAAAAATAATGTCCCTAGGCATTTTTTGATTCGACGTACCATTACTTTAATTATGTAGGAATGTAAAAGAAAATTAATAAATCACGCCTACTTCCCCCTTTCCTGTTAGCAAACGTTTAACCTACAGTACTTTAACGAATCTCAATCAGTGTTGCCAGCTCCGGGGTTTTCCCCCTAAATTTAGAGTGACAAAATTTATATAGGGAGTTCTTTGGGGGGCAAATTTTTTGTGGGTATTCTTAGGGATAAAATTTTATTTGCGTTAGTACTAAATGTAGTTTCTGAAATTATATTTTTCTAATTTCTTCTTGAATAATTATAGATAATCAAATGATTAAATTATTAACTTAATTTTTCTAAAATATGATATTAATTTTAATTGAACCAATCCTAAATAACTATTTTAATTTATTTAATTATATTGAAATTAATAAATAAATGGTCAGGATTTGGAGAGTTTTGGTTTCAATTTAGTGGGTTTTGAAATTGCTTTAGGGAGAAAGTTTTCAAACAGTTGGCAACACTGTATTCAATGTGTTCTACGAATGCTTTATGTTATTGAAACTGCATATATTGATGTTGTGAAAATTGTAAACGGATGCAGGGGCATTCTTCGTTGAGACAGGAGAGATTGTATTGCTGAAATGAGATCTATTTTCTTTAATAACTGAATTCTTATATATTTATTGAATTCATCATTTTATCAACGACAATTACGGTACTTCGGATAAAAAAATGTTTAAGGACTTTTCTACTCAGAATTATTTTCTTCTTTTCACTGCACTGTCCGTAGACGATCGCTCTGAATGCAATGTTATGTACAGCGGTGTCCTCAGTATAAACGGCATATGTACATTAAATAGGCATCCTCACGATGAACGTCTTGTGGCGATAATTTTTCAAAAAAATCGAAAGGATTCAGTTGAGTTTGGGTAGCTAGATAAGGGCACTTCAAACAAAAAAGGACAAACACTTAAATATTGATTAAGGCAATCGAAACACGATATTGTAAGGATGTGGGAAAATACTTAAATATGTTTCGATAAGACCAATATTTAATGGTAATTAATACAGAACTTTCTGTTGAGAGCTTAAATTCATTTGATATATACGCACGCCAAATTTTAGTATTTCGTATAAAATGCATCCCAAATTAATCAGTTATGGCCGTTTTTCATTTTCTTATAGGCCAGATGTCTCTTTCTAGCCCTTAGCGCCGTGTTACGTATGACAGTATATTTGTTGCATCATATGATTTGACGTCATAAAACCATTTTTTAAGTTATACTTCTTTTGGTACGTTATAAAAAAATTATAAGAATGAATTATAAGATCAAATTTAACAGAATGAAGCTGCCGACTGTAACATCAAAATTAACAGGATGAAGTTGTTTGCAAAACCATATGCCTAGGACATGTTGCTAAATACTTATTGTAGCAAGAAGATGAAATATAATTTATTATTATTATTATTTTGATTTTAAGCATATTTAGAAATAATTCAGCTGATGACGCAGTGATCGAAAATGTTAAATAGTGAATATAACAGATGTCAGGTGATGTTTTATTTCTGTATGAATAAAAATTGTTTGCATGCAAATTAAATATTAGTTTTTAATCACGCCAAAGAAGTATAACTTTTAACGCGCGTATCCACTTTTGAATATACTAACAGGGAAGAGATTGACGAGCTAAATAAAAAGGCGTTGTATTAAAATAATTTATACATTTTTTATCTATTTTTTATTAATATAGCTTTTATTATCGTCAACTTTTCTTCATTTCAATAAATATTTCATTTGTTTTCTACAAGAAAACGGCCATAAGTGTGTGATTAGTAAAAACCAACGCATGCGTGTGAAAAAGAAGAAAAAAGGAAGAAGAGGGAAGGGAGAGTGAGAGAGAGAGACAGATAGTTCAGCAAGGCAATATTAACAGTTATGCCATATCATCCTGACCCCGGTATTCGAGATTGTACGCTTCACTGCCGTTAGTATCATCCGTCTGAAAATAGTCCGGAGGTGGCGGAATGTGAGGAGCGTGTTGTACCGGAGTCAGGAGTAAACCTCACGTCCTGACAAACTTGTACACAACACCGAACACAAGTACACTGACGAGAACCAAGACGAGTGCCGTCACTACTTTGGCGAATGCATTTAAACCACTTTCGTTCGGATCAAGCGGTCGATTCGTTTGACTTTGGGTCGAACGTCGTCTCTTTCCGGCAAGTCCTCGTGCTAACGCCGGAAACGCGAGACTCTGCGTAAACGTCAATTTGTGTAACGATTCACTGAGCGAGTACGGACCGACGCTGCCCCGTGCCGCCGCTCTGAGCAACGCGTACTCGAGATCGAGGGCATCGAAAAGAGAATAGCGTGCGGTCATCGTCGAGCTACGCCGTCTGTCGCACGGATCGCTGGCCCTTGAACCGATAGCGGCTACAGCGGCCGCGACCGACGTCAGTGATGACGTAGTGCTCGACGACGCCGACAACATGCCGAGACCGCCCGTATGGAAGTCAGACATGTCCTCGAGTGACGTGTGGTCGGGAGAAGGCGACACGGGCTGGCGTAGGAGACGCGCGTGGTCCGGATGCAACAGCGCACTGCTCGGCCGACGCATGCTAGGAGTCGGCGACGAACAGCTCGGACGACGAACACTGGGAGTCGGAGATGAGCATGACGGTAGGGACGGCGGCGGTACCACACATTGCTGTACGGCGCCTGGAGACGGAGATGCCTGAAAACGGATTCTAGTTCTTGTACCGATATTTTGAACAGTTATAGGACTATATCCTAGTGCGTAGGCTTTCACGGCCGACGTTGTTCAAAATCTTCTTAGTTTTCGGGCTTGTAGACTGTATTTCTACCTGACGTTTCGCCTACAACTGCGGGCGAACTATCCTTGCCGGCTCACAGGTAAAGTATCTATCGCATTTGTAGTCTGTAGACTAAGTGTCAAGTAGAAATACAAACAGACCACGGCCTACAAGCCTGAAATACCAAGAAAATTGAGAAATAGGAGTGTTCTTCAGGAAATCCTTAATATCTATGACGTTTTTGTTATTCAGATGCCAAAAGTAAAAAGTTTGTATCAATAAATAGCTATAGTTTATATCACAAGAATAAAATAAACCAGAAGTATAACACAAAAGCGATGCCTTGTTAATCAAAGGTGAAATATTGTTATTTTTAATATTTGTGTAGCTCATAGAAGTATTTCTATATTCGTTATACTTGTTAAAAACGAAAATTTCGTTAACTATGGTTTATTGTTTATCTAAATATCATAAATACACAAAATAAGATTTGTATCTGTGCAAATTAAATAATCAAAAATGAATAATTGGAATAATTAACAGGATGTTTTTGCATTCATTAAAAATGGTTATGTGATTTCAAACCAACGTTCTTTCCACCGTATTTGCATTTTTTAATTCATGCATTGTTCCCTCGCGAAATATCATTAAAACATGGGCTAGAAAATAATATATATATATATTGCATGTGGTACAGTTTGTGAACCACGAACAATCAATAACCCGAAGGAAATACTTGTCAAAATAGTTTTTGCTGATTTCAAATATCGTTTAGAAATATGCTATGCTGAGGAAGGCAGGCATTTAAAAAACCCCAAATTTTCAGTAAAGAAAGGCGAAATATGCGTACGGTTTAGAAGATAAAATTTAAAAAAAAGGTAGAGAAACATACCTGTATAGAATCAATTCCTGAATCGTGTTGAAGCGACGCATCGCAGCAATTGCTTCCAGATGCTGTATCTTCAACGCACGCCGGGAATACAAAGCTTTGTCCGTCTGCTTCGCCACGCGGTGAGTCTTGACTAGGCCAAACTTGAAGCAACGGCAGGGAACATACGGCCGGGTTAGCCGCCGGTCCCCGATGACCGACCGTTGTTTTGTTAGTGGCGCCAGTACTTTTGTTGTTGGACGGCGGCTCCTCGCCACCCGAACCGCTCCCTCCTTCGCCGCCGCTGCCTCCTCCGCCGCCTCCACCACCATCTCCAAGCCCGGCTTCGCAAGCGGAAGACGACGAGCTACTGTTAGGCGAACGCACGGCTGACCATAGTCTCTTGAGACCCAGCTCTCTTAATGGTTTCTGAAATGAAAACGTGAATTATTTCGCGTTGGTACACCGGACAGTGTCATTAACGTAGTGAGAAATTTATGGTTTTGTTGGGCGACAATTCAGACAGAATTCATTTATAAATTGACTTTAACTACAGCGAATGACAGAAAATCGAGATTAACATTGAAATATTACAATAACTTCGCCATTAATATTGGAAGTTAATAATACATAAATAAATTAACAAAAATGAACTGGATGGTTAAACTCATGTACCAGCCATTATTTTATCAGCCGAATAAATATTTATATCCTTGAAGTTGAACAGAATAGTTATTCTGACGATTTATACCTGCAGTAAACTTAACATGTTTCGTGATCTGAACTTTTACTATTTATTCCGACAAATAGCTACGTGAAGAACAACCCAACGGAATAAATTACTAAACGAATATAATATTTATAACTAGCGGTTTGCCCGTGACTTCATCCGCGTGGTAATAGTAGATATATTGTACCCGGTTAAATTCTATTATATAAAATCCACCCCCACCTCGTTCGGGTAGTGTGTTCAAAAGACCGTCGAACATACATTTCTTTTTAAACTTAAGTAATTTCAGAGGTACAGCGTATTCTTTATGAAGGTTTTAATCACCCTGTTTACTACCATAAGGGTTATTTTTGTGATAAAATGTAGCCTAGATCACTTCTAGCATAATACCTGTTGGTAGTACCATCACAATCGACTCAGCCGTTTCAAAGATTAGCCCGGACAAGCAGAACAAACTGACTGAAAACTGAAAATTCGCTCTAGGAATCTTTTAAACGGTACAATTACAAACTACGTTACGATTTTATTTATTTGTATTATTTGAACTAACTTCTGTAAAATTCATTAAAAAGCAACTCTCGCATTATGTGGACTTTGTAATCCATTGGAGATATATACAAACACATCAATCATTACTTCTGTAAAGAGTACTATATTGTACAAAGTTTGGAATTGTCGGTTTTATTTATATGCATAGATTAATAAAAAATCAAAAGATGTGTGTGATTTTAAGGTACGCGCATGACAGTTAATGTTCGTGTCAGATGCAATTAGGGATGCAAGGCCACGTCGACCTGTTTGAAACAGGATACCGTCGCCTTGACATAGTTAGAGGGTGGGTAGGTCTCATGGACTTGAAGCTTTGTGTAATGCATGCACAGTCATAACTTACGTAATGAAACTATATAATAACAAAATGCATGCAATAAGTAAAAATCAATGGGAGACAACAAAATGGTTTGTAGTACGCGAACAATGCAGGGAAGAAACCGTTTCATTTCATTAACTGAAACATTACCGGTTATTTATGATAGTAACTATTTGACTGGATAATGTATTGGCTAATTAACCGACTCTCTATAAAACAAAATGGCGGCTTCCGGTTTCTCTTTCTCAGAACAACAAAATAAAACAACAGAGCAGATTTCAACACAGTAGATTCAAAGAATATAATTAAAAAAAGCTTATATTTTTTACGTAGAAATTGGTTATAAAATTGAAATCTTGACAAGTTTTTTTTTAAAAATTAGAGGTTCATGAAATAGTTTTTTATGCATTTTTTCTTCAACCCCCCCCCCTTTTTATCCAATCGTCGCTCTTTTCTTCAACCTCACCCTTTTCCTCAAACTTAACTCTTTTCTTCAACTCTCACCCTTTTCTTCAACACCTTTTTTCAACCTCCATCATTTTTTCATCCTCCACATTTTTCTTCAATCCCTAGTCTTTTTATCAATCCTCGTCCTTTTCTTCAACCCCCACCATTTTCTTCAATCCTCGTCCTTTCCCCCCCCCCCATTTTCTTCAATCTTCGTCCTTGTTTTCAATCGCCACCCTTTTTTTTCGACTGTAGCATCACCCATTAAAAATAAAATAAGTGCACCGAAAACACTCCGTATATTTAAACTGATTACAGTTTCGTAGGACATTGTTTACTTTTCTTTGATATCATATTTATAATAGAAAAGCTTTTGTAAGGCTTACAATAAGATTTTGTATCTTTCTATCAAAAAAATATTTTTACGAAAAATGTTTGGTATAAAAAAACCTCGTGTTTTAAAAATAAATGTCGCTGTTGTACTCGAGCAACAATTGATTTTGACGACTTTAATGCCCGTCAGGTTTGAGAATAGCCGAGCAAGGAGCGATGCCGTTGTTTATATAGCGTTTCCATGGCTCTTCTAATACAAGTCACAAGTTTCCACGTTCTAATCCGAGAACTAGTTTCAATTAGGTTTCCAATCTATTATTAAGAAATAATAAATTGAAAATTTAAATTGGTGCCAGACTCAACTAACCCTAGCTATTCGTGGTCTTAAAAATAATTACTAATAGTAATGCCAGTATTGTGTGAATCGAATGACTTTCAAAATTACTATCATTTAAAAAATAAAAAATATAAGACGCATATGTCGATACAGAGCTGCGCGTGAGCTCAATCGATTCGGCAGATTTTTTTCTTAAAGGTCAAATAAGCAAATCCGTGACACTTTTATTTTTTCAGAAACTTTCGTGTTTTTGCTAATCAGCGACATTTTTGACCCTGAAAGCTTTCAGACACGACTAATATTTACCATACTAAAATAAAAAATAAATAAAAAAAAATATTTATAGGAAAAATTACGGTAAATCCATTGCCACCAATCCCTGGCATCTTTAGATAGAAGTGCTTTTATACATTTTTCTCGAAAAAATTTAAAGCGCCAAAACTTCTAAACCGTAATAGTAACAGACTTATACGTGTGCTCATTCGATTTAGAGTGATTTTTTCTATGAGAATGTGTCATCTGCAACCATATAATATAATGTTGATATAGATTGTGAAGAATAAATTTTATGAATCACTGTCTAGAATGTACGAGCTGAGTGTAGGATAGCTGTACGCGACAACCTTTAGTAGCGCAGTCACGCCATGTCTCGTTGCTTTATATGCATTATACAAGATATGTTTTACACAAAGAACTGCATGCAGTCGTGTGGAAACCTCGGCACAATATGCCACCGCGGAACGACCTGATGTACATAATGTGTATACAAATACCTGTACCGGGTGTGCTATCTTTAGTAAACGATTCCAAACAATTGGGGACCAACTTCAAAAATGTTGACATTTGATATATTATCTACACTAATATTATAAAAGATTTTTATTTTTGTGTGTGTATGTTTGTAATGAATAAACTCAAAAACTTCTGTGCCGATTTAAAAAATTCTTTCACCATTAGAAAGCTACATTCACCCTGAGTAACATAGGCTATATTTATTGCTAAAAAATATTAGGGATCCTTACTAAAACTTTAGTAACGTAACCCAAGGTGTAAAAAAAATGCCATAAAACAACTTTCGTCGCATGCGCTGCGGAAACTATTGATGATAGAACAAAAGTATGTTCAACAATATTAAAGAACATATCAATAACTACAAAAAACTTCGCGATACTATATGTCCAACTATTATCGTTATGTCACAATAACCACTTTTTACATTTTAATAATCTATATAGATAAAAGACGATGTACCTATATGTAATCTATGGACTCCAAACGGGTAGACCATTTTTGATGAAATTTTCAGACAATCTTTAGATTAGCCCAGCGGGTGATCTTCTGAAGTTTGGTAGCGATCGGATCAACAGAATTTTTTAAATTTCTTTTTGGGAAATAAGATTTTTCTTCGATTTTTGAACATTCACAAATAAAAGCGATTGAATTCGGGCAAATTCAATACACGTTGAGAATTTAATGATAATGATTCTCATCTTTTATATCCTATATATTACATTTACACCCGGACGAGGCCGGACTGGGCCGCTAGTAATAAATAAAATAACATTTCTGTTAACGCGCACGGTGACGCGGGTAACGACTAGTAATAAATATTATGAAATTTGCTATTCATATGCATGGTTACGTAATATGGTTTTACATATAAAAATTAACCAAATCATGCTTGTCGTAACTAATTTATTTTTGAAAGATCTTCAGAACAAAAGAACAGTATAGTTTGTTTTTTTTTCAAAATATTTCCAAACTATACATCATCGAAAAAAAATTGTTTTAAAAAACTTTTTTGGAAAATAAATAGAACAATAAACCGTAATTTTATTGTGATGATAAATTTTGGACTTTTAAAATCATTTAAATAAGCAAATCTTCTTTTTATTGATAAAACTGGTCCAAAAATAAAAATTATTCTTCTTGTTTTTGAAGAAATTTATTTGAGCGCTTTCGAAAATTGATCCATGATGATGGATCAATATCCGAAAGCACTCAAATAAATTTCTTTAAAAACAAGAAGAATAATTTTTATTTTTGGACCAGTTTTATCAATAAAAAGAAGATTTGCTTATTTAAATAATAAACCGTTATAAAAAGTATACCATCAATATACCAAAAAAAAAACAACAATATAACATATCAATCTTTCACCCATTTTATATTCTTTTGCAAACCATTCTGTATACAGATTTTATAACACTATGACACGCCTTTACTTATTTTTTATATAGGTACTTATTATATTGCTCAGTTCAAAATCAAATGAAAATACCTCAGGTAAAATTTTAAAATTATAAAACACGTTCGACATTTTTTTATAGATACCCTGACAATCGTTTTACACCGGATGTGTAATTTCGTAGCACACACAACACAGTCACACACACACACACATCCTTTCCAAATTTTAAAATATGTGGCTCCGCTTGCGTTAATGTCGACTAAAAAGCGAAAATAAAGTTTTGAGATCGCCTTCATTTTTAATATGTTGTTAGTGTTATTACGAAACTAGAAAAAAAATTACTGAGCAGATTTAAGTAAAATTTAGATAAGCTTGCTGTGAAGATATTCTCTATCACATAGAAAAAGAATCAATTCACAAATAGTGGCGATGTTAAAAAAATATTTTTTTAAATATGTTAAAAACGACGGAACCTATTTAAAAAAAAATATGTGGGATCAGCCCGCAAACATTATGAGCAAAATGATGTTAAAATTTTTTATATCGATTTACGCACCTCGAAAAGTCATGACTTTTTCCCTTTTCGGAAGCAAGATATGACGAAAATGGCCTTCTCAAATGTCCATTTTCAGGCGCAATAAATTTAGCTGAGTAAACGATGCCGCTAGCTTTATATCTAAAATGCTCTGTGGGCTGTTACCTTCTAAACGTGGGATAGTATTTCTTCACTGAATAAGAATTACTAGCGATACTCGACTTTAAAGCCATTTAATCGGGAAAAACCGAAATTAATTTTTCCCCAACCTGATATATCCATGACAAATTGATAATAATCTCTTTTTTTGTATGTTAAAAACTAGGTCAGTTAACGGTTAAACGAGACACAATATACCAGCAGGTACGGTCTATATTCTATATAGTAAAGTGAAGCTTCAGCAGAGAGTTTCACGTTGTTCATTCACAACTGGTATTAGTTGAAGGAGCTTAATGCCCACTTCTGTTTCTTCTAGTTGTAGTGTAAAAGCCGATTTTGCATAGAGCAAAACTCAACAAAGCCGCATAATACACAAAAGAAAAGTTTACAGAAACGAAATTGAGTCCTGGTAAAGTGAAAGTTGAGATTCTAGATTACAGATTATAAATATAAGTTATATTTTTGTTTTCTATCCCGTTAGACTAAAAATAGCTTGTAAAGTTAAAAAAAAATACATTTTTCTATAAAATAACTTTATTCTTATTTGCAATTAAATCAGATTTTATATTTCAAATATATGAATAGTTTTAAAAAATATGTTTTATACTCCTGAGGATGGACTTATTGTGCGAAACGATCGTCGAGAAATAATTTAATAATAAATTTTTGCAGAATTTTCAAGTGTTTTTATCTATCTGTTATTAGTAAATACAATGTGCATCTGCACATGTAACTGTAACAGCAAATAATCGGAAAATATGACAACAGAAACAAAACATGGCAGAACTTGGCTGCTTTTCGTCTTTACATCGCGTTGTTGTCGACTTGATTTTATACTAGGAAGCTCTGTAAGATAGTTTCAAGCTCGTATATTAAGAATTTCGAAGGTATGGTTTATAAAGTACCTTTGAGAGAATTCCTGAGCACGCCAATGAAACTTAATTTTATAAAGTGAAGTGTAATAAAATGGTGAGATTTGATGAAAGTTTAATTTAAATTAGAATGTCACTTTGATTTGAAACTAAATTACACGACGCAAATTAATTTTACTTTTAATCTCGGAGCAGAAAGTTTCTAGGAATGTTGTAATCCGAATGATGATTATATTTACACTTTTTTTTATTAAACTAAAAATAAAAAAAGGATTTTTTTTATTTAATTTCTCTAACAAAATTGATATCTGAATTTGTTATTTTCCAAGAAATATTTTTAATTAGTATTTTTTTCCAAGAAAATCTTTAAAATCTTTATCACGTTTCTCGATTGTTTTTTTTGCTTTATTTTCGAAGCTTGTTACTATTATAAAGTTTATATTTTCATTTTTGTTTCTCAAGAAACTCCTCAAATATATCTTTTCTTAAATATTCTGTTCTTTATGTATAAGGAATAATATTTATCATATTTTGATATATGTAACGTATCTATTATATTTCTCTAGAACATAGGCGAGCTATTTAAAAAGTAGTACTGTTTTATTTACCCCATGTGCGAACTTTTGCCCGCCAGACTTCGTACCGTTACCCGCTTTAAGGGTTAAGAGTTCGCATTCTGACCGACCTCATCATTATCTAATTCTAAGAAAACTATATACTTAGCTAATACATACATTTATATATTTAGTAAAGCATTAAATACATTAATAAATTAAATGATCATTATCACATTCCTAATCTTAAATTATTTTTGTTTTGGTGTGCTAAAGAAAGGCAAAGTGCGTGCTCTTGACCCGAATAACTTTGCTGTTATTAAAGTGGGTTCAGTGTATTTATAGAACGTCGGAACTATATTTAGATGACGTTAATATTTAAGTCTCGGTCTCACATTAATAGTATGTGACCTCAAAGGGCTTGTTCTCGATGTGTACAGTTAGCGATCCAAGCCTTGGCCTTGTCCTAGGACCTAGACGATAGTATTATAAGTGCTACCGGCATGACCCCAGAGAACACCGCCCCAGCAACTATAGGTCGTCGTTACGGAGTCCGACAGACGTTGCGGCCGTTCGTTATTATACTGTCGATCCATCAACGTCAGTTTTTAAACCCAGATCGGTATCCGCGTTCTACATCCGTTCAAATTACGACATTCTATCTTCCCCGGTATGTTGTTAATTTGCTATATGCAGACTGAAATTGTTCAAATTCAGAAGGAAAATGTTTCAATGTGGAGTGGGGCGTCCTGCTAAATTAATATTTACGTTTCTGATACGATTCCAGCTATTTTTACAAGCTTTTGGAATGATTCACACTGCTGATAGGATTCTAGTTGTCTTACCCTTTCAGTAGATACCCATGTGGATAGGGTTGTAAAGAAGGTAATTCGCCATTTTGTGGTGGCGGCCATATCGGATCTACTAGGGTTTGACGGTTTTTCAAACCCAATTTTAAAAAACCGGTTTTTAAGATAAATTGTGACATTGAAAACCGATTTAATAGAATTTAATAGAATTCATGTAAAAATTAATTTTTAACTTATTTGATTTACTATTCAATCTGTGCAACGGGCAGCAGACACATTTTTTCGACGTTGCAAGTTACGTTGGCCAGTGCTTGTGCACTGAAAGCTGAATTTTCATTATTTGAGGCAACGAATAAAAGAACCAAAAACTAAGATTTGTTATTTGATGCCTTTAAAACTATAAAACCAAGCTCAGTAGGTAGTGAGCAAGTTTTTCAATTTCAGGCAATTTGTGTCCAAAATAAGAACAAGACTTAGCCACCGTTCAGTGGATATTTTATGTTTTTTAAAATCCTTTTTTCTTAGGAGAAATTAAAATTAGTGAAATAAATATAAATATTATTTGAAATTTGAAATATTTGTTGGAGTTATCGTTATTTTGTGTAAGTAAAATGTAATCCTTGATTTCTCTTTTTATATTTTGACTTTGATAGATATTGATTGCGTTTTTTGCTATTTTATATAAATTAAATAAAATATTGTTTCCTATTTTTTTTTTGACTAAAATTTAAAAATCGGTTAAAAATGTTTTTTTGGAAATCGGAAACTCGAAAGCAGGTTTTTCAAAAAGTCGGTTTTTGCATAAACCCTAGGATCTACCATAATATTCAATTTACTATTTTGTATTGTCTTCAGAACCAAAAGTGTGTGCAAAATTTCAGTTCAATCGGAAATCGGGAAGTGGGTCAAATTTAACTTGCATGATTCGATTACAGACAGACAGACACCGGAAGAGGTGAAACTAAATAAAAGTTTGTAAAAAGCTTTAAACCGGGCACCGAATTAATGAAATTCTACTGTATTTGATTATTAATCAGAAAGACGTTTTGTAGATGTTTAGTTAAGACCCTGTCATAGCGTCCGAGTTTATTGAAATATTTGAGAATAGCTACTTTGATTGATGATTATCCCTGATTCCCGAAACGCTGTGAGAATTATCGCGTTGGAAAATAACAAGCTGCCATTATTATATTAAACTAACGGGTTTATTTTACCGTAGACAATCGATCATGTGCGCATGAACGGTTCTCAAATTAGACTATATCAACTCCATTTTGCAAACCAAAATCACATTTTTGACTTTTAATTCGATTATGCAATATACACATGCATCGGTGTTATGCAAACATTTGAACATGGTAATGTTTGACGCGCTGCAGCGCAACTAGTTGCAAATGTGATGTAAAAAAGATAATTACCGATTAAATAACCGATTAAGACTGTCGGAACGCTCTAAATTTAAGCCCAAAATAGAGCTTCCGCTGTCAACTGATTGTCGACTTCTTCGTCAACATTCTGCACAAAAATTTTCTCTATAAGGAAGATAAAAGACAAATCTAGGTCTCTAATGGACTACTTTTGTTATTTATGTACGATTTGCTAGAAAAAGTTGGATTTAATTATGCCAAAAAAACACACGTTTTTAATGTCATACTACGACCTTATTCGTACTTATTTCACAAAACTGTTCCATCACATACCTAAAGTGACTCTTCCTTTTTCGGAAAAGTTTTTTAAATTTTCAAAATAATTCCCAAACTTAGAGTAATCAATTGACAGCGGCACCCTTGCAACAACATTTTTTAGCCTCGTAGTTGACACAAGCCAAAAATTGAAACATGCTGATGATTTGAGCGAGACAGAGCTAAAGAAGGTCACACCCACAATATGTCTTTTGCTTACCTCGCCCCTTACCGCTGGGTCTCAGCACAAACAAAATTCAGAGCGTTCCGACAGCCTTAAATATCCGGCTAAATAACTGCGGTGTTCTATTTTAAATTATACCGCGGTTATTTATTATATTACTGTAAATGGCTGCGCAGAAAGTTATGCGTAAATTTGTATTACCGGTCAAGATTTTAATTTTAATTGTATTACTAATATCTATATAAATATATATATCTCTCGATTCTACTGTCGAAAACTGCTCTAAAATAAATTACCTCCAAAAGTACGAGAGTTAACGTTAACAAAATACAAAAAGGAAATTCACGTAACAATCCTCTCTATGATTTTCAACACTTTTAATCTCTCGAATATTGTATTTCTATAACTTTGTATTTTTATAATTTTTATAATATTGTATTTTTATAACTTTGTACGTATTTTTCTAGCCCAATATTAAACATTTTTGGGTAGGTATTTGAGGCACTGTGAAAATTTGTACAATACCTGTTTAGTAATATCCGAATACAAAAACACAGACCTGGCTGAAAAGTAGCGGAACTTAACCGACTTAACCGATTTTTAAAATGTTTGCGCAATAAAAAATCCTAGAATCATTTTGCAATTTAATTACCTTGAAATTTAGTATTTAAGGAGTTGAAAAATAAAATAGCCAGATCGGGTCTAAATCTTAGCCAGGTGTTTGCAAAATTATGTTTTTTTAAACGTATTATTGTGTAAACAAAACAAATATGTTGTTATTATTATTATTATGGTTTTGTTTTTGTTGTAACGGGTAATTTCACATCACTAGTTGCAGAAATTCAAAGTCGTTTGAAATTAAACGCGTAATTAATATCATTGCTTATGAGCCACGCCCAACAACTTTTTCTCAAAAATCATTGTTGTGTAAGAAAAATCAAAACTAAAAAACACTGATACATTCTAGACGTATTTAATGAAAAAGTAAACAACATCAACTAGGTACGTCAAAATAAGTGTGTCTCGTTACTTTTAAGTTTCTCGGTTAGTCAAAAAAAAAAAAAACTTTTGATCTAATAGCCGCGTCATGTTTGCAGATCTTCTTTGAGACAAATACAATATAAACTTTCGCGACTAAGTATATTATTTCAAGGATTCGACTTTGTCGGTTTCGGAGATAAACAAGGTTTATTTATGAGAGTTCTTCTTGTTATATACTTTAATGTCTTATAATAACTACAGCACACCTGATTCGTTCTGAAATTGATGTTGTGAGATTAAATACACCACCGCTTCAAAATTAACGCATCGTTTTTTTTCACTAAAAGTTAATACCTACTAACATTTGTGGATAAAACTCATGGTGCAATTCTGCAACGTTTTTTAGGTCTACAGCGCTGGTTTTTGTGTCACTTTAACTTATCTATTGTTAAATTAAAATTAAAATGAATAACGTCCATGATGGGATGATGGGAACTTGGACTAAATAAAGCAAATGCCAAATTTTACAATGATGTCGAATTATTGATGTAAAATTTTTCATATACACGGTGATTCATAAAATGTGTGCAGGATTTTAGGGGAAGATAGTTTGTTCAAAAATATGAAAAAACATGGGTCCGCAAACGCACCGTTTTCAAGATACAGGGGGTCAAAGTTGTGTTCATAAACTAGTTGTTTCCATGTCAAAATAATTTTTTGGTAAAAAATAAAATTTTTTTGTTTTTAATCATAAAATGCCATTTTTCTCGGAAACAGGTCACTTTAAAGCAATGGACCGGGAGTACATTTTTTGCTCAAAAAACCGCATTTTGTTAAGTAGCGTAGAAGTTAGAGGGGTTAAAATACAAAAAATACCTTAAATCTACGCCACTGACTTTTCTAAAAACTTTGTCCATACCTTAAAATAAGGGTATTTATGAGGTTAAAGTGTGTGCAAGAGCTGAGCATTGTACCTCTAACGGCTCTAAAGACATTGACAAAAAACGATTTTTTTTCTCAACTTTGACTCCCTGTATCTCGAGAACGGTGCGTTTGCGGACCCATGTTTATAAAAACTTTTTTTCATATTTTTGAACAAACTATCTTCCCCTAAAGTCCTGCGCACCGTTTATGAATCACCCTGTATAATAAGGAATATTATTAGTGTAAAATTATTGTAGATTAAATTATGAAGTCAATTTTTATTGTAGTTTGCAAATTTTGAGTACAGACCAAAATAATCAAGAAATGAAAAATCTGAATTTGTCATGAAGCTCAGTATATGAAGTTAGAATAATATTCTGAATCACTTTTTGAAGTGAAAACTTCTTTAGCACCATTGTGATTTGAAACTTGATGAAACGAAAAAGCGACACTAAAAAGAGACAAGCATATACATCTATAGGTTTTAGCCTGCGATAGAATGAGATAGAGTACAGATATACAGTGTACAGTGTACCCCACTCTTGTCTACCAAGCGTTGTAAAAATGTGTGTTTGTGTGCGCATGCGTATTGTGGAGCTGAAGGTTTCACTTCTACCGCATGTTAACTGTATTTTTTAGATATTTTTAACGCGACGCAAAATATCGAGAAATGGGTATGTTTGTGAATTCGTAGTAGATTGAGTTTAAAGTTCAGATTTCGGTTGAGTATCTTAAAAGATGTGACCTTAAAATAGCGAAAATATGAGGGTGTCTTCATATTAAACGCGACACACTGTAAATGTATATTATTAAATAAATGAAACATTTTTGCAGGGAAATTTTACATACTCGTAAATTAATATGTTTAATTATACACATAAATATGTCGAGTTTTAACGACTGTTAATTTTATTCAACTGTCCATATTTATTTATTTAATTGTATCGTTTTTGTCACAATTATTCTTGCATTGTGATGTGTTCTTCTCGAACTAAGTTGAAATAATTTTAAAACTCGTATGAATATTTTAAATTAAAATAAAACCCGGGTCGCAGTGCCTAAACCCTGCCGACAATATAGTGTATTTGCTTGTATAGGGCCGTGAGGTTTTATACTTTTATTATGTGAAATTAAGTTTGTTTTCGGGCAAAATAAAAAATTTAACCCCTTAATACACCCCTTAAAATAACATTTTTTTTCTTAATTGTAATATTATTATCAATCTAACATCTACACCGAATTAAATACACTCTTCAATAAATAAGTCACTATCTGCAAATTAGTGTTTTCAATAAATGTGTAAGTCCGGTCCTGTTAAGCCAATTTTATTAAAATTTTAGGGGCACTTTTTAATTGCTACTAACGGGTTAAATGTCAATTTTGAAACGATTCTGAGAATTGTTTCGGTATTTTAGGGCCCAAAAACATTTTTCAACCCCTAAAAACTACCCTTAAAATGGCCCGATAATGCCCATTTTAAATAAGCTTCTTGCGGTGATGGATTTCAACACGTGGGCCAAATTTCGTTAAAATCAATTAACTCCTTCGAAAGTTATTGCCCGCACACACATATATATATATATATATATATATATATATATACGTATATATATATAAATATATATATATATATACATATATATATATAAACATTTTTAAAAATGGTGCCAAAGTGTTTAGGAGGTTATGAAACGTCGAGAAATTTTGGTCCGACCCCTAGGTCCCGCCATCCGACCGACGCCAATAGTGTATGTTGCCATATGGCAAATACACTAAAAAAGAACTGAAAAAGCAACAAAAGATTTATATGCGACAGTTGGTGGTTTTAGATGTCATTGTTTTTTTGTTGAAAAAACTTTTTCTCATTTTGTTTGAAATTATAATTACATTAAATTCATCTAAATGGGAGACAATACGCGTTTTTAACGATGCATTATAAAAAAACCGTTCTTGACAGCAAAATTCCTGAATGTAAGGAAACAAAGTTCAAAGTCTATTTTAAGTATTATACAAAAATTAAGTACTATTTTTATTTAATTTTCAAATGTAGTTTCTATTAAAAAAACTGTGTATTTTACACTACACACTACAGAAGTAAAACTGGTATAATTGTAAAGAAAAGTAATAATAGCGTCGCCCGCCGGGACCCTATATATGACCTTTAGATTACGATGTGTCAAGCATTCTACCTTGCCGCCCACTTAGCTTAATATTTCCCAATCGGCTTTATAGTATATGGTATACGTACATTGCAACACACCCTTCACATTTTCAATGTCAAGAATGAATTTTACCCTACCGTGCCAAAAGAAGAATGACAATAGATTTTAAATAACTGCAACACGGATCTAAAATTTGCAATAAGCAACTAAACAATATAAAGAGCTAAAAAGTATTCAAATGAAAATGTGATAAAGCTTTGCCATACAGTAAACCGTAATATATATTATATAATTTATATATATTATGAGCACTGTGGTTGAAACAATAACAATCAAGAAAGCATAGTTACTTCTTACCACAACAGATTTATTCATTGAATGTACATTTCGAGAGCAAAGCTCCCATCTTCAGCAAACACTACACTGAAGATGGGAGCTTTGCTCTCGAAATGTACATTCAATGAATAAATCTGTTGTGGTAAGAAGTAGCTATGCTTTCTTGATTGTTATTATATAATTTGCACAGATTTTTCACTTGGCACTTGGTAGAACATGATTAATAATAATAAATAAATAATAACACTTGAAAATTCTACAAAAATTATTATTATTAAATTATTTCTCGACGAACGTTTTGAACAATAAATCCATCGTCGGGAATATAAAACATATAGGTATATATTTCTGAGGATGGACTTATTGTTCGAAACGATCGTCGAGAGATAATTTAATAATAATTTTTGTAGATTGTTTTTATTTATTTATTATTAGTAATATATTATGTTTCAAAGAATATTCTATAATGTATGCGACGGATATATACTGTATAATTTTAATTCTTGGTTAATAATCGAGGCTTTCATGTGAATAGATCAAAAATTAATTACTCTACAGAAAACATTACCATTTCCTTTGAGATAAGCAAATACACCTAACCCCCAATTTACACGGTATATAAGTTCTGCAAATTATGTAAATTGAAATCTTGTAAATCGAGATACATTTGTACATAATGTTGAAATTGAAGGGCAGGTTTTATAAATAAGACCCCTGCTCTATATCGAGTGTTAGATTTTCAATTTATCAATGGTCTCTTATAGAAAAACATTTTCTTTCATGTTTTATGATAAAATCCATTAAACGCTTTCTTAGCCAATTGATTGGTTCACGAGCAAAATGTGTTCACTTCAAGATTAAATTAATCTTGAAGAGGATGTGATTTAAAAGGTACACGTGAGAGTAATTTAAAAGATCGCTAGCGGAAAAGGAAACGTATTAAAAGATGGAAAATGGCGGAGATCGTGCGAAATTAAATACTCTGACTTGTGATTCAATTAGAAGTACCTACGACGTGAAAGAAATTGTGCACATAGATATACTCGACAGCTCAACTTATTAGCCACGAATAATTTTAAATTAAATTAAAGAACATCAAAAAAAATTCACGAGTCAAGGTAGAAATGGAAGCCATGACAGTTATATTTAAAGGTTAGCATGCTAAGCGTTTCACCAAATTGTCATTTTTTCACTATTATTTTCTAAAAAAGAACTGATGAACAACCAGACAAATAGACTTGCGAGGAAATTTTCATCGCATTTTTTTTTCGAAACGAAAACTTCAATTTGAAAGAAATTATTTAATCTAACAAACGATTTTTGAAGTTTAACTTCTTTAGCGACGTATCTGTTTGAAAAAAGTAAGAAATCGAGGGGAAGTGGAACTGGCAAATAAAGGGGAAGTTTGTCTTCTAAATTACATGAAACTAACAATAACAGAAGTTTAGAGTGTGTTACTAAGTATGTGTAAATATTATTATTTAGTTTCACATAAAAAAAAATTAAACTTGGGAATAATATTAAAAACTAAAGAACTTAAACTTCTTATGTAAGCTTATGAAGGTGAAGCATATTATAATTTTTTTTTATTTGTAATTGCTTTACAGGTGAAATTCTAACAGGAATTGTGTCTTTTAGGTTTCATTTTTGTACATTTTATATAGGTTAAGTCTGTCTGAGCCAGGTGCAACAACGAAGCCCACGATTTGAAAATGTCTTTGAAATCTTCGAAGGGAAAGCGAAGGGTTCACAATAAATGTTGAACTACCTACTGAAAAACTTCCTTGTACATTGTTTTTAGAAATACTTTGATACAGAATCTTCACTTTACATTATTAAATGAACTGACCCTTAAAAACGTTATACGCATAGAGCTATTCTGCAAAAATAAAAGTTTTGCAAAAGCGACAGTTTGCGGAGAGGAAAGCAGCAAAAATAAAAGGTTTGCAGCAAAGCGACAATTCGGGAGGAGAACGGAAAAAATGAAAGACTTGCAGCAAAGCGACATTTTGCAAGAATCAGGAAAGCATAAAAAATAAAAGGTTTGCAGTAAAGTAACTGTAACCTCTGTACTATACATATATAAAGTTCCAGTTTCCTAGGTTCACGGACCCTTTATATTTTTTTGGACCCACATAACTTTCTGTTTTCAGAGAAAAAAACTTAAACTTGGTTCTGTCAGGTTTTCTGAAAAGAGTGAGAGAGAGAGAGAGAGAGAGAGAGATTGTAGGTTATAGACGCGTCTGTTAAGGTTCTATTCCATGTCCAAAGTTTTAGTTTCCTAGGTCTGCTGTAGCCTTCTAGAGGACCAGGAAAGATGGCCACCTAGACATGGATTAAGAAATTATATAGGTCGATTTGTTTTGTAATTAAAGAAAACATTTCAATTCCGCTTCCGGCTAATAAATAATTAAAATGTTTTGATATAAAAGTGATTCAATTTAAAATATGTATAAGCTTCAAAAGTTTTGTTGGGAAGTTTTAAATGAATTTTATATCAATTTAATCATAAAGTAAAACTTTGCGGTGAAAACAACGTTTCAGTTCAAAATTGGTTTTAATTCATCCAGAATATTTTAAGCATATTTTTTTCCCATTTACGGATTATATACAGGCTGTCAGATCGACTGCCTACGAACTACAGTGTAATACAGAAAACAATGTTTTTAAACATTATAAACATTCGATGTATCGTTTATTTTATTAATTATTACCGACTAGCGACCCGATCCGGCTTTGCACGGGTAAGACTAATTAGCCATAAAAGATGAGAATCAGTATCATAAAATTCTCAACGTGTATTGAATTTGCGCGAATTTAAACGCTTTTAATTGTGAATGTTCAAAAATCGAAGAAAAATCAAATTTGCCAAAAAACCAAAAATTCTATTGATCCGATCACTATGAAATTTCACAGGATTATCCGTTGGGCTAATCTAAAGATTGCCTGAAAATTTCAACAAAATCGGTTCAGCCATTTTGGAGTCTATAGGGAACATACATACACACATCGATTTTTTATAGGTACATAGATAAGTTAAGTGGAATACATCGGAATATTAATAAGCTATGCCTACTTCCACCTTTTGGTGATAATCAACTGATTAATAAAGATATATATTGAATCAAAAAAATGTCTAAGAACTTTCTTACTCAGAATATCTATATTATTACTGTGATTATGCAAAATTTCAGTTTTGAGTTTTTGGTGAATTTATACGTTTTCTTGTCTCCTGTACAACCGACCTTGTATTTTCAATACAATCATTCCATTTTCAACTGATTTTACTCATATTTTCAAATTTTTAGTTCCTACTTTTCCCGCAAAGTGTTTTCTTCTACGCTGCTCAACCAATGGAAAAATACGTTTGAGAACGTTTAACCTCAAATTAATAAAGTTTTTTTTCTGATTGATCTAGGACTGCCACGAAGCAGTCGTTGAAAATACACGAGTCAATTAGTCTCAACGGGTTGAAAATACTGTATATTTAAAGCTTTCGTCCATTACGCGTTTAAAATCTAAATAATTGAAGATTTCCATAAAATAAAAGTACTATAAACATACAAACGGAACGTATTTTTATTGTTCGGAATAAAATACCAATAAAATAGTTTGAAAAACGTAAAAACAACTGTCAAAAACACGTAGCAAACCACCAGCAACGAGCCTGTTGCTGCTGTCTCCCGGTTTCCTGTTAGTCCTGGACAACAGGTTGTAGTACACAGGGGAAGGTGGGCACGACGCCGACTGATTGTTAAAGAGCAAACCAGACGGGCGTCGGGGAAGCGGAGAACGGGAAGCGTATAACGGAACGGAATGGGATATTGAGTTCTCCTCTCACAGAACCCCGGATATTCAAACCTACATATGCATCTGTGGTCCAAACGCAAAATGGCGTATGTCAAATTTTCAGTAATATTTCTTGATTATATACCCCTTCTCTACTCATATACTTAGTCCTTCGGCACGTATGTTGACTGTTTTGCAATTTGAGTTTTAAACCGTTTCAACTATTTTTTAATCTCCTATTATTGAACAATAATATACAAAAAATGTACATCAATAATACTTCCCCTCACTAGAGCGAGCTTTGTGGTGAGGGAAAGGCATGTAATATGTCTGTGTTCTGTGTAAAAGTGCATGTGCTTATGTTGTGTGAGTGCGATGTGTAATGTGTGTATGTGTTTGTGAGGAGCTTTAGTGTTACAGTGCAATCGGTTTGCAATCGATTGAGGTTCTTTGTCTACACACGAAGGCGACTGAATCTAAATTGGTAAAGATGGTTGTTCCTACCATACAGAAGAAAAATGTTGCAACAGCATGTAACCACGCAACTGAAATTGCTGGTCGACCTGCAAATACGGTCGCACACTACCAGTTTCAAACTAGTTTTGACGTACAAAAGGTCACAGGACGATCGCATCGTGAGCCGGTTTGAAACTCAAATTGCAAAACAGTCGACCTGTGTGCGCAGGGCCTTACAGTTATGGCAATCTCAGTTTGGTTTCTTTCTATTTTAACAACTGAATGGCTCCGCATTTAAAAAAAATTGTATTTTGGAAATTAAAAAACTAATGACGTCGGTAATTTCCAGTACAACGTAGAATATAAATACTTAGTGACGCCATGTAAGAAAATGTTTTGTTGTTTTTATTTTCATGTTTTTTTTCTTTTTAAATTACATAGGACTGATAATTTAACAAACAAAACAATGACTTTTTAAAATCTTTAACAGGACAGAAAGAGAGACAACGTTTATCTTTTCTTGTTATTATATAGAATTCATTTGTATTATCTTTTTGATACTCACACCAATTTCCTTTAAAAACCATTTTGCGAATTGTTCGTTTTTGTCAAGGGAGCAATTATTCACAATTTAAAATGTTGAAAACAATTTAAATTCGTGAAATGCAGAAAGCTTCTGTCTCAATGATTGAAATGCAAATTTAAAATTTCTTTTTATATTCATTTTTTTATTACTTTATATATGCTGATACTTGATAAGTATTTTAGTTTTTTACGAAATAAATCTCCGTATTATTAAAATAATATTACATTTTTCTCATAAAAAACCTTTTTATTCCAGCAACCAACATTCTAATTTAATTTTATTTAAGAATATGAAATCACAGACAAACGTCCCGTTACCATATCTGATGTAGAACATATCCTAAGAAGTTTTCATTGATGATGTCTTCAAATTAACTGAATAAAAACACAAAAGCAGCCATAATTGTAAACTTGTTTTGTTTTTATTGTGAATCTTCAATTAATTTGAAAACACCACCTTCTACAAAAATTCTCTCAATTATTTTTTATAGTTTAATTTAGAATAATGTTCATATTTCAAGGCACATGACAAAACACTATCGAACATTTTCCGTTCAGAAAAATGTTCGATTATCTTGAACCGGTTCTGTTTAGAAACATTAAAACTGTAGAAAACTTTTTACGCAATGAAATGTCAAATATAAAAAGTCGTAAACGTAAAAACGATCATACCACCTGATTTATTAATATAATATCTCCGTTTTGATGCACGCTCGCTATGTTGTGTTTATTGTCATTTTAAAAGTGACATTTTTTACATTATTTGAAAACCAGAAAAACTTTTATAATTTTTATTGCTGAACCATTAAGTTTTAATTTTAAAAATACAAACTTTTATACACGTCATATTAAAAGTTTAACTCAATTTTATAGCAGTTGGCAACAGTTAATTACAGTGATTTTGTGCATTGTAAATCTTAATACGTTAACTCGCTTCATATATGCAAACGAACTTCATAGATGTTTTATCAAATCTGAAATAAAGACAAAACGTAGTACGAAAATAAATTAAAAAAAAATAATATGCCTCACCCTCATAAGCTCACATAAGAAGTTTAACTTATTAGTGTATTTGCCATATGGCAACATACACTATTGGCGTCGGTCGGATGGCGGGACCTAGGGGTCGGACCAAAATTTCTCGACGTTTCATAACCTCCTAAACACTTTGGCACCATTTTTAAAAATGTTTATATATATATGTATATATATATATATAATATATATATATATATATATATATATATATATATATATATATATATATATATATATATGTATATATATATATATATATATAGGTATATATATATATGTGTGCGGGCTATAACTTTCGAAGAAGTTAATTAATTTTGAAGAAATTTGGCACACATGTTGGAATCCATTACCGCACGAAGCCTATTTAAAATGGGCCCAATCGGATCATTTTAAGGGTGAATTTTAGGGGTTGAAAAAAGTTTTTGGGCCCCAAAATACCGAAAAAATCTCAGAATCGTTTTAAAATTGAAATTTAACCCTTTAATAGCAATTAAAAAGTGCCTCTAAAATTTTAGTAAAATCGGCCCAACAGGACCGGACTTACACATTTTTTGAAAACACTAATTTGCAGATAGTGACTTATTTATTGAAGGGTGTCTTTAATTCGGTGTAGACGTTAGATTGATAATAATATTACAATTAAGAAAAAAATGTTATCTTAAGGGGTGTATTAAGGGGTTAAATTTTTTATTTTGCCCAAAAACAAACTTAATTTCACATAATAAAAGTCTAAAACCACACGGCCCTATACAAGCAAATACACTATATTGTCGGCAGGGTTTTGGCACTGCGACCCGGGTTTTTTAGTTTTTAAACTTATTATTTACACATACCTTAGTAATACACTATAAACTTCTGTCCTTGTCAGTTTCATGTAATTTAGGAGACAAACTAACATCCCCTTTAGGGGTCGATTCTATTTTCCCTCGATTTTTTACTTTTTTCAAACAGATACGTTGCTAAAGAAGTTAAACTTCAGAGATCATTAAGTAAGAAGTACATATTTTATCCATATACATCTGTATAGGAAATCTTAATGGTTTTTTATAAATTATAAAGAAAATGCGATAATTTTTAATAATTATTGTTTATAGTTCCTTTGAACGTTTCATTAAAAGTTTTCATTAAAAAAAATCAACTATTGCTACGAACAGTATACGTAGGTTATATAAAAAGATTCGCAGCAACGAGATTTAAATTCCATCTAGCAACATGGCAACATAGTTGTCTGGAAACCGTATATCGTTAAAATTACGGGCATTTATTGTTAGGTATACCTACAAATAACTCAAAATTCTTATTAGTTTAAAAGTAGTTCTTTATAGATTTCAAGTAGGTTTTTGTTTAAACCTTATTTTTCAAATAATTTGAAGAATAAATTTTTTAATTTTCATTTTTTGAAATTTACGTTCATGCTTAATTTTAATCAACTTCGATGTTTTCTCATTGTAGTCAAGTGAGTAATTTTCTGTGACAATTCTTACATAACAAGAAGGTAACAGTGCGAAGCTCGGCACTTCAGACTTAACAGAATGTCTCACGTAGTGTTAGAAAAGCAAGAGCTGTTTTCGTATAGCTGCGAAACGCAATCGATACCTCTATAACGAACTAACAATGGCTAGAAAACGTACCTCATTGTTGTAACAGCTAATAAAAAAGGAATCAATATTATCTGTATTTTTTTTGTTACACAATACAAACAATACCTACACGAATTCTGATAATGAGGTCAACGAAAAAATGCCCAGCTTTTATAAATAAAAATGCTTGCCATTATTAAAAACGAAATTATTTATTGTGGGGACATTATTATGTAGGGTAAAGTCACTCAGATTTTTAACACGCCTTTATTAGCTTCACTTCTATGTTTGTAACGGAATTTTTGAACGTGAAATTCATGCATTTCAAAACGTCAGATTAAACTGAAACTTTGCACACGTATCAAGGACCGATGACAATACAGTAACTTAATAAGTTTGTCCCGTTGTCCTGACCGGGATCATCAGGATAAAAAAATAAGACCAAAAAATAAATAATAGTTTAAAAAATCTAAAAAAAAACACGCTTTAATAGCAAGCCGAACTAAAAAGTACAAAATAATTTTTTATTGTAAAAAAACGTAAGATGCTTATTACTTTTTTTATGCTACCATTGAAATATTTATACCAGTTGATTTCAAGCACCCCACGCTTTTTGACAATAAAATTTTATTTTTTACATTTTGTTCGGTTCGCTATTCAAGCGTGTTTTTTTAGTTTCTTTAAACTATAATAATTTTTATTTTATTACGAATGAAAAATGCTGTGTCCAAATCAAAATTATAAAATTAGAATTGCCCATTATTTGTTCTTTTTTACAGACCAACCTACTATAAGTGTTTTTGCGAATTCACGCATAAATTTTTTACCAAATATTTATTGCTGTTAAAAAATAGAGTGCCGGTTCCACGCAAAACATTCTTTTCATAATTTCCAATTTCCTGTATCGATTTTTAATTGATTATTTGTGTTGTATCAGGATGGACCAAAAAGGGACACGTACACACTTTAATCACTTTAGTAATCGGTTTATTTAATTGTCGCACATAAATTGCATGCACATGACAGAATCACACGTCTCTCCTTGTTTCTCGTGTTTATACCAGCGGCAGTATCGGTAATTGCCAGTTCCTACTGGCGTGTAATTTAAACACAACATAGAAAGAATGCTTCAACGGTATAGGATGAAATTAATAAAAATTCATCTTTAAAGTTCAATTCCAGAGATATGTTATAATAGAAAACAGTATCACGGGTAATTGGAATAAAGAAATAAATCAATTTAAACACTCATTGATTGCAACGTTTCGTCTTTTCTTTAATTAATAAAAAAAGAACATATAATTTTCTACAATTTTCAATTTTTATAATTGTTTTTTGTAATGCCAAATTGCATATTATATCATAGTTTTACTATCATTTAAGCATATTGAGAGCTTGAAAAAGTCTTAATTAAAGAAAAGACGAAACGTTGCAATCAATGAGCGTTTAAATTGATTTATTTCTTTATTCCAATTACCCATGTTACTGTTTTCTATTATTAATAAAAATTTACGATGTAATCGATTTTTGTATTGAAAGTTGAGTTTTTTATTAGATCATATCCGAATTGAAATTTAAGTGGCCTATTATATGTATCATTTTTTCTATCTTTTTAATTTTGTCAAGTACAGTAGTCGTAGAGTTCTGGGTTTAGCTGTAGTAATGTTTAAAGTAAGGAATCGCAGGGGAATAACTAGTGTCCAGCGCCTTATCTAAAGGTTTGTAGGGATGACCAGGATCGACCGAATCAAAATTTATGTAATTGCAAAACCCTAACTCCAAACATCACTTAGGCATTTTCAAGCCGATTGTCAAAAATTAGGTTGGTTTATCTAATAGTCCTAGCTGATAACTCAATGTCGTGTGAATTTTTATGACATGCTAGTACGGCAAATTCTGTTTTCGCCACAACTTCTAGATATGGGACAGAGTCATATCTTCGTCTTTGAGTTACAGTGCGAAAAAAACACAGAAAATCCTACTGAAATGGGTATGAAATCAAAGGGCTTTACGATCAGATTATAAAAAAGTTGTGTGTGTACTTATACACGCGCGTCATAAGTTATACTTCTTTAGCGTGATCGCGATAATTGATATTCACATTTTCGTTAAAGATGTACATTGATAAAATAAAATAGGATGTCTAGGGAAATGATAAATATAGTTAAAAATTAGCCTGTTCACTTCGAGTAGTACTTATTTACTTTGGATAATAGAATGAACAACTCCATCAATACATTGTAACAGAGAAATGACACGTGTCATCTATGAATACAAAATAAAACTATACTGCATCGAAGAGTCAGCTTTATCGATTTACCGTTGTATTTTATGTTCCTTGCATACTGCGTGCGCAACTTCCGTCACAGAGAAAATTTTTCCTCTCTTTATGGTGTCTTATCGTGTACAATTTCCGTACCCTTAAAGCGCCAACTTCAAAAATTTTGGTTAATAAAATATCTCTAATCGATATACAGAAATAGGATTGTTTAATAATGACTGTCTACGTTTTAATTAATTAAATTTGTTCTATGATCTGTAACATTCACGTTCTTTAAAAAGAAAGAAGGAAAAATGTCTTGTCTGCCGTCGTACTTACTGCTATCATCCTTGTAACATGAGCGGTACAACGTATGTATAACGTGAATAATGTATTATTTGTATATTATCCTACCTTTCACATAACTGCATACTTTGTAACGATAGCGAGGCGTCAGAAAAAAAACTGGTCAAGCACCTATTCAGTTTGTACAAAGAGGATTCTTTACTTGAAACTATTATATGTATCTCATATATTTGAAACCACTGAACCGATTTTGAATCAACATATTTGACGCTGGTTTTCGTGCCATGCTTGTTTAGTCAAACCGCTTCAAATGTGACCGGAGAATACTTTATAATTTAAATTCAAAATGGCGACATATAGGATTCGCAAATCCTATATGTCGCCATTTTAGATTTAAAAAAAATGAGAAAATGTTTCTTATTCTGCTCAATTGGGTCATAAACTTCAAAAATTATTTTATACTAAATAGTTGCATAATGCCGACAGAAATCAGATATTTAGTTGCATCAGTTAACTTATTTTGCTTTGTAACACTAAAGTTCCTCACAAACACATACATACATTACACGTCGCATTCACACAACATGTGCACATTTACATGTTCGACACATAACGCATAATATACATTCTGTATCCTTCCTCTCGACATTGAGTTCGCTCTAGTGAGGGGAAGAATCCTGGAATATTTTTTGTTGGATATGATGTGCAATATATAGAATTTAATTATAAATAAATAAATTTAAAAAATGGTCAAACTAATAAACTGTCTACAAACATCTGTTGGTTTGCCTCTACGCCTTGCCAGTAAGGACCTTAATATTTACTAAGGATATCTGTATAATAATTAATGCAAATTGCGCATTTGAAATAGTGCTGAGGCTGCATGTTTGGCTAACGCTAGTCCTGCCAAGCTTCGTTAATAGTTTACATACAAAAACTACCCCCGACAAACTATAATATAGATTATTTAAATTTATTTCAGAGCATGCGCATTCGAATTGATTAACCTTTTACTTGCGGCTTTGATCGCGGTAATGTCGCATTTGACAGAAATATTTTCTAGCAGACGACTTTTAGTACAATACAGTAAGATCTCGCTTAACGCTGTTTCAGTATTACGCGGTTTCTAAAAAAAAAATTTGGTCGCTATAACGTAAATTCTGGATCAGTTTATACAAAATAATTCAAATATTGATAGAAGTTCAAAGGTAAAACAAAGTTTCATTGATGCAATTCTTGCTATCGACAATAGCTTGCCCAACAAAACAGAAACGACCTTAGATGACTTCTTCACAAAAAAACAAAATATGTCAAATGAGGAACCTTCACAAACATAACTTCTTACTCGAACTTTTATTTGATTTTCAAAAATGTTTTATGAAAAAAAATCGATATTAGCAATAAATAAACGTATAATTAATATGATAAAATAGTATTAAACAATAAATATTGCAAAATTAAAAAAAAAACTAACAAATTTTCATATTCTCGGGTCTGCTTCACTTATACTTATTATCTACGTATAAGATGACCTCGTTTAGCTCTGTTTCGTATAGCGCAGGAATTTAATGCTAGTTGCATGCTGCGTGCGCAAAACTTACGTAACAAAGAAAAGTTTACCCTCAATGCGCCAAAATAAGTATAACTTCAAAAACCATAAGCCTCCTTTTATTCATAGTCTGGTAACCTTCCTCATCACAAACATAACTTCTTACTCGAACTTTTATTTGATTTTCATAAATGTTTTATGAACAAAAATCGATATTAACAATAAATAAATCTATAATTAAGGTGATAAAAAAGTAATTAACAATAAATGTTACAAAATTAAACAAAAAACAAACAAACAAATTTTCTTCTTCTCGGCTATCATCTGTCATGACTTTAAATCAAGTTTTTACAGTGTATTTGAGCTAATAAACGATTTAAAATCAGATATAAACGAGAAAATTAGCATTAATTTGTCTTCCTTTATTATTCAATTTTTAAATATATGTTTTTTGAAATGTTTAAGCACCAAGCCAAAATTTGTTAAACTTAATGCTTAATCATAGCTAATAAAACAATTATAAAATGAATTTTGTGACCACAGTTCGAAATTTCATTATAGTATACCGAAGCAACGGTTATCCGTTTAGTTCCCGCTTCTGCCGCAATGAACGCGATCCGTCAGTGATCCCCTCTCTGCACAACAGTCTATAGTCACCTGTTCCATAACGCTATTTATTAATTATGAATAACAACTATTGTGTTCAGATAAACATTGTTGACTATAAACAAAGGCTAGCAATTTATTATGCAAATAGACACCATATTACGGCTGATTATTCTATGTTAAGCGTGAGTCGCATCACGTTCGCTTAATCAGTCTTTGTTTTCTCTAAATAGTAATTTTCTCCCGCTAATTAAAACCGTCCACCACAGGACCGGATTTAGAATAATTATAAATACCTGAGAGACCGCGCTTCACTCCGGCCAATGGAAGGTACTAGTGGATAATATCATATAATAATATAATAATAATATAATAATGGATAATATCATATAACTCCATCTAACAAAATTTTGAGGTAATAGTTGATTATCATCCGTCGGCAACTTAAATTTACAAAATGGCGCTATATAAAATAGTTATAAAACACGTTTTTTTCTGTAAATAGCATTTTTACAAGAAATACAACTATATAGGTAAACTTAAAAAGCAAAACCTTATCTAAGTACAAAATTGCATCCAAATCGTTAGAGCCGTTTCCGAAATACGCAACATATACAAGAAGCGCTCGTTTAAAGGAATAAGATAAAGAACGCAGCTTTTTAGTTTTGACAAATCCAAAAGTTTAAGTACATTCCGGCTTTCAGTGCAACAGACAATACTAATATTAAATATGAAAGAAGTTTACAAAGCTTTTGTTTCTTCGTGAAGTTGGACTTTGTTCATAATTGTCTGTCTTTACTTTTAAGTTGTTTGGATTACATCATATAATAATTAATTCATATTTGTGATCAAAAGCCAATGATTTTTGAGTAATTTTTGTATAGTGCAGTAATAATTAAAATGTATTTAAAGCTGGGTTGCAGAAAGCATTGTCAAAAAATCTAGTTGACGACTTTAGATTGTCAACACATATTTTTCCATAAGAAAAGCACTACAGGATTTAAATCGATTCTACTCGGAAAATTATTGACCCAATTTTTTTAAACTATGTAGGTATTCAAAATGTAGGTCCTAAAAAAAAATTTTTTTTTTGTACAATTTTCTCTTCGAAACAAACTTTTTCTACGCAATTTTATCAAAATTTGTCTTTTTCTGAGTAAATTAATAATTTATTTTTCTGTGAGCATAATCTATGATAGCTATAAGATTAACAGCATTTGTTCCTGCCTATAAATATGAAATGTGATTTATATTTGTTTGTTTATATTTATGATTGTTTATTTCTCATAACATTATTATGGTTAGCGTAATTCAGCAATTTGTCGCTTAGGCAGTTTTTCAGAAGCTATAGCAATTTACTATGTCACCGGACACAACATGCCGTTTTACTAGATTATATTGGAACTGATGAAGCTATTAACTTAAAGAAACCGTTGCTTACGCCTTTTTACACATTTACCCTCGATATGATTCCACTCTCATTCTCAAATCAGATTTTTTAACGAGTTTTGAATATTCTGTCTTTTTTCGGATTATCTTTTTCACAATACTGTTTTTGTTAAAAAATCTTATTTGACTATGAGATCCCACTTTCATTGTTAAATCAGATTTTTTAACAAAAACAATATTGTAAAAAAAACTTTTAAAAAAATTATTAACCTCTTTCAAAAAAATCACTAAAAAGATGAAAATAATGACATTTTGAGGTCGGCGCCTATTTAATAAAAGTAGATATGTAATTAAAAGTTTTTGTAATGAAATTAGCTCCGACCTCAAAATTTCATTATTTTCATCTTTTTAGTGATTTTTTTGAAGGAGGTTAATATTTTTTTTATTTTTTAACGGGAAATTGGACAATTCAAACATAGTTAAGCTAAATTAAAAAAACTTACTAATTATAATGGACGTGAACAATATTGAGAGTTAATATTTTTTTTTTAAGTTTTTCTTATTTTTTACTTTTTAGTGGTGGATTTGATTTCGCACATTTTTGAAGATTTCCCTCGATTTCTCCAGGGTTCCATCATCAGATTCTGACCTGATGACCATGGGACCACCTGGGATGTATACCCTTTCAAACAAAAAAATAGTTTTCCAAATCGGTTCAGGCGTCTTCGAGCAATCGGGGAACATACATTAAAAATAAAAAAAAAGATTCCGACGAATTGAGAACCTCCTCTTTTTTTTTAAGTCGGTCAAAAAAGATAATTCGAAAAAAGACATAATATTCAAATATTATAACTTGTTTATTTTGACGTCTGACGTAATAGTAAGAAATACTGCGAATAGCAACGACTACAGTGATTTTTATTTCTTATTTTTGTGATACACGCATTCATAGTGTTTGACCAATAAATGAAAATTTTGCGATATGCTCTTTGCTTTAGATACGTTGTAGTAAAACACTAAACAGCGTTTCCAAACTTGGAGTATCTTCATTAAATACTACACATGAAATATTTTCTGTTTTTCGGTATATTTGCCATGTGGCACATATGCTATTGGCGTCGGTCGGATGACAGGACCTAGGGCTCGGACCAAAATTTCTCGACGCTCCATATCATTCTAAGCAGCTTGGCACCATTGTCGGAGTTGCTTTTATATATATAAACATTTTCAAAAATGGTGCCAAGTTCAGAGAATAATGTAAAACGTCGAGAATTAATGTTGTTCCCGCCATACGATCAACACCAATAAGTGGCATATACAATATACACCACTAATATTTGAGAAACTCTGACACAACACTTTCGCGTCGTGCTATCTTATAAATAATACGCAGATGGAACAAGAAGACTGAGAGATATCATGCAATTCATAACTGTCTGAAGTTTTGGAGTACGTCATTTTGTATGTTCCAGAATGTAACCATAGGGAATGAAGTACAACTTCGGGAACACTTCCATACAATTTACCTACATGGATATTATCATAGAAAAGTGCTAGTCTGTGATATATCCTTACGCGAGGTAGAATAAACATTTTTTCCCACTGCTTATTGTTAGTGAATAAATATTTCAAAGCAATGATTTTTGCGGAACCAAAACCGTGTATTTCTCAATAAGAATATTCACTGAGTTGGATTTAGGGATAGGAAAGTCGACTCTGACTTTAGTCAAGAATCGATTTTTTGATAAAAATAATCAACTTTTTAGGGTCGAGTTGAGCCTGCCTCGAATCGATTAGAATCGATTCTCACTCGATGACTTTTCGACTTTTTTATACATTACTTAGTATGTAAATCGGAAACAGAACCCTAATCCATTCATTGTTTGGAAAACAATGAAATTGGAATATCCATACCTATGGAATGTGGCTAAAAAGTACTTGCCAATAGTTGCAACTTCTGTACCCTGCGAAAGGTTATTTTCACATGCAGGTCTTATCGCTAACCAGTTAAGGAGCTGATTATCACCTCAGCATTTAAATGAGCTTATATTTTTACGATCAATCGATGAAGAAATGTGGTATTCTTAATTATTTATTTTTATTTTTTAATTTAAAAATGCAATTTCATTATTCGCTGCCAAATTTCGTGCAATCTAATAATACAATATTTTTTATTTAAATGTTAAAAGCTATGTTTGTACATTCATGATTTAATAAAATATTAAAATAATTAAGTTTGTATACACGAATTACTAAATTTCTAAAAAATCGACATCAGTCACAAAAGTCGACTCTCAGAGATGATTTATCGACATCAAGAGTCAAAGAATTTGAAGTCGATTCCAAAGTCAAAAATCGATTTAGCCTTTTCCATCCCTAGTTGGATTCTTTTCCTAATTGTACTTACAAAACGACAAAAGTGTATAGAAATAATAGCTAATATTATGACACATCCATTGCTGTAAATATATTAGAAAAGTCTACAATTCAAACAATGTCACTGTCGGGACATGAACCCAAATTTCAATTATCAATTATTCTACAATGACATATCTAAATAGTAAATTCTACATTCTTCGAGAGCGAAGTTTGCATTAGGCACCATTAGAATATGAATCTTCACTCAACCGAGAGCCAATTAGTGTAATTGTGAATGAAATGTGTAATTTTTTCCTATTATTAAACTTTATGTAAGTCATAGAGGTTTTTCTATTCGTTACATTTGTTAACATCGGAAATGTTAATCTAATGGCTGATTATATAATATTATAGCAAACTATTAGCTATTATTTTCTATATTAAGAGACCGTAACGAAACCATTGTTATAATTTTGTATCTGTTTTAAGCGAATTGCGATATTCAAAACTGCCGCCTTAGGTCTTGCTTGACTTGCTCGACCTATTAATAGCTGCCAAATCATATAAAATCATAACAATGCCTAATTCAAAACAGCTCTGAAACATGTTTTAATTGAAAAGTCTTTTTATAAAATTAGCGATTTCTTTAGTGATTAAATTATTATATGTATTATGACAATCCAAGCATCTGCTATGATCTTTTGGAAATAGAAATTATTATTATTATTCTCAATATTGTTCACGTCCATTATAATTAATAAGTTTTTTTTATTTTTTAACGGGAAATTGGACTATTCAAATTTAATATAGTTAAACTAAATTAAAAAATTGCGACGTTTCGTTAAATGATTTCAACTTCTTCGGGCAGAGCTTTAACTAGTTAACCATAACATTAATAAAATTTAGATATTTAATAATACATATATTTACTTTAATAAATATTAAATAGTAAGTATTTAGACAAACTGAAATTTTGTAATTTTTATTTTTTTCTAAAACAAATTTCAAACAAATACTTTTATTAATGTTATGGTTAACTAGTTAAAGCTCTGCCCGAAGAAGTTGGAATCATTTAACGAAACGTCGCGATTTTTTAATTTAGTTTAACTATATTAAATTTGAATAGTCCAATTTCCCGTTAAAAAATAAAAAAAACTTATTATTATTATTATTAGTAAATCTGCCACTATGAACACCAAAAAAAATCACGTGATTTTCTTCAAATTCAACTTCATAAAATGTTTTATTAACGGTACCACGTCATCGAGACGCAAGATCGTATCGAAATATTCACGACACGTTTTATAATACATTTCTTTTTTGTATCGATAATCCAAATGTTATAGGTTTACTTTCAATTGTAATTCAAAATATAAGTAAATGTTTTTGATATGTTTTCAGTATATTTGCATAGAACGTACATTAATCTTATTGGAAAACGTAGTCTTGTTATTTTGCTTCACTTGGCTTTCAGAATACCAAAACATTTTTTGTTGTATTTGAATAATAAGTGTCACAAAAACAGTAGAACGTCTCGTGCTTGTTTCAGAAAATGTAATTCCGCGTCTAGAATCCGGAATGTATGCAAATTTTGTAGTTTTTTGTTTATATCATTCCCGGAGGACGCGTGTTTTTTAATTCATTACGCGGTACACGAAAGATGAAATCTTTTTTATTAGAAGTAGGCCGCGAACAAAATAATGTCGATGTTTCGATTGTTTTAATGTGATAACAGACAGTTGACTATCGAAGCCAGTATTTAAAAGTGCTGTTCACAGAATGCGTTCGACACGCATTTTTTAAATTACTCTTATTTAGGCGCGGAGTGATATCGATCGAGCGGTATAATAAAAAAAATTAGAGTTTAAAAAAACTAAAACAACACTCTTTTATGATCTCAAAAATGCAAAATAATTTGAAAACAAAATTAGCCTTACTGTAAAAAGCGTGGAGTGCTTAATATCGTTATTTTATCATTTACTAGCTAATTGTAAACGTAGAGCTATGATGAAAATTTAAGTAGATAGTACTCCGCGCTTCTTACAGTAAATTATTTTGCATTTTTAGGTCATAAAAAAATGTTTTAGTTTTTTTAAACTCTAATTTTAATTATAAGACTAAAAAAATTGTATTTGGCTATGGAATAGGCAACACAATGTACAGCTTGTTAGTTTGCTTGCTGTAATTTTTCAAGTGTTTTATTCTGAAGGCCTTGATCAGGATAATAAAAGAAACTTATTATATTATTCTATTGTCATCAGTGATTCAGTTCTTGATAAGTGTGCAAAGTTTCAGTTTAATCTAACGTTTTGAAGTGGGTGAATTATATGTTCAAAGATTCCTTTACAAACAAACAAAAACACAGTTGAATAAAAGCGGGTTAAAAAAGCGTGAGTCCCAACTATATAAGCGCACGGTGGAAGTGAAACTTGTTTTATAGTAATGAACTCGTTTCACTGATATATTATCCATTTTGCATTACTATAAAGTTTCTTGTATATTTCCCTGTCGTTGAATCATTTCCCCTTCAATGTTAGAGAAAATTTCAAACAGATTCGTCGCTAAAGAAGTTCCACTTCAAAAACGTGACTAATATAGAAGAATGAATTAACTTCCTAACTAAACGACACGATGCTTCCTAATTGTTCAAATAAATCGTTACAGATTGCGCTTAGTTAAAACTATTTTTGCGTATTTTACCTCCTCGAATCAAATTACTTCAAAACAGAGAAATGGCCCGCACCCAATGAAACGGATCAGATCGACACGTCAATTCAGATATAAACTGGATGTAGCCAATCGATCCAAGCCGACCCAATACATGGGAACTCGTTTAACTTCATGTATCCCAAAACTGCCGAGGCGATCCGACCCGATTCAGTGGGTGTGAACCTCTACACAAATTTTTTTCTGTAACTTTGTTCCTAACAATGTCAAAGACTAGTGCTTTTACCTTATGATAGAATTTTACATAGAATATATTAAAAATTAAAGAAAGACATATGATATGTAGCATTATTTAATAATTATTCTCCTATTCTCTTTAAATGCATTCTCTTTTTTTCAATTAATTTAAATAACGTGCGAATTATCACACAAATGCTCTAAGCGCCAAGTTAATAAAGAAACAAAACAATATGATAAATGACGAGGTCTTTTCATTTTTGCCCTTGAAAATGTTAGTCTCTATATACGAAATGTTTCAAAAAAACCGTTCTTTACAAATCGTAAATAAAAACAGCAATACTATCACAGAAGTCGTCGTGAACTATTTCTTATACAAAACTGCATTAATTTAAAGTCAAAAGTTATCTTGTAGGTAGTTCGGAAAATGTTTTGTTAAAGGTTTGGTTTTTATATAATATTAGTTATCAAATGTGTGCTTTCTAAAAACGTAATTGAAAAAAAATATATAGAATTTAAATGTTATCACAAAACCATAATAGACGCCTCGTTATAAACTTTTTTAAGCTACAGTTCAAAGATTTATTTTTTATTATAATTGTGACCTATAACTTCGACTTAAAAGATACACAAAAGTGATTTTGTACCCATTGAATATGTCATTTCTTTTTTCTGTATTGACACCGAAGATACATTAAAAAATATATTTTATTTATTTACTGTTGAATATGAATACTGAATAACTAAGCTCATTTTCAAATTACATCACAAAACATCCATGAGTGGAGGTGGGATTCAAACCCACGACAGTTTGATGCAAAGGCCAACGTATATATCAATAGGTCCTCTAAATATGTATATAAAAAAATATGAAAAATCAAACAATAGTCAAAAAAAAATTTAGATTTTTATGATGCTTTAATTTATAGACGCTGATGACTACAGCTGTTAAGCGTCTATAATCTACAATGCTTATTAAAAAAACATGTCTGTAACTCTTTTAGTTTAGAAACATTTCTTGACGGCACACCTTGTATATCCGAAGTCAAACAATGCCTTTGCACAGCGCGGTAATGTACAGTTTATGGGTATTTTATTTAAATAAGGTATATTTACATAGAGTTAGCAATTCTACGAACCACACAAGGACAGGGAATTTAATTTAAAATATAGTGACAAAAAAGGTAATTTATTTTCATGTAGTTTCAGCACTGAATTTAACTTTGCATTGTTATGCGACGCATTCCAAACTAAAAAAATTCACTCAAATGAACTGAAATTTGAAAAGATTTAATGTACCTACATAAAATTAATTTTACTTTCTAAAAACATAAAAAGTATCTGAATTAGCTCTAATTTAGGTTACGGGACAACGGATGCATTAATTTCAAACTCGAAAAAATACTTTTATTATTCAAAATGCTATATTTCAAGAGAAGTTTACAATAATTCGTTAATTGCATTTTACAGTAATTCTTTTAATAATCCATGTCACAGAAGTGACGCAAAATACCTGTCCGCTTTAAGGTTATTAGATATAGAGGTGACCTTGTTCTGTTGGATAGCAGGGGAGGAATGAATGCATCCAGTGGACTGTCAATTGATATCGCGTGATTGATAAAAATATTAAACGGTTCCCAGCTCACGCCATTCATTAACGAGGTAACATGTGTATCTAATAACATTGTGTCAGCTCCTAATTTTTTTGAGGTTATGTGTAATTGTCATCGTATTTAGAGTACCGAGAACGCACTGTTTCTTTTCGAGCATGTTTTTGTTTACCGAAATTACTTTATATTCTTAGTTTTGTTAAGTAATTCAAACAAAACTGTTTTGATTCCAAAAAAAAATTAATAGTGCTTCTTCAATTTTTTGAAGTCCAAAAAATTCACTCATAATTAAATAGGCACTTAGTGGTTTCTCTAATATTCAATTAAACTCCACAGACAACGAAATGCAAGGTTAGTAGAGTACTATAGGTGGTCACGTCTGTGAATGCTTACGTCATCGAAATCCTTAGTTTGATTTTTCAATTACAATGAAAGTTTAACGCACAACCTATAGATTAGATCAATTGGAAAATTACATTTCATTGAACAAGTATATGTAATACATTAAAATTTATAATTTAAAAATTCATTAATTGAATAAAAACCTTCAGAAAGAAGGAATTCCTTTATTTTCTTTTTACATGCATTTGAGGTAATTTGGTCTTTATAATTGTCAGGAAGTTTATTGTATGAAGTTGCCCCAAAGTTGCTAGGATTGTATTTAAAGATATTAATGTTAGCCCTTGGGATATCTAAATTGTTTTTAGTACGAGTATTATACTGATGAGAGTTATTGATTTGCTAATAATTATATAAGTTTTTTCGTACCTCAATAGAGTTCTACTAACTTGGAATGAAATGTTAATCAAGACTTTACATTATGTTAATGTCTTTGAAAACTGGAAACAGTAAGTAAGCAGAACTTGGAAACTGGAGGCCACATGGAAACGCTATATATACAACGGCATCGCAACTTTCCCGGCTATTCTGTCGGAATATTGAGCGTGCGGATAACACATACAATAAATTTTAATTGTTTACAATATGTTACAACGAGAAACAGTACAAAAAGGGCGAGAATTTTAATAAGCGGAATCTTATAAAACATTCAAAAGTTAATTTACCTCAGGTGTACAGAAAATAGAAGATAACTGCTTTACAGTGAAGATAAAATGCTTTGTGAAATGCGTATATAAGAAAATTTATAAATAACATAATTTTATCATTGTTTGAAACCAATAAAATACTATATTTCAAGAAAAGAGAGCTTGAAAATGGCCGAACTCGTAACAAGGTTTATATGGCGTTTACATGGCTCGTCTATTATAAATCCCTAGTTTTTAGGATTTAATAAATTCAAAAAACTGGTAAAAGTATCCAATAGATTTTCAGTTTATTATCAAAAAAATATTAAATATGAACAAAACTCAGATCTGCCTTATAAAACATTCAAAAGTTAATTTACCTCAGGTGTACAAAAAATAGAAGATAACTGCTTTACAGTGAAGATAAAATGCTTTGTGAAGTGTGTATATAAGAAAATGTATAAATAACATTATGTTGTTATCGTTTGAACTCAATAAAATATTATATTCCAAGCACTGAGGGCTTGAAAATAGCCGAACGCGTAACAAGGTTTATATATGGAGTTTACATGGCTCATCTATTATAAACCCCCAGTTCTCAGGCTTTAATTCAAAGAACTGGTGAAGGTATCCACTGGATTTTTAGTTTATTATCAAAAAAATATTGAATATGAACGAAACTTAGCTTTGACGCGCAACGCGATAATGGAGTACATAGCCTAGCAATGTAGCAGTGCAATTAAAATTGAATTAGTGACTAAAAAAATGCATGCACTTAGTGGAATATCGATGAGAACATTCGGAAAGTATTTAGTTCGAACCCCAGAAGAGGGCATATTATTATTATTATTTGATTGTCATGATTTTTGGAATTTCAATGATGTAAAATATTTAGCTATACACGTTTAGTGAATATTGAAATTTGCTTCTGCAGGAAAAATTTAAACTAATAATTTTTCATAGCTGTGATGTAGGTCTAATAGTATTATTTCTTAAGAAAATGAAGAATTTACGTAATTTAAAATTTATAAAACCTCTATATTACGCATAAACTGGAAACAGCGACTCAGTTGTCGAGCGTCTATCATCTACAAAGGATGATGTAGGTAGCAGCGTTTGTTATTCTTTCAGCCTAAGATAAATATTTTAGAAATTGTAGCAGGTTAACACCTAAATATATACTAGGGACGGGTGAACAATAATATTTTACTTTTCTAAGTTAAGTAAGAAAATTTTTGTTCTCAATTTTGGAAAGGAAGACGGAATTAGAATTGTTTATCCATACCTACCATTTATTACTAGCACTAACATTACCAAATTGGATAGAATAACTCTTTTTTAAGGCCACCAATAGTCATAATTATTTAGGTTTATAGGATCAATTAAAAATTCAGTTGGTATTTACTTTTATCAGTTCGAAAATTAGACCCTGAGAGCTAGGAACTTGTAACAGAGAAATGCCATGTTAATATCTCAAAGCATATTGTTCAGTGACTAATAATTAGTTATAACAATCATAATGAAGCGTCAAAGTAATAAGGCAATGTAACCATTTTTAGATTAAAAAATGTACCGCGTATTTTACATTGTTAAACTATAAGTACTAGTCGCGGCCTACAATTTCAGAACTGTACTATAGAATATTTCTACTTTAAATATTTATTCTGATCTATGTCATATTTTCGTATATATTTTAAAGGGAAATATGAAAAAAATATCATATTATACCATCTACAGAATAAACAGATAATATATGAAATTGTAGATTATGGACACTGGACAATAGAAGTCGGTACTGTTTAAAAAATAAAATAAGAAATATTTGTTACGTTTATAAGTTTGCTCAACCCTAGAATGTCGGCGGCCAGCAAACAATTTGTAATAAAGAACATAGGGCTACGGTTGTACATTTTTAACGTTTCAATTTTCCAACGTGTTTGCTACACCACATTACTGTCTAATAGTCAGAACATTGCGTAACGCCATTAATTTTTCATTGAAAAACTGGTTTTCAACTGCTGATAATTTGATTAAACCTACAAGTTTTGTTTACTTGTGTGTTTGAACATTTCTAAAATTTCAATGATTTTTTTGTAACCATTAACCAATATCAATAAAGTGAATCCAGATTTTTAAGGTTATACTACTTTTGGTGCGTTATGAAAAAATGATGAGAGTAACTTTTTAATATGCGCGCGTACACTGTAACATCAAAGTTAACAGGATGAAATTCCTCGAAAAAAAAGGCTACCAACAGAACAGAGGTAGACTCTATGTTTGAATGCGCGTAGTGTCTAATGGCTTCAATTATGTTAATCTCGCTTCTGTCTTTTATTACTTTATTTCAATAAAATATTTTCATGCAAATTAAGAATTAGTTTTTAATCATGCCAAAGAAGTATAACTTCTAGCGTCACTGAAAATTGTGAAAGTTATATAAATACTCGTCGAACTCTTATTTTGTGAGAAAAATCGTCAATAATAACAGCGCACTTAGAACGCGCGTTAAACGTGACGTAATCTAACGAACAAATGAAAGCCTTATTGCACGTCGTTCAGTTGTTCACATAGCGTGATGGCGTCGTTAGGCCGCTATTGGCCGGGCTGATCGAATCAAATTACGTCACAATAAATGTCAAATTTTACTGTTTGCGTAAAGTAAAAGTAACGTCTAGTCATGCTACCATTTTTCATAGTAAACTTTACAATGCAGTTCCCAATTAAACTTGCTCAAAATTGAACTAAATTTTTTTTGAAATATAAGTTAAAATCTGCTATTTTGTAGATGATGCGTGCAAAAAGTATTATAAGTATCTCGTGCGTGATGATATTATGATTCGTGTGACTGTTAAATCTCCCACAAGATACATAACTCACTATTTACCGTTCTTGTCTCTGTCAAAAACAAACCTCACTTGAAAACGGCTGAAACGATTTTGATATTTCTTTACAGGACAGCACGAGATTTCCAATTACGGGAAGGCAAACTAATATTTTTAAGTTTTTCCTTTACAAACATATGTTCAAAATACTGACAAATGTGGCTTCCTCAATAATTTGTTTCAAATTAAATTTTTTTCTACACAAATATTAGTGTAAAATTTATGGTAATTTTCATCTGATTTTAAGTCGTTTATTTAGACGGAATAAACTGTAAAAACTTGGCTGAAAGTAATCAACGTTGACGTAAATGAAGCCGTCACAGAACTAAATTATAAAATTACTCGTGAAACGTTGGATTTAATATAAGCGTTGACGGAAATAAATAATAAACTGAAAATAAAAAAATGAATTTTTTAGTTGTTTTCTGTTTCCCAGATTAATTTTATTTCAATTATTTTCATCACAGCATTTTCCACTCAGTAAATTATTTTATTTTTAATAAACCAACTAGAAAATCCGCTTATCCCTTGTATACGAAGTGCACTGATTGTACATTTAGGAATTTCCGAATTCAATTTTATGTAAATAGGATAGAAAAAAAAGTGACGTAAGAATTAAAGTAAAAGTGGGATACTATAAAACATTTTGTATAAACGGTGTCTATTATTTCTCAAAGGTGTTTTTGGTCAGTATGAAATAACTCCTTTATTACTGTATCAAAATTAACGTTTGATACGCTATTTTGGAGATTATTTTCCTCTCTAATGGCAAAAAATAAGTTAATATCTTAAAATTAATATTTTCATTAAAAAACTACAGTTTGAAAATTTTAACAATTTCATTACAGAAAAAACAAATGTCGCCATCTGGGGTCAATCTGTTAATTTTAACAGTTGTGGGTAATATGACGTGTAGTGACGCTGAAGTCTCTGAATAGAGTAAAATAAAAGAAATGTCGCCATCTAGTGGCAATTTGTTTAACAGTTGTCGGTAGTATTAAGTAACGTGGTGGCACTGAAGTCTCTGAATACAATATAATAAAATTTATGTTCACTCTATTATATTACGTAACTGACGAATAACGGTGCGAAGTATTCGCACGGGTCCGCTAGTTGTATATAAATAATAAATGCTTTCAATATTTATCAAGATGTTAGCGAAATGTTAAACTTCATTATTCAATTATGAAACTTCTTATCAATTTTATCTGAACTTTCTAAGTGTATCGCTGAAGTTAACTTAATTTTTTGAGTCACTGTAACTTTTTAAAATGAAATTTATATCGCACATCTTTTAAAAAAGCAGAAGGAAAAACGTTCTTGGAATTTACTGATTTTAAAAATAATGGAACCTAATAAAAATATTAAAACAAAATATTGATAATTAGGAAAATAAATAATGGAAGTACCGGTTTACATGGTAGAAGTACGGGTATCAAAATTAAATGTAAGAATAAATTAAAGTAAAAAGCAAAAATTCAGACAATTAGAACGTAAACCAATCTAACCTTAACCACACTCTTAATTAAATATTAAAATATAAAATATGTTGATTTTTTGTTACATTAAAATGAAGTAAAATGTTTTTAATGATGAGATGTATTGACGTAAAGTCAACATCGGGTAAAGTCGCAGAGTAAAAGCTATGGGCTTATATGTGAAAGATAGTAAGGAATTCCAACATTACTTATAGAAAGGCATAATTTTTTACGCCAAAACGTTGATCATTAAAGACGTTTAAGTCAATGAATATTGTTGTCTACACGACCCCCGATAAAATAATTGCTTTTCATGCCTGTTTAGCGATTTCAAATGACACTTTTTCGCACTACTGCATAAAGTGAAATAAAAGTAATGCGATTTTATCAAGCCAATAGTAATATCTCTGCCAGTTGTCATTTAAATCCATATGAGCAACAGAGACAAGCATAGTATGCGTTGTCATCCATATATAATTCCAATATGGCCGACCTGAACTGTCTAAAATATTACAAAATTACTTATTTTGAAGTGCAAATCAACTATTCTATAGAACGTGCGTGGATAAAATGTAGTCTGTATCTCGATTGTGACGCTTTTAAGACCCGTGTGACTGTTAAAACTCGATAATCGCTTGTTTTAACATAATGTCACACATAAAATAATGCATTACAATCTTGATACGCAAACTACTATTATATTTGTCTTGTATCTCCCGTACTGGTTCTTAATAAAAAAAATATATATTAACCTCCTTCAAAAAAAGTCACTAAAAAGATGAAAATAATGAAATTTTGAGGTCGGAGTCAATTTCCTTACTATAACTTTTAATTACACATTTACTTTTATTAAATTGGCACCGCCTCAAAGTTTCATTATTTTCATCTTTTTAGTGGTTTTTTTGAAGGAGGTTAATTTTTTTTAAAGATTTTTTATTTTTAATGTTTTAGTGGATTTGATTTCGCGCATTTATATTAATAATATTTCGTATTTGCTTTGCTCATAAATTATATAATAAAAAAAAACTCTTGAAACAATTTAAGTAAAATTTATGTAGGATCACCCTGAAAGTATGCCCTATTTAAAAACGGATGTGCCGTTTTTAATAAAAACTATATGGTACCAATCCGGTAGCAAACTGAACAAAATGGCGTTGAAATTTTTCATGTCGGTTTACAATTGACGAAAATATCGGTGAAAAAACATAAAAAAATATAACCGAATTGGAAACCACTCCTCCTATTTTTGAAATCAGTTAAAAACTAACGATCACATTGCCGCAGAAACCGACAAAGAAGTCAATTTCTACTGCAGTGTGGCCATCATTTCGGTTCGCCAGTCGAGTCACGTAGGCGAGTTACAGACCCACTAACCGCATTACACAATTGGATAAAACAATCCACTCTGTCAGCGGCCGTTGTTAAGCAAACGGGAGCTTCACGCGTCTTCATAAATACTTTATCAAGCTGGAAAAAAGGACAAGCTAATACCAGCTTTATATACATTGACAAGATTGGTCACTAACCAATGCATAGAACAGTGCTGAAATATTTCACAAATTGTAGGTTATGTATCTAGTGCGTGATAATCTAAATGTTTCTATTCGAATGATTTTTTTATTTAATCGAATGATTCATTCAAAGTTATTCCTTCAACGTGAATGAGTGAATGTTTCAGCTATCGAATTAATACAGCAAGACCTCGCTTAACACTGTTTCAGTATTACGCGTTTTCTAAAAAAAAAAGATTAGCCACTATTAACGTAAATTACGGATCAGTTAATACAAAACAATTCAAATGTTGATAGAAGGTCAAAGGCAAGACGAAGTGTCATTGATGCAATATCTTGCTATCGACAACAGCTTGCTGAACGAAACAAAAAAACACAAATGACATTAGATGACTTCTTCACAAAAAAACAAAATATATCAAATCAGGAACCTTCCTCATGACAAACATAACTTCTTACTCGAACTATTATTTGATTTTCATAAATGTTTTATGAACAAAAATCGATATTAGCAATAAATAAATGTATAATTAATATGATAAAATAGTATTAAACAATAAATATTACAAAATTAAAAAAAAAACTAACAAATTTTCATATTCTCGGGTCTGCTTCACTTATACTTATTATCTACGTATAAGATGACCTCGTTTAGCTCTGTTTCGTATAGCGCAGGAATTTAATGCTAGTTGCATGCTGCGTGCGCAAAACTTACGTAACAAAGAAAAGTTTACCCTCAATGCGCCAAAATAAGTATAACTTCAAAAATCATAAGCCTCCGTTTATTCATAGTCTGGTAATTAAGTATTCTAAAATCATTGCTATTCATGTCAATGTGGATTTTATAACTGTGAAATAAAAGAAATATTTCTCATTCAAATGGGAGCCATTGTCTGAAATTTTACAGTGTGAACTCTAAACAAGAAAATATGTTCCGTAGGCACCTACGTATTTTATAAGATTATAATAATAAAGTCGATATAAGATCGCGCATATCATCGTGTATACAAACATACAAAAAAACAAACGAATACATCGATACCATAGCCTTCTTTTTATTTATACCAATATTTCACATTCTTCTAAGCTCCTTCGATGAACAATAGAGTTGGTACGGCATAGAACTTTATGTAAACAGTTATTTAGATCAAATATTATTTAAAAACATTTTTGCCACATACGTGACAATTCTGAACACATATTTCCTAGTCGGTGAATGACCAATCGACAATGGTTACCAAAACAAGCAAGATACATACTACATTTTTTTACACATATCTCCTATGAAATAGCTGCTTTTCACATCAAAATAATATTTTTGACAACTGTACGTGCAGTCATCTTTAATCAATTTGATTTGTTTACGAAAATTATATTTTATTATTACAACTAACGACTGATTAAAAACACCTGGTTATATCACATTTCAATGTGCGAAAATGTAATAATAGGAAAATATCATAGACATAGGAGGAAAATATGATCAAATATGACAAAATATTTAGGGAAATTTCATGTTACTAGACATCCACTGAACAGTTTACAATTTATATTAAGAACGCAAATCTTAACCAGTCGATAGTTATATATTTGATAATTCTACTTCATGAATACCCACTAAACTTATTGGTTCAATAAAAGTTAACGAATCGATAACTATTGAGAGATTTAACAGGTCTTTATGAATACGGCCATTATAGTGTTAAATGGTAACTAGAAATGGGAAAAACGGGTCTTTTTAGTGATCTGCATCTTTGCATCTGGATCCCGTATGTGAGCCGGCTCACTGAACCGGTTCAAAAGAGCCGAGTTTTGAATATGTTACTGCAGTCTGCCACTGAGTTACCTATACTTCAGTCAATCATATCACGACCTGTATAGAATCAAGAATGCATAGCCAAACATGTGAGCTGACAGATGCATCAAAGCAAGAACTGATACGTAAGTGTAAAATGTGTTTCTGTATGTTAAGTGTTTCACTGAGTTATGCGGATCCGTTGATCCGTCGGCTCAAAAAAAGTGAGTCGGCTCTCACGGATGTTCTGTCGGAGTCAGCTCTTTGAACCGGTTCAGATCTGAGTTACCCAATTCTAATGGTAACTGATGGGTCGTTTTTAAAAATTACTGTTGGGTTGGTAAGAGCATTTGTTTTATATGACAGCAAAAATAATATATATTGTGTAACTATTGAGGACATAAAAATTAATTTATGTACAATATTAGAGATCAGAGAAGTTCCTTGTTCTCTGCTGTCGCCATTTTTAAGCTAGAGAAAGTAATCCAAATGCAAGGTTACTAGTAGACGGTACTAGTAGACGGTAGAGAAGGCGGGGAAAGTAGATCTGTGACGTCACATGAAACTTTTTTCCCAACTATCAAACTAAATCAAACTAAGCGTTTCGAATGATGCAACCAATCGATTCAACCATTCACAGACGTTCTAGTAGACCTTGATCAAAATGCATGTCCAGTCAATTTGGACACACGACAGTTTCAAACAATACAACCGAGTTATGACTGCTTTCCTACTCCCACAAATTGACTTCATGCGTCTGCGGAAATTCTGCGTTTTATGTTTAACCGAAACTTGTAAGGCGATTGTGTTTCACAACTTGGCAATAATTTCCACTGTTTTGCCATGTTCAGCTGTACATAACAACGAAAAACATTGTTATTTGGCAGACTGTTAAATCTCACTTTAAATTTAACAACGACATAAAATTTTAAATGCATGGTCTTAAGAAATGGAGATGCATAGCAGATTTCTGGAAATAATTTTATGTTTGTTGTTGAATTTCTATGACCGACACAGCTGTATTAAACGCGCGCTAATCCGATTCCTATGTTGACTGCATGACCGATACGATACTGATGGGCTTGCTATAAGAACATGGCGGTCGCTTGCGCAGCATGTATGCGCAAATGAGATTTTCTATTTCGAGTAATACTTCTGATATCTCTTTAAACTGTTACATAATGCCATTGTTTTGAATTCTTTTGATTATACACTCTACCGATGTGAAGAAAAATTTAAAAAATAATTTACAAGTGTGTTATATATCTGTAGAGTGATGTGTAACTCGTTTGTCAATTAATATTTTGCAGCCTTTGTGCACTTTAAAAAATAATAACAAAATATCAAAACAAATAACAATTTTTCCTGGATGCAAGTTTCGCTAAAATAGATTGGCACTATCAGGAGATGAGTAATGTTTTGTGTGTGTGTGTTTGTTTTTTGTTTTTTTTTTTGAATAATCAAACTCACCACATCATGAATTCCACCTTTTATTCATTCTCATCAACTTTTCAGTGATATTTGATTGCATTTTTCTAGGCTATTTTATTTTTCAAAATGTGTACAAAGAAAATGTTACAATCCTTCGAAATTTTGTTTCTTTTTCGTAATATGTAAACAATGCTCTCAATTAATACACACGTAAATAGAAATAGAAATAGAAATATATTTGTTCCCATAATATAAATATAAATACATAAAGTATACAAAACTTCTGTATATATTTAATAAAGAATATACTAAAAAAACAAAACACAAATTACTGTATGGGAGCTATAGGTACATCCATAGGAAAACCTGTGCTGGATGCACCATCACAAAAAACATATTTTTCCCTAGCCGAATGTTATGCAACTATATAAAAAAGATTGTTAACATCATTACTTTGTAAGAGCCATTTTTTAATCATATTTAAAAACACTTTTAGGCTGTAAATATTCTTGTATTGAAGTGGCAAAATATTATAGATATGCGGGCTGGTAAAAAGAAAATATCTCTGAAACAGGGACTTATTTGGTTTTGGAACATAAACGTTTACAGTTCGAAAGTTGTATTTTCTCTCTCCATAATTTGTGCCACTTCTTATGTAAAATATTTTTAATATTTTATATACATACAAATGTCTTATTGGTAATATTTTTAAACTTTTAAATAACGGATGTGAATGCTCAGTTGATTTTTTATTTAACATTATTCGAATAATTTTTTTCTGAAGGATGCTTGTGTGGTTAAAAACATTAGAAAAAGCACCACCCCAACATTCAATGGCATAGTTAAGTTTGGAATGTACGAGTGCATAATAGACATGTGTAAGTATGCTTGTAGGACATTTATTTCTAAGAAAGTAAAATTTAGCCAAGCTATATCTTAAGAAGGCATTTAGCTTATCCAAGTGTTCTTTCCATTTTAATTTCGAATCTATATGTATTCCTAAGTATTTATATGTAAAGACCCGTTCAATCTCAAAACATTTAACATTCCCACATGGAACTATTTTACAATTTACATTATGGTAAATAGGATTAAAATTTTGATTGTTCGGATTATTTAAGTCAAATAATACATATTTTGATTTGTCACTGATTTTTAGACGGTGGAAGATAAACCATAGTCTGATTCTACCTAAATAAAATATTGTTTTTTTTTTAGTGATTCTCAAATCCCTGTTTTATGTGAAGCAGACTTACTTAATGTTTTTTTAAGGCACTAAAAAGAAGAATACAAACATCTTGCGATGTTTATCCTTGTTAAGATATCCGTCCACTGCGAATTGAAATTAATGTGCTCTCTGCAAAAGCCATCCATAAACAATGATGTACACACCAACGCAGACAGAACCAATGTAAACATAGTATCTATAATCTGACCTATTTTTTCCCATTCCTATAAATTATATACAAGGTCGAAATACAATTATAAATTTGATATACATTTTGTCTTATAACAAGCGGCCCGGCCCGGCTTCGCCCGGATTTATAAATTACCTATTAATCTAAATTTAATAGTGCAAAGGGCAAATTTTGGTCTAAATTAAATACTTAAGTTGACTAATGTATTTATTAGTGTATTTGCCATAGGCAACATACACTATTGGCGTTGGTCGGATGGCGGGACCTAGGGGTCGGACCAAAATTTCTCGACGTTTCATAACCTTCTAAACACTTTGGCACCATTTTTAAAAATGTTTATATATATATGTTTATATATATATATATATATATATATTTATATATATATATTTATATATATATATATATATTTATATATATATATATATGTGTACGCGCGATAACTTTCGAAAGAGTTAATTGATTTCAACGAAATTTGGACCACGTGTTGAAATCCATCACCGCAAGAAGCCTATTTAAAATGGGCCTAATCGGGCTATTTTAAGGGTAGTTTTTAGGGGTTGAAAAATGTTTTTGGGCCCCAAAATACCGAAAAAATTCTCCGAATCGTTTCAAAATTGAAATTTAACCCTTTGGTAGTAATTAAAAAGTGTCCCCAAAATTTTAATAAAATCGGCCCGACAGGACCGGATTTACAAATTTTATGAAAACACTAGTTTGCAGATAGTGACTTATTTATTGAAGGGTGTATTTAATTCAATGTAGACGTTAAATTGATAATAATATTACAATTAAGAAAAAAAATGTTATTTTAAGGGGTGTATTAAGGGGTTCAATTTTTTATTTTGCCCAAAAACAAACTTAATTTCACATAATAAAAGTATAAAACCACACGGCCCTATACAAACAAATACACTATATTGTCGGCAGGGTTTTGGCACTGCGACCCGGGTTTTTTTAAATTAGGATTAATACTATGTCGGTAAAAACACCTTCGCAAATAAAGCATTCTTTTAGACCAAATTTGAAAATCTTAAAAATGATTATTATGAGTCAACTTTAAAAGATTAACATAATATGCTATCGCGGACTTTTTTTGAACTTTTTAAGAGGAACAACTCCATCATACATTATTTTCGTGTAACTAGCACACGCAACGAAAACTCTCAGAAGGGACGATTTTTTCATTCACAAATATCATTATACCGGTAGTTTATTTTCACAAAATGTTCGTAAATTATAGCCTATAACTTTCCGAGATAATCCCTCTTTCTATTGGTGAAAAATTCGTACAATAGTTTCCAAGATTAGCCCGAACAACCACAAACTCAGCGACGCGGGGAACTTTAATTTATAATATGCACCGATTTACAATATTGTAAATTATAGACGCTGGATAATTATCCGAATGGAATTAAATAAAATATATTTTTAGGGATGTTGCAAACGTCTGCATCCGCATTCGCAGAACATTATATACATTTTTATAAATTTTAAACTGTCATAGCTTCTAAACTAAACGAGATGTGGACTTGAGCTTTGGCATTGATTCAGAGTACATTTTTCTATGAGACACATTAGCGTTAAGCGTTGTACAGTAGACACCCTTTTATATAATTACTATTATATATTTTTATTGTCACGGATACTTTTAATTTCAATTCATCAAATTATACCAACTAAAGAAAATATATAAATCGTCAATTATTTTACAAACTTTTATTAAAATATATTAAGTTTCACGACTGCTGTTTCATAAATTACAAAAAGAAATTAAAGGATTTATTTAAATTTATATTAATTTCAACTTTGAAATAGTTTTTTTATTAAATTGGCTCAATAATTATACTTAGAGTTTTATTCCAATTTTAAACTATAAGTTTATTAATATTCTTTTAAATTTTAGATGTTGATTTTAGCTCTGCCAAAGATCAAGTGAAATATTTCTATGAGAAATATTTTAAGAATAAATTGATTATGCAACTGCAATGTCAAATGAAATAAAGAGGTTGTATAATAGTTTCAAGCCGAAATTAACATAAATTAAATGGTAACTACAAAAAAAATACAGTACATGAAAACTGAGAAAAAAAAATTGTACAAGTATAAAAAATATGTTTTTATTTTATACAACGTTACAGCGTATCTGAGATATTTTTGCAAATATCGCAAATCTTTTCATATTTTCATGCGATTTGCAAATATGCAACTTTTAACGACAGAAAGCGCTTTTTTGAACTTTTTAAACTGAACTTATATGTAGAATAAGTCAAGCTGAATAGATTCCGACAAATCGCACCACTCTATTTTTCTAGTTCACGCGATACCTATGTGAATTTTTATATTTGTATTCTTTCAGAAACACTTAAAAACGCCAGATTTATTAGTTTTTTTAAAATTGCGATTTTTTTCGTTTGTTATTTAGTATGCTACTATAAAAAAATAGTTAACTGGTTTTCGTACATTTATAACCGGGATTTTCATATCAAGTTTTAACCGACCGATTCGTTAACCAGTTTTCATAAGCAACCTTACTCTATCCACGATAAATTAATCCATCAAAAAAATATGAAACGTATTTTGAAATTTTTAGAGAGTTTAATGAGGCAGGTTATAAAATATTTGACGATAACGATTTCGAATATTGCAAGTTCTATTCGTAATAAAGTTCAACTCGTCTTCAAATAAAATTGTCTTTAATATTTTAAGATTAAAAACATTTTGAATAAATAATGAACAGTTGACACATAAAAAGATGCCAAATGGCCCGCCAAACGCAGCTTCAGACCAGCCTTATCGATCTGTGAACGCAGTCCTCTCAATATGTCTTAGTTGGCGGCATTTCAAATGTTTATTTTTACGATGAAAATTGTGACTGTTTTTTTGAAAACGAGTTATGAATTCATAAAATTACACATGTAACTAAAATCTATTATTATGTATTTACGAAAGACAATCTATGAAGCAGTAAAAATATAATTTGCAATGATTTTTCACTCGGCACGTGGTAGAACATGATTAATAATAACAAACAAATAAAAACACTTGAAAATTCTACAAAAAATATTTTTAAATTATTTCTCGGCGATCGTTTCGGACATCCTCAGGAATATAAAATATATAAATTATATAATTATTAGTTAATAATAACTTTTGTAGAATTTTCAAGTGTTTCAACTTATTTCTTAAAATAGCATAAGTATATATAAACATTTTTTCCGAAAAAAAGTCTATCGAATTGTACAACCTCCTTTTTTTGAAGTCGGTTAACACAGGAAAATAGTTTTTTGGAGAGAAAGCGAAAATTTATTTCCGTTACAATAAATCACTGCTTTGAAAAAGTCTAGACTAGGTATATAAAAAAAAATTAAATTAGTATTTTTTATCAAAGTTTTAAAAGTGTACTCCGCCATTTTACAATATAAGTCAAACTGGGAATGAAATGTTCGTCGGGCGCAAATCCATCTAAAAGCATTGTCGAAGTACGAATAACAAAATGAAGGAAATCTGTGATATTTTAGAAGATATATTTCAGTTCTATTATATATAAATATACCGGGTGTAAAATCGTTTCTTAGTGCTCTTCTCAAAACAGAAAAAACGGAACACTTCGATATTTATCCGTCCATCTGTCACATGCTCTGAGAGTCAAACGGGACAAGTTAGAGACTTAAAATTTGACATAATTTGAGCTTATTAGGACACAATCAAGAGGTTGTGATGGATAAAATTATTCGGATAGCTATGGGTTATAATGGAGGGTCCACGAGGTTATGAAAAAAGAAAAAAGTGAGGTGTCTAATAGAAGTTAGTGGGCCTTTGAAAAAATGGTGAGTGTTGACATAAAAGGTTAGGGTTAAAAAAGACTAGGGATTAAAAAAATGGGTTGAAAAAAAGGTTAAGGTTTTTTAAAAAAAGGGTGAAGTTAAAAAAAAGAGTGTGGGTTAAAAAAAGGGTGGGGGTTGACATAAAAGTTTAGGGTTAAAAAAGGGTTTGATCCCTACCCTTTTTTAACCCTAAACTTTTATGTCAACCCCCACCCTTTTTTTAACCCACATTTTTTTTTAACTTCACCCTTTTTTTAAAAAACCTTAACCTTTTTTTCAACCCATTTTTTTAATCCCTAGAGTGTGGGTTAAAAAAAGGGTGGGGGTTGACATAAAAGTTTAGGGTTAAAAAAGGGTAGGGATCAAAAAAGAAGGGTTGAAAAACAAGGGTAAATGATGAAAATTGTATTTGTATAAGAATTAAGAAAAAAAAATTAAAACTCCGAAAATAATTTGATTCAACCCTTTTATTCCTAAAATATTAAACAGAAAAATCTAACATAAAAGTAAGTGTGTCATTTTGCATTGCTATTCTGCCACTATATCTCGAAAAATACGATTTACGAAAATCTAAAAAATCCGGAACAGTCCATTCAAGTTCGCTTTGTACCTACTTGGTTCAATAATTTTTTGATTTTACGGGCGAAAACTCCATTCGATATATCGAAGTCAGATTGATTGATCTGCGGTCGAGTCAAAACCGTATCCGCGGATAAAACTAGCAATTAGTACAAGGATAGCCAATATTTACAAAATCGGTTTTCTGAAATTTTGTTTATGTCAAACACGAATCTACAGCTTGTAGGTACATATATTAAATGTAAAGCACTAAAGTACTCCCAACACAAGCTCTGTATTATGTAGCCTGTATTGTGTCGAAGCTTTCAGAAAGGCTAGCCATACACGTTTGTAGCGTACCACTTCGCACTAGAATAAGTTTTCATGAAATCACTGCATCTGCTTCCTCACATTCAACTGTTCTCAACATATACTCAGTTTCAAAAATCCGCGGTAAAGTTTTGTTACAACACCTACAGAGCCTACAGAAACGTCCCCACAATTTGTGGATTATTGGGGTCCAAAACTTTACAACATTTTACCTGGGAAAATAAAGCTATTAAAATCTAAAATTTATGTTAAATATGTAAAAATATACTTGCCAAAAAAAAATTTTTTATACGCTGGAAGAATTTTTAAATTATAATTTTACAACTTTTATGTGGTATGTCTAAAATGTGATTCATACACTTATTATTGATGTTTAAATTTTTACTTAACTTTTATATGAAGTATTTTACCTATTCATGAGACATGTCATGTATTCTTTGATGACAATAAATATTATTATTATTTTTATAGAGAAAAAAACTTTACTGAAGCATTGTTAGAAAATCCATTTTATATTTATTTAGAACAATCTAATGTCGTTATCAAACTTTTCATTATCTAAAATACTAGCAGTTTGCCCGCGACTTCGTATAGATGCATTAGATTAAATTGTATTCATCGAAAAACAAATATTTGATCTACATAGAAAAATATCGTTTTTCAAATCATTGCCTAGAAAAATGTTGCTTTGAGAAAATCTACCCAAAAGTGCTAGAACGCTATATTATATGTATACACAGTTTAAAACATTTCGAAAAACATTGATTTCGGGAGGCTGAGAAAATAGGTTTTGCAATGCGGCAAGAGAGTTCTTGTAGGATGTATAGGATCCTATTATTTATCTATTTTAATTTATTTTATGAAAAATAAAATCTTTAAGATACCATTGAGGACATCAAGCACTTTTCGGGTCAATATTTTTGGATCGAAGTATGCAGATGTCGGTGCGTTTTCATAAGTTACATAAAATATTATTTATTGAGCTCTCGGGGAATAAAAAATAAAGGAAAGGTCTGAAATTAAGGAATGTTAAATATCACATAGCAATGTTACAGACGAATTGCTTTGTGGTACAACTGATGTTACAGTTTAACAAAACTCAGTGACAGATCTGATATTCAAAACATGACAATTTAAGAACACGTCTTATTTAAAAAAAAGTGGTGCGTGTACTTATGTACGCGTGGGCAGAAGTTATACTTCTTTGGGTGATTGCGGTAACTGATATTCACATTTTCGTTAAACATGTACATTGATAAAATAAAATAGGATGTCTAGGGAGATGATGAATACAGTTGGAAAATATTTTTAAACGCAGGCTGGGTCATGTTTGTGGTTTTATAATTTATATACATTTTACCTTTGTTCCATTTTCAAAAGTCACATTTTTAGTGCCTGCATAAAGTAACAATTAAAGGGTTTTCTACTGTTGAATCCATAATTTAAAAAAAATACAAGTAATCAGGTTATATAACTGTCAAAAGCTGTTACCGACACTATAGCTTTTAAAAAGTTGCGTCCGATGTTGCTTTGTCACTTTGTTGTTTTATGAAATATCTATTTTGACGTTATCAGAAAAAACTTCCGCAACATAACTTTCGTAACATATTCGTTGCATGCTGCTTACGCAACTTCCGTAACAGGGAAAATTTTACCCTTAGTGCGCCAAATGAAGTATAACTTCAAAAATAAGGTAAGGAGACCACGTATCTCCAGTGGTCGACCACGTTAATATTTTTCTAGCCGCTAGTCGCGGATCTGCAATCGACTGAGATTAAGTATGGCACCGACAACAGTAGAGCAACCGAATTTGACGAACTACAACAAAGTGGATAGCATAAAAACCTTCTCCATGGAAAAATACATATATATCCCAACTACCATGTACTATTTTTTAATAATATCCTATAAATTATAATTTTTTTGTAATATTTAATACGTATAATTTGACTACAACAGTATATTTCACACATGTATCTGACAGTCAGATATAGTTCACACATGACTCGGGTCTCGGAAGGCGTCAGAAGTCAAACAATTTATGTATTTATTTATTTCAGCAACAGGGTTAAAACCCCAAATGACAAATGATCAAGAAAACCAAAAAACCCGGGTCGCAGTGCCAAAACCCTGCCGACAATATAGTGTATTTACTTATACAGGCAGTATGGCTTTATTATGCGAACTTAAGTTGGTTTTTGGACAAAATTAAAAATTTGACTCCTTAATACACCCCTTAAAATAACATTTTTTTTCTTAATTGCAATATTATTATCAATCTAACGTCTACACCGAATTAAATACACCCTTCAATACATAAATCACTATCTACAAATTAGTGTTTTCAAAAAATGTGCAAGTCCGGGCCGATTTTATTAAAATTTTAGGGACACTTTTTAATTGCTACTAACGGGTTAAATGTCAATCTTGAAACGATTCTGAGAATTTTTTCGGTATTTCGGGGCCCAAAAACATTTTTCAACCCCTAAAAACTACCCTTAAAATGGCCCGATTACGCCCATTTTAAATAGGCTTCTGGGAGGGATAGATTTCAATACGTGGGCCAAATTTCGTTGAAATCAGTTAACTCTTTCGAAAGTTATTGCCCGTACACACACACACACACATATATATATATATATATATATATATATATACATACATATATATATAAATATTTTTAAAAATGGTGCTAAAGTGTTTAGGAGGTTATGAAACGGCGAGAAATTTTGGTCCGACCTCTAGGTCCCGCCATCCGACTAACGCCAATAGTGTATGTTGCCATATGGCAAATACACTAATGAATATTATATCTCGAGCGCAATTTTCTCTTCTCAAGGCCCTGAACTATATAAATAAGTTACCGATTACAGAACACTGGCCGAGAAGAGGTGGCTTTACCCTATGTGTATAAGATATTGTAAGGTTATGTTTACGACAGCAATAAAACATCCGCAGTGAACGCGTTCGATCACAATATTTGTGTTGTATTAAATTTAAAAAATATATTTTGCTGTCTTTTCTCTTGGGTTCATATTTTATTTTGATATTGACACATCAGCATGTCAACATCTGTATTAAAGAATATCGTGGGACTGTTGCCAAAAATGCTCAGATGAAACCCGAAAACAATACCCTTTTGCGTAATGATTAGGCAATGTTGATTCTGAGACACTACAAAACATGATCGGATTGTACCTTAATGCTGGGTTGCAGAAAGAATTATCAGAAAATCTGATCTGACAATGACCTTACATTGTGACCAAGCATATTTCTGCATAAGAAGAGCATTGTAAAATTTTAAACCGATTCTGCTCGAAAAATAATTAATTCATCGATTGAAACGATATTTTTTTTAACTGTGTATACAACTATTTAATAGTTTTTTATAACATTTCCACTAAATATATTAATCAAAAAGCTTGAACAGCAATCTTTTTTCGGTAGATCAATCATCTATTTTTGCTGAGTAAAATTTATGTTTAAACAAAAAACTTCACAATGACATTGGACTGCTCCTACATGTACATGATCTAAGATGATTGTCAAATTAAATTTTTTGACAACGTTTTCTGCAACCGAGCATAAAACTACTTGAAAACTAGACTTAGCGTTTAAAGTCAGATTTAGTGTTCAATTCATACCAGAAGCCGAGTTGAAATATATGAGATTCACAAAAATGTCGGTAATTTTTTAACATAATTTTTAAATATTTAAAATAAACTTGGACACTTTTGCCGACAATATAATAACATGCAAGCTTCCAAAAGTTGCTAATCCTTAATTTTAATTCTATTATATCCCTCAGCATTCATTTTTCAACTTGTCAATAAAATGAAACAAATAAAAAAACCCGGGTCGCAGTGCCAAAACCCTGCCGACAATATAGTGTATTTGCTTATACAGGCAGTGTGGCTTTATTACGCGAACTTAAGTTGGTTTTTGGGAAAAATTAACAATTTGACTCCTTAATACACCCCTTAAAATAACATTTTTTTTCTTAACTGCAATATTATTATCAATCTAACGTGTACACCGAATTAAATACACCCTTCAATAAATAAGTCACTAGCTACAAATTATTGTTTTCAAAAAATTTGTAAGTCCGGTCCTGTTTTAATAAAATTTTAGGGACACTTTTTAATTGCTACTAACGGGTTAAATGTCAATTTTGAAACGATTATGAGAATTTTTTCGGTATTTGGGGCCCAAAAACATTTTTCAACCCCTAAAAACTACCCTTAAAATGGCCCGATTACGCCCATTTTAAATAGGCATCTGGCGCTGATGGATTTCAATACGTGGCCCAAATTCGTTACAATCAATTAACTCTTTCGAATGTTATTGCCCGTACACACACATATATATATATATATATATATATATATATATATATATATATATATATATATATATATATATATATATATAAATATATATATATATAAATATATATATATACATATATACATATATATATATAAACATTTTTAAAAATGGTGCCAAAGTGTTTAGGAGGTTATGAAACGTCGAGAAATTTTGGTCCGACCCCTAGGTCCCGCCATCCGACCAACGCCAATAGTGTATGTTGCCATATGGCAAATACACTAACAAATAAAAAGAAAATAAAATTTAAAAGTTCACTGTTAATTATTATAATTTTCCTTGTCACGCTTGTCACTGGGCAACTACAATTTCAAACTGACAATGTTTATATAGGGGTTTAACTTTTTTGAATTCATTCAAGTGGCATTAGTCTACTTTCTTGCAATAGAAACTCAAATTCGAATTTGGTGCTTTTCAAAGATCGAGTTATCACTCTTATATTATACTGTTATCAAAACGAGAGAACGTAAGACGATAATTTTTAATATAGGTCGTAACAGAATACACATTGTGAATGTATACAAGCCGTAAATTGCTTTGCTCACGAACTTATATAATTTTCCACCTACACGACTTGTAAGACCAAAGATTTACACAAAACTTTTAATGATTAGGTAAATAAAATTCAACACGCACTTTTTTGTATATAATAAAATACTGGAATATGAAAAATCTAATTGAAGAGAATTTTTTTGGTCTCAGACCTAAACGAGCTATTATTAAAAATAGTTTATATATCTAGGTTGTAATGACGTTTATTTAAGATGAGTAACGTCTTCTTTTTATTTATTTTATCGTTCACCGCTGCTATTTCTACCCTGGCTTCCGGCGAGCTGACCCCGGTCGATGAAAGACAAAGGACTATTTGTGACTCCATGTTGATTTCAACACACGGCGTTACAAGTCAGTGTATCAACTGCAAATCTTAATTTTTTGACGAATCCTCATGCAAGTGCATCACGGATAATAAATTTGAATTTCAAAATGTTACATGAGCGATACTGAGTTTTAATTCTCAAACGAACCAAAATATCATCACAATCGAGATATATTAGTATGGCTGGCGTCATCGCTGCGTGTGGCTAAATCGCATTTAATTTCGATTGATTAAGAAAAACTGCGCCTGCTTTGTGTTGTTTTATTCTCTGTTCAACTTATCCTATTAATGCGTAATTGACAAGGTGATCAGAAAAATTTTAATATAGAAGCATATCTATACCTAACTTAAAAATCATTTAAAAAAAATAAATTTATAAAAAAAAATAATTGGGATCTTACGCCCCATAAATTCTTAACTACTTTTTATAAACAATAGTATCAATTTAATGTAAGGTATTTAACGCATAGCAGCAAGTTTTAGGGTTGGTCCATAGGTGAACCGGTCTCCATATTATTTATAGAGGGATGTGCAAAAAATATATTTGACAACTATCATAAAGATTGCCGTTGCTTGCACAATATTACCCCGAATTAAGAAACTGGGTGAGTGGGACGGGAGCTTGAGCGGCTCGGGATCAAATTATATGACGGAAGTGTTAGCATTTACACTCAGGCGATATCCTCGCTTTATCGCCATATAACTTGATCCCGCAAAGCATCTACCATGGAGGGATAAAAGTAAAAGAGACGCATTTGAGTACATTGGAGACGGGCCAAAAAAATAGGAATCATGTTTATAGATTTAGCCACTAGAGGGATACCTAAGGACCAAACATCAAAGTGAAACGAAGCGAAATACAAGAATTGTCATTGACATGCCGTGAATACGTTAAATAAAAGAAAAATTGAATATGTACCATAGAAAGTACATTTCATGGTAAGTAAATTTTTTTTTTTAAATAATAAAATAAAATAAATGGGTACTAGGTAGAGTCGTAATGAGAACAATGCCACATGTGGAACTTTTTCAAACTTCGAAAAACACTGATTTACTCTTCCAGCCGCAAAAAATTCGTTTCTCTAAATTTTTATACGCCAGGGCTTCCACAGACCCGATGACCCGCGCTGGTCTGTGGAAGCCTTTGCTGGCGTTAATGTCAGTTTTTTTTATTACGGCTCATTCCCCTTTAGTATATATGCGTATTAATACTCATATAACCAATCAGACATGCAGACGAAAATTATTTAAATAACTAATTTATTCCCAGGGGCGTAGCTACCGCCGTATCTGCCATATCAATTATACGGGGCCCCCAAGCTACGGGGGCCCCCAACGTGCGTAAGCAAAAATTAATAAAAACTTCCCAATTTTTTTTTAATTTCAGAAATGACAAAAGTCAAAAAAAGCAATTTATTTTTTTCCCGCGTAAAGCGTGCGTTCAAAAGTTGGCAACACCCTACATCGGTTATCGCGGGCTGCGGGATTTCCCCGTTTAAGTCATTTACTTCAACGGGGGAAGGGCCCCCAAACAAATTTTTATACGGGGCCACGCCAAGGCACGCTACGCTTCTGTTTATTCCTATATAAACTCAAGGTTATTAGATACAGAGGTAGGCTTGTTTCGTTGAATAGTAGTAGGGGGATGACATCAACCAGTGGACGGTCAATTGATATTGCGTGCTTGATGAAAATACTGAATTGTCGTCAGCTGACGTAATTCACTAATGAGGTAACATGTTCATCGACTCAAACAATCAGACGATAAGTTAAAAAAGCTACTATAAAAATGGAACGAAAGTTTTTTCAAAATTGAACTATTTTTGTTTGGATATGTTTCAGCTGCGGTAAAAATACCGAATATTCTAATCTATAGTGATTTTTTATGTCTGTGAAGATTTTAAAGAGTTTGATAAAATATAGCAGTCAAAATAGTTAAGGCTGCGAAGAATGTTAGCTCACGCTATCGCGCTATAAGATACCGCCGCAGGAAGACGGAGATATCATTTTCCTTACATTATCGCCGCCTGCCGAACTTTGGGATGCGCAAACTAGCACGTGAGGTGTGTCATTTACATATATTGGCTGTTCGCAGAAAAACTCTTGTGTCAAATAACGAGTGTTTTTTAGGGTTGATGAAAAAACGTAATCCTTTTGGAATCACTCTCATGTCCGTCACAGCTTATTTTCTCCGAATCGATTGGACGAAAAAAATTGAAATTTGGTACATATATAAAATAAGATGACCCAATCAGAGACGTATAGCTTAAATAAACGAAATACGATTTTTTAAAGTAAAACTTCTTTTGGCGCGTTAGGGTAAATTTATTCTTTTGTTTTCTTTTTGATAATTATACCAGTTGTACTTCAGCAGTCTATGGAGTAAAATACAGTATTTTTTTATTAGTACCTATTGGAAATTTGAAAAAGAAATAAAAATGTCCATTTTTGTGTTTTCAGACATTTTTGACCACTTGAAAAACAATCGATTTATAGCAAAATTTTTATGCCTTTGATATTTCCAAATTGGTAAGACTTGTAGATAATAACTTTTTCAAATGGGCACATTTTTGGTATAAAAGCTACGATTCTTAAAGTATGCACAAATTAAAAAAAAAAAATGATTACAAGTATTTTCTAGCTAAAATTTCATTTCTCCCAGATATTTTTTAGATTAATCGTGCTAGTAGAAAGAGACATTATTTGGAAGCAAAAAAAGAAAACATTTGTATGCATTTTGGTTTTGAAATTGTGGATATATAAATTTAAACATATGTTAATAAATAAAATTGTAAATAAGCCCAAAAATTAAAAATAAAATTTACTCTAACAAAAAATGCTCGGAATATATCTCCTCAATCAAATGAATTGTTAGAAAAAAACAAAATTAGGCAATGTGGAATAATATATATGATAATAACGACCACATTAATAGATAGTGAAGATTGATGTTGATTATTCAAACAGAAATAGTACTAATAACACCGTACAGAAATAGACCGATGTTTGGTAAATTAAAATTATTGATTTGTCGGACTGACAATACGTTATGCAGATATATACACCGTGTCGAGCTAAAGGATGTCATCAATCAGCGATGTTCAAATTTCAGACCTCGTCAGTCAGTTAATGTACGCGGTTTTGTCTACACTAAACTTCGACTATTATAATATAGCCAGTACCTGGGAGACCGAGCATTGCTCGGGCCAATGGAAGTTTTTGACATGTAAGAAAGAAAGTTTATGAAACATTACAGAAAATTTCACAAAATTTTGAGGTGACAGTTGATTATCATCCGTCGGTAACAATACAAGTACCACAAAAATATACGAGATGGCGCTGATGTAAGTCGAACATATCCGTATTTTATATAGCACCAACTAACAAAATTTCGAGGTAACAGTTGATTATTATCCGTCGACAACCATTCAATTTAATACAAACATGAAAAACAACTGTTTTATAGGTGTGCAAAAACAAAGGCTTTTTTGTATTCCAAGAGTTTTTATACGTATAAATCCATCAAAAACACGAAATGGAATTTTTCCGATTCCAGTTTTCTCTTTGAAATGACGTCTTGTTTTTAAAACATCGTGTACACACAAATTACACTTTTCTTGGTCACGCTTAATTAATATTTTATAGCGTACGCCACTGGCAAGTTCAACGACACTCTAATCGGAAACGAAATCATTTTTCCAGTACATTAATTATTCATTAGAATAATTCTTGTTTCTTTAAGAGCCAGCGGTAATTAATTTAGTACGATAAAAATTACCACCTCTTACAACATGACTGTTTGCACAAAAGTGTTAAAATTAAATTACATATTCCATTAACGCCAGAATTCTAGAGTCTTCAAAATATTAAAGCTATTTTTTCCATTACGGGGGTTTTCTATGTTCAGGCGTCTGTTTGTGAATAGTTTGCGAAGGAGTTACACATAATAATCAGATATCTTTCGTTAACACGTTTCTCGACTTTAACATTATTTTTGAAAAAAAATTCAATCGTGGCACTTGTGCCGCATGACGCCATGGCATAATCCAGAAAATTGTCAAATTTAAACTTTAGAGTACCGTAGCACTATTTTTAAAAATATTACAACAAAAATGTCTACATTAATTTTGTTATTTTTAGGACTATGATTAGGAGTAAAAAACTAAAAAAACACGCTTTAACAGCAAACCGAACTGAAAGGTAAAAATTAATTCTTAATTATAAAAATTATAGAAATTCCAAAATTGCATTGAGTGAGTGGACTTTCTATCGCTGTTAAACAAAATCTTAATAATTAAAAATTATTTTTTGCTTATTAGTTCGGTTTGCTATTAAAGGGTGTTTTTTTATAGTTTTTTAAACTATTATATACATTTTTTTATTTTTTAGACCTATTTTTTTATCCTGACGATCCTGGTCAGGACATCAAGACAAAGTTATTAAATTATTGCAGCTTACTGACATTCATTCTATGGATGGTACATGTTTAACCTATAAAATTAGTCATTTTTTTGTCCTGATGATCTTGAACATTAGGACAAAGTTACTAAATTATTGTATTGTAATCGATCTTTAATACGTGTGCAAATTTTTTAAGCAATCGAACGTTTTGAAGTTGGTGAAAATTACGTTGAAAGATTCCGTCATATTGATACATACATATACGTATACAAAAAAAAATCTTCCTAATTGATTGAACTGCCTTCGTATAGAAATGAGAAATTAAAACGTAATCGAAATAAATTCAATTTTCTATTCATTTCTGTATTCGCATTTCTCGCATTTTTATGCTTTTTGAATATCTTCTGAAATAAACTCGTTTTATTTTATTCTATGCATTATGTTCGGTCTAGAAAGTACAACCCCATTTAAAGTTTATGCATCAATTAAGAAAATCTATTCACGAATTACATTATTTGCAGATTTTCAGTTAAGTAACACAAAACAAAAGAAATACAGATAAAGTCGTTTTATTAAATTTTCTTGATTTATATGCATATTTTCTTCCGGCTGCATGTTTTTATCGTATATACGAATTTCCACGCGAAGACGCTAAAGTTTTACAGACGCGTACATCAAATAAAAGCTGAAATATGTGAATCGGTAAAGTTCGGCGAAAGTTTTCTCATAAACGCGTAATTAAAGAGCCAATAGAGCACGCCTGTGCAAGGACACATTTATTCCAAGGTGAGATGAATACGCATTTAAAATATACAACAAATAACTTTGGGAGTTTTGTGAAATAATTATATTCATTTGAAACGAAAGAATAAAGGCAACGACGTTTTCTTTATACCCAGTCGAAATGTGAGGATGAGAAATAATTTAATAATATAAAAACGATTTGTCGGGAAAAAGGAGTTTTTAAGTAAACACTACTTTATTATTTATAGCGACGTTTCGTTTCTTGCTTGGAACTTTTTCAAGCTTTATAACTGTAATTGAATTTTTAAATTAAAAAATTGCGACGTTTCGTTAAATGATTCCAACTTCTTCGAAGTTGAAATCATTTAACGAAACGTCGCAATTTTTTAATTTAGTTTAACTATATTAAATTTGAATAGTCCAATTTCCCGTTAAATAAAAAAAACTTATTAATTATAATGGACGTGAACAATATTGAGATTTATAAATTGTATTTTAAAAATTTAATTAATTATTTTTCAGCATTCAAAATTACCAATTATTAATTCAATTTCTGATAGAATCGTATAAAATAAATTCATTTATTATTTCTTTGTGGTACAATTTACTTTATTTTTTCTAAATTACTGTTAAGAGTTTATTTTATTTTAAATAAAAATTATCGCATTGTTCTTTTCTAAACATATGTTTTACTTTAAAAATGTTCTTCTGTAATTCGTTATTCGTAAAAACGTCGAAAACTATAAAATTGAGTTTCTTCGCGAACAATAAGCTAAAATAAAAATACAGCCAATTGTTGTCTTGTTTTGTTGGCTGTAATCTTATTTACGTTCGTCTCCTATACCGCAGTCTCACTGTACTTTGTAGCTCTGATGTAGCTCTAAGCTCTGCAAGTAAACAGCTCACTGATTCAATACATTTAGCTCTCTGATTTATAGAGCTATTATATAAATTGTTTGTGTTAACCTTGCAACATGCCGCAATGGTGTATTAAACTTGTTCCACTTCATTGAAATGGTGAACCTATTGCAATTTGTTTTGAAATATTTACTGCATCTAAGATAATTTGTCAATTTTAAAATACCTTAATTCTTCATACGAAATGCATTCAATTCATTATTTTGTCGGATAAAATTAGAAATAATCATTTGTGATCCTGAAAACACGAAAACAAGATTATTTGGCGTGTTTCCCTATAAGGTTTAGCATCATCCAGAGAAGATGAATGTCGCTTTTGTGATTACCATTGATTTTAAATTATTTACAAATAATAATTTTTGGTTCTGTGTTTTACCGATAACTGAAAATTCAAAAGTGTCATTTGCACCCGAACGAAGCCTGATCGAACAGCTAGTTACCACAATATTGTATTGTCTTCGTAACTACTCATGTGTGCAAAATTTCAACTCAATCAGTTAACGGGAAGTAGGTAAAAAAGCTGTCGCAAGATTTGAAACAAAGTTATAAATAGGTAACTAAAAATATACGGAGTCAAGCTAAATGAAACCGTTTAAAAATAATAATAATTAGTCAAACACACTGAAATCGGTGCAATTAATCTATTGTGGTTCAATTTTGTTGGTATAATCTATTGTGGTTCAATTTTGTAGGTATAAACTATTAGTTGTCGAGTGTCTAAAATGTATAGTTTATTGTAATCTGAACAAAACTAACTGCCTTATAGCAAAACTTATAATAAAGGTGACATTAGACGGTTTATTTGTTGTTCATTTTTGCCTTTCATTCAGCATCTTTCATTCGAAATGAAACGTCTGAACACAAAATGAAACAATAATGAAAAATGAATTCATTAATCAACCGATCCAACAACGCTAGATATCGGCATTCGGCATGATTTATTCGCATTCTGAATTAACGAAAAATGATGCGTCTGAACACAAGAAAGAACATTCATTCGGGTTCAATCATTTTGTGTCGTCGTGTCTCATAGCGGACGGACTTGGGACTACGACACCACATAGTGAATATATTCTGTCTGTGTATGAGACAAAATGGCATTCAAGTGGAACGACCGAAACACGCTGCTGTTTTTGGAGAACTTCAGAAATTATCAATGTCTTTGGAACCACAAACTTGACGAATACAAAGACAGAACAATTTGGACAAATTCTTTAAAATCTCTAATTAATGATTTAAACTTAGACATTGCTTCTTTTTTTGACAATTCTTCGATCAAACGATCACAAATCAAGCCAATTCCAAGACGCACAACTTCATTCGACGACATCTTCGAGGAAAAGATTGGATGAACGTTTATTTTTATGTCATTCTGTATGTGCCGTGTAAACGCGAAATGAAAAAAAAAATTAACATTCAGTCAAATTCATTCGGAATGAACCGTCTGACAATCGAACAAAAATAACGGTAGGACAAAAAATACATTCAACAAGGTATACTTTTTTTCGAGATACTAAAGAAGTCGAACGTAAATAAAATCCATTTAATAAATATTCGACAAGAACATTTCGGTCCTCTGACGTCTAGACTCAAACCATAATAAAGAGGCCAAAAGCTGTAACGAACTGCGATAGCTCGTTCTGCGGTACGTATTATGTTGTTTTTGTTTGCTAGTTTTATTAGTGTATTTGCCATAAGGCAACATACACTATTGGCGTTGGTCGGATGGCGGGACCTAGGGGTCGGACCAAAATTTCTCGACGTTTCATAACCTCCTAAACACTTTGGCACCATTTTTGAAAATGTTTATATATATATGTATATATATATATATATATATATATATATATATATATTTATATACGTATATATATATATATATATATGTGTGCGGGCAATAACTTTCGAAAGAGTTAATTGATTTTAACGAAATTTGGTCCACGTGTTGAAATTCATCACCGCAAGAAGCCTATTTAAAATGGGCGTAATCGGGGCATTCTAAGGGTAGTTTTTAGGGGTTGAATAACGTTTTTGGGCCCCAAAATACCGAAAAAATTCTCAGAATCGTTTCAAAATTGACATTTAACCCTTTAGTAGTAATTAAAAAGCGTCCCTAAAATTTAAATAAAATCGGCCCGACAGGACCGGACTTACAAATTTTATGAAAACACTAGTTTACAAATAGTGAATTATTTACTGAAAGTTGTATATAATTTGGTATAGAGGTTCGATTTATAATAATATTGCAATTAAGAAAAAAAATGTTATTTTAAGGGGTGTATTAACGAGTATATTTTTTTATTTTGCCCAAAAACCAACTTATAAGCTCGCAAAATAAAGCCACACTGCCTGTATAAGCAAATACACTATATTGTCGGCAGGGTTTTGACACTGCTACCCGGGTTTTTTATTTTCCGATTGATGCTGGGTCGCAGAAAGCATTGAAAAAATTTTGATTTAGCAATGACTAGATTGTAATCATACACGGAGAGTTTTTATACATTAAAAAGCATTCTACCGTCTTTGTGAAATTCACTGTCATGTAGAACATTAGATTACAATCGTACCATATGATAGCAAATACACTAATAAAAAAAGGTTAAGTATATGGTGAGTTACAGAAGAAAAGTTATTAGTGTTCTCATTTGAGTCAGAAATATAAATACGAACACACATCCCCATAAACACACACGCTTAAACAAACAAAAAACGTATCCATACTCCACATAACATGACATAAAGATTAAAATGTGCTTAGTAAAATCAGCCCGACAGGACCGGACTTACAAATTTTATGAAAACTTGTGTGCAGATAGTAAATTATTTACTGAAGGGGAATTTGGTGCAGATGTTGGATTGATAAAAATATTAGAATTAAGAAAAACATGTTATTTTAAAAGTTGTATTAAGGAGTAAATTTTTTACTTAAGTGCACATAATAAAGTCATAATGCTTGCATTAGGAAATACACTACCTAGAGATGGGAAAAACGGGTCTTTTTAGTGTACTGCATCTTTGCATCTGGATCCCGTATGTGAGCCGGCTCACTGAACCGGTTCAAAAAGAGCCGAGTTCTGAATATGTTACTGCAGTCTGCCACTGAGTTACCTAGTTCAGTCAATCATATCACGATCTGTATAGAATCAAGAATGCATATAGCCAAACATGTGATGCATGAGTCATTTGAGCTGACAGAATATGCATTAAAGCAAGAACTGATACGTAAGTGTAAAATGGGCTTCTGTGTGTTAAGTGTTTCACTGAGTTATGCGGATCCGTCGGCTCAAAAAAAAGTGAGTCGGCTTTCACGGATCTTCTGTCGGAGTCGGCTCTTTGAACCGGTTCAGATCTAAGTTATCCAGCTCTAACACTACCTATAAGTCGGTAGGTTTGGGCACTGTGACCCGAGTTTTGTTTTTAATTTCAGTTATTATCAACACAGCAGGTTAAATAAGTTGAGAATTGATAATTAAAATCTCGATTTGTATTAGCATTTAATTAAACAACATTTACAGGATTTCCACTTCCGGCAACGATACATATTAATGAGTTTCTTTCAACAATTCAGGTGAAGTGACGCTTTATAAACTGAAACCTTTGAAGTTTTCATCGTCACGGACTTAATTTAAGTTTTAATTACATATATAGCCAAAACTAATTAATATATTGCTACTAAATACATAATGTTTGTAATTCATTACATGCTTTGAATTATACGTAACGAAATAATGAGAGGCGTGAAAAGCATTTTTTCAACAAGAGAGATGTTTATTGGATTTTCAGCTACAAAATAATAATTTTGAACTTGGTTGTCATTAAACTAAAAATAAATGGTTCCGCAAAATTGATATTATACTGAATTATCTGTATATACGAGTATATATAAAAATCAATGTGTGTATGTACTCCAAAACGGTTGGATCGATTTTGATAAAATTTTTAGGCAATATTCAGATTGGCCCAGCGGGTGATCCTATGAAGTTTGGTGCGATCGGATCAACAGAATTTTTTTTTGTTTTTGACAATTTTTAATTTTCTTTCATTTTTGGACATTCACAATTAAAAGCCCTTGAATTTGCACAAATTCAGTACACGTTTTATAATAATGATTATCATCTTTTATATTCTATATATTACATTTACACCCGGGCGAAACCGGACTGGGCCGCTAGTTAATTTGTAAAATTTATTTTGTTGGTAATAATAGATTAACGCCTGTGTAAAAATTATTATTCAATAAATTGACAGCCATTTAAAACAGACAAAATTACAATAATAATGTATTTTAATTGTGAACGTTTGATTGTTGGTTATTGAATTATTTTGTCGACGTTCAATATTTACAGAAAAAATAACATTTTTTATTTACATCTGCTTTGTAATGTTCTTTGACATGACATAAAACTGGTATATTTGTAAACAAAAAAACAAAGGAAAAATAATAATAGCACCGACTAATGAATTTTTATTTCGAAAAAGTACTACGAACTCAGATGAATGAACTTTAAAAATGAATACTTCTATTTTTCAGACAACGTTTACACTTCTTTGTGGCAGCAAGGTTATGTTTATGAAAAAAGTATAAATATTACCTTAAATTTATTGTAAAAAAATCTACTTTATTTTCCAACATAAACTACGTCAAACAACGTTTATGCTTGATCAAAATGGCAGATGGCTGTGGTATAAAGCAGCTTTTTGTTTTAGACATCAAGGTTATGACGTCACAATACCGGAGACAAGCCATCACGTTATAAAATGTGTCGATTTTGAAAATCTGTTGACAACCAATTCTTCTTAATTTCACTCTTCATCTCTGATCTTTTTCCCTCGCCTAAAAACGGTTACAGGTCTTCCGAAGCCATTTTTAATGCTAGAAGATTCGGATTAACGCCAAATGAAAAACCAAAAAACGCACTACTAAAGACGATAAATTGAAAAAAAATTCCTGAATAAATATATACATCTAAATGACATCATCTTTCGTACATTGCCAAACTTTTTTTCAAAAAATGCGTCAGTTGGATCTATAGCGTGATTCTTTATTTGGCGTTTGTCCGAAGCTTTAAATTTTAAAAAATAGCGTCGAGAGAGTTGTAACCGTTTTTAGAAGAGGAGAAAGGAGTTGGGGTGAAGAGTGTTTGTAGGTATCATAAACTCATTAAAATTTGATATTAATTTTTATTCAACTATTTCTTTAATTTCTTTATAAATGTATTTTCCCGAGCCACTAAAAATGCTAAATAAATTTACAAAATAAAATTCGAATACGTAAAAGAAGAAATCAAGCATGGCATTCACTAATATATTAATCACGCAAGAAATTTACATCAATTCAAAAAACGTATAAAATGACACAGAATTGTTCCCGACTATACTGATGTTCTGATTTCGAAATATCTTGCAATTATTTTATTGGAGTATACAACGTTAGTTTTCTTTTTTTAAGCAGTCGTGTTATCGTTTAATTTATTTTATTTTAATTTGCACTGATTTTTCACTTGGCACGTGGTAGAACATGATTAATAATAACAAGTAATTAAAAAACACTTGAAGTGTTTTTTAATTACTTGTTATTATTATTTTATTTTATTTCGACGTATTCTCTGCATCATGTTCAAAATTCAGGCCAATAGAGTAGCGAGTACAGCTAGTACATATTTATTTTAAACTATAAGTAACATATTTTAGGTTTTAAACATGAGACATTTCCTCGAAAATTATAAACAACGAACGCGATGTCAAACAGTTTGAAAGCCGCAGATGCATAATCAATAATATTATTTTTATGAAAATAAAGAAATGTATACATTGTTTTGTGTACACAATGCCTGAACGCGAATTGTCTGTGTATTTTTAGTCGATTTGAAGGTTGATTCTCCGAAACACAACACATCTGCTCTAATCAAAAAGCTATTAACAAGATACGCCTATTATTTATACAGTTCGCTAAGGTTTGTTGTTACAGGAACATAACCTATGTTTTTAAATGACCACGTTCACACCATCAAAATTGCAGCTTATCTATTACCCACCACTAAAATAACAGTACAATGCTACCTCGACATACGTTCTGTAACCTTACTAGTATGTCAATTTGCTAGTATTTCAAAGCAAATTTCCCCATTTAAATTAATTGAAATGCCATTAATCCATTTCAGCCCCCAAAATGCCACCCTAGTTGTCTTTGGTAGGTATTTTTGAATAAGAAAATGCATTTTAAATGTCAAATATTGTATAAAAACATAAAAAAGAGAATGTAAAGAATTAAACCAGTTGCAACTTTTTCAGGGTGTTTAATTTCTACGAACTGTGAAACTCTCTCCCACATTCCCAAGATCTCCTTTATCTCATTTGTAGAGATAACCTCCTCTACCTCTGGTTCCTCCTCGAAACCTTCGTATGCTGCTGCGACTGTAACTCTTGTTACAGTTCCTCAGAGTTCTCCATGACGAGCTTGTTCACGTCTCTCTATATCATCCACCTCCAGACCCATGGATTTTCCCAAAGACACAATCTGCTCCTCCACCGACACTTCGACTTCGGCTACAGTCTCAGGCCACAACACTGACTGAGGCCTGAGGCGCGATAAAAAATATGAGATGCACGGGGCGCACTCGTATATAAAAAAAACGAGTGCTCATGTGTCGAGGTACCACTGCACAAACTCCGTGTCTATTATATTATTGCGAATAACAGTGTAAGTACACGCGTAATAATAGAGATGCACACTGCCAAACTTTGCCGCTAGGACCGCCAGCTACATAATGATTTCACTTTGTGAATAATTCATGGCAGTGTGTCCCAAATAATAAATTTGAATTATGTATTCAACAGTAATAGATATGTTAACAAAATAAAATTACTTGCAATACTGTTCAATATTTTTATTTGTATAAAGACGTTTCAACCAACAGTTTTCGTCCTTTTCAATTGAAAAGGACCAAAACTGTTGGTTGAAACGTCTTTATTTACATAAAAATATTGAACAGTATTGCAAGTAATTTTATTTTGTTAACATATCTATTACTGTTGCTAGAGTCAATATTATTAATATTTTATTTTATCAACGAAAATTTTATTAACGAAAATAATCGCGATCAAAGAAATATAACTTCTGCCGCGCATACCATTTTTTAAATTTTGTAATAGAAGTTGTTTTTTGGAATATGACCGACACAGGAATTGCAGTTTCTCGATATGACAGAGTAGGAAAAAATCTTAAATAAATATCCAATAACATTCAGTCGAAATGTTTAAATTTTGTGTACAAAAAAGTATCTACAGTTAAAGGGTTAAATTCATAGAAAGATAAAACATTGAAATGTAGCTAAATTCTTTCATTCAGCGGTTATAATTATAGAAGCTCGTTAATTATATTACATGGCAATTTATAAATAAATACCTACGCGAATTTCCATAAGACGAGATTTTCAAATAAAAATCTACTGATGTTTGAAACCGATAATTATATAAATTAGAGTTTGTTTATAATAGTGTAACACTAAAATATTTGTTTATATCAGATGTTAACATTGAAATATAGTTTATTTTTAACTTGAGTCGCAAAAATGATTCAGTAATCTATTTTTCAGTACTGATCACATATCGTTTCCAATTAATATGTAAAACTAGCCGTTCAAATATCACCCACATCTACCAAGCAGGGCCAGCATAGCACGGTTCGTGAAGGTACGCGTGTTATTTAATGTAGTAGCGCACATCAAACTAGCACCTGCAACCAGCAACGACCTTCAATTTCTATCAAGCCGTGCTGAACCGATCTAGTGTGCTAGTGATGGGTCGTTTTCTTTAATTAATTTGATGAAACTACTTGAAAACTGCAAAATATCTATTATCTATTAATATTAGTTTTGAAAAATCACACGTGAGATTTGGAGTGAGCCAAATCTCACGACATCTCACCAAGGGGAGAGGGAGGTCGGAAAATCGCCAAAGTTGCCTCACGTAAATAATGGACGCCCCCTTAAGTTCACATATTCCCAAAAATATGATTCTGCATCAACCCTAAAATATTGCTAGTGGACAGTTTAAACATTTATTATGTTTTTACGTCGCTATAATGATGGAAAATATTTTTTATACTTCCTTTTTATACACATACAAAAGAAATACAAAAAAATAAACATTTTTATGCAAACGTAAAAGTGAGGCACGCACGTAAAAATGTAATTAACAATTTTATATCATTAAAGATCATATACGTAGAAATAGAAAGCGTTCTTTAGAGTCGTTTTCAAGAATGGGTCACCACTAAGTTGGTTACCCTCTCACAAGAGAAAACAAAAGCTGAGGGGTGGTCATTTTGACTAAACTATAAGTGAAACTAGACCTGATCATATTACAATGACAGAACATTGACGATTGCTAACGAGAGTGGTAATCGCTCGCCAGAGCCCAGTAACACATTAGTAATGTGTGCATTGAAAGAACAATTTTTTTTTTCAAAAAGAATATCCAGTTGTATATGTCCACATATATAGAGCACTAGCGGTCCGATCCGGCTTCGCACGAGTTACACACATTATCTAATTATCTATAGCCATAAAAGATGAGAATCATTATCATAAAAATCTTAACGTGTATTGAATTTGCGCGAATTCAATCGCTTTAAATTGTGAATGTTCAAAAATCAAAGAAAAATAAAAATTGCTAAGCAAAAAAAAATTCTGCTGACCCGATCGCTACCAAACTTCACACGATCTGAAGATTATTTGAAAATGTCATCAAAATCAGTCCAGCCGTTTTACAATCCATAGAGAACATACATCACATCGATTTTTAAATATATAGATAGATGCACATATACAATAGAATACCCTTGGTGGCACCACCTTGGTACTTGGCCAGTAAAATCGTAAATATAGCTGGCTCAAAATATCGAAATCACAAAACATTCACAAGCAGAGGCGGAATTCGGACCCACGACAGTCCGGTCAAGAAGCCAACATCCACTAGAACAAAATTAAATATTTACAAAAACACCGTAAATAGATATTTTATATTACGCGAACTGTCAGAGACAACCAATCATCGCGTAGGATGGGCACCACTTTCGCATATTTTCGACCCGATGAGAATTTCCCAAGGAACTAAAATACTTTACTTTTGATCTGCGCAATGTCATTTGTTGTGATCTTTTATTAATATCCGGGAGTTCGGCGTTTCCATGAAATTTAAGTTAATGTCCGGGAGTGGCCAGTATCACGGATTTTAATTTGAGTCAATTTGTCTGGTAAAATAGAGAAGTTTTGTTTTCTGCAGGATAATTAAAATGAAAGAATATTATAATATGAAAATTAATGTGTTAAAACGAAGTTTGTAAAGAATAACGTGCCTTGAAATAATGGCGTCTCCGCACGCAACAGCCTCGTGCAATTTGTTTTGTACGAACATTAACGACTTTTTAACTCTACACCAAAATGCACAAGGTGCAGTAAGTAAGGTTAGATTCTCGTTAACAATAGCTTTGTTTTACACATATACATAATAATGCTATACCAAGCATTGTCTATTTACTCAATGTACGGTGAGCGAAGGCAACAAAGAACGCAAAACATATATCCCCGTTTCTTTTTTCGAAGTGATTCCCTAGTTATTCCGATAATATATTAACATGGAGTATATCTATCTTTATCTATGACAGTAGCCAATCAGAATCAACACACTGATACCACAAAACAAAGACAGATATATGTTTGCACCCTAATCGTGCGATTGCGATTAACGTACTATCCGCAGTACATATTAATACGTACATGGTTTTACATAATTTCATAAAACGTTTTGGAAAAACTCCTTTTGCATTAATATGTGAAACTTTTAAAAGTTTGGATACATTCCTACGGCAGTTGAAAAAAACAATGCCATCTAAGTGTAGGGTTGTTAGAAATAATTGACGACATATTCTGTCTCAGAAACGCAGGTAAATTGAAAAATCTGAAAAATATAATTTCGCTGATTACGTTCTAATATAGTTTCAATAATACGCTAAAACTTTTTTGGATCCCACGCCCTGCGCAGCGCTAGTATCACTAAAACAAAAAATTATTTAAACTAAAAATTAAATTGTTAAACTATTAGACCAGTCATATCTTACATTCGAAATTGCAGTAATTGCGGCAAACTTGCTTTTTTGATATTATGTTGTTTGGGTCCCCTTAGATAGTATTTTTCCAGATTTGCAGCACTTTAAAATGTGAGCGCGTTGAGTTATTGCTGAAAAACTGCCACTTTTTTCAGTTTTTTAGTTTTATGCAAAAAAAAAACACATAGGAAGGCTCTGATGACAAAGGTCACTATGAATTTTTTTAAAGTAGACAAAATTGCCGACAGTTTGAGCTCTAATGCAGTTGCTAAACTATAGAGATAAGTCGTTTGGTAACACATCAAAACGGTTTATCTGAATACAGTTTGTTATCTACGCTACTGCAATTAATGGGGCACACAAACCGCAGTTACAAGCCGCAAACGACCCCCAGCAGACGTCATAAAATATGACAAAAACAATTACGTTCCTGTGTTCCATTTCCATATCCATATTATTCAACGTGTAGAACTTGCAAAATGAAGGGTGTCACAAAAACTATTTAATTTATGTAATAACATTGGAAATTTAGTTTAAAAACAAATTTAAAATTGTTATTATTAAAATGACTCACGAAATTGGTATAAGACTCAAATCATCCTGACTTGCGGTGAACTTAGAAAACGATTCCACGATTAATAAAAACTAACTTGGAAAACTATTTTCTAATCCATTTACAAAAAAGAAAATGTTTAAACAGAGTACCTATTGCAAAACTATCTACTAAATTTGAGTTGCTTATTTGAATGCTTTTTTTAACAAAATAAATGAAAATGTAAATTTGAACTGTGAATGGATACAAACAAATATTTTTTTGTAAATGGATTTTTCAAAAGAATTTTTCTCAACACTAGAGTTTTTTCCAAAGGCAATCTTATAAATATTTTCTAGTTTCCAAAATAAAATTCTGTGTACTGGATATTTTTAATTTTTTATTCTCTGCATTTATCTACACGTTTTGTTTCATCCTATATTTCCTGCTGCATATAAACTGTCAAACCGCAATTTTACCGTAATGCATTTTCTGAAACTTTTTTCATCTCTAGCTGTCATGTCGCTGAACACGATATGACAATTCGTTCGCATAATTGGACATATTGACGCCAACTTAATTAAAAAATGTAATTCCATCTCTTCCAAAATATTGTAATATCAAAAGTACACTGTTATTGTAGTATGAATTACTCAGCTGACCAATGAGGGTTAATATATAGCTGACAGTGAAAATTTGCGTCACTTTAAGGTAACTGATCCCCCAAATTGTAAAATATGCTCTCGGGAAATTTCGAACTGAGGTCACAAAATTAATTTTATTACTGCTGTGTTTAAGCATTAGGCTTCACAAAATTTGGCTTGCTGCTTAAAAATTTCAAAGAATATATTATACATATTTTTGCCCTAAAAATTAAATAAAAAAACGTGATGTTCGTCAATATTTCTTTACAGCACGTCACGAGATTTCGAATTACAGAACGGCAAATTAACATTATAAATATTCATCTTTAAAGTTCAATTCCAAAATATGTAATAATAGAAATTGCCTTTTATATCATAGTTTTATTATAATTTAAACATGCTGAGAGCTTGAAAAAGTCTTGATTTAATAAAGACGAAACGTTGCAATCAATAAGTGTTTAAATTGATTTTTTATTCCAATTACCCGTGAAACTAATTTCTATTATTATAAATATTTTTCTTTACAAACTTACATTGACAAATTTGGCATGCTCAATATTTTTTTTCAAATCTAATTTTTTCTGTACAAACATTTGTGTAAAACTTTAAAACTTATACTAATTTTCTCGTTTTTATCTTATTTTAAATCGTTTATTTAGATCAAATAAACTGTAAAAACATGACTAGGAATCATATGGGAAGAATGATACACATTTTTAGATTATTTTGAAGCATTATACCGGCCACACACGTAACTGCATACTTGTCAAGCATACATGCGCTTGAAGTTTGATCAAGTTTGCATGATGGCCGTATGGGACACACACGCACAAGTTTGCTTGAAGCGACGTCAGTTCTACAACCAGAAGTGACGTGCAAAAGTAAAGTTATCGACTATGGCATCCACATGTGATGAAGCTTTAGCAATAATTGGCTTGGTGTTGGCTACCGAAATGGTCCAGAAAAGTAGAATAAATCGTACTGTTTTGTGTAAATTATAATAAATTCTTCAAACACTTCGCGAAAAGCTCTTTTCGCGAAGTGTAGACATAGTAGTATACACGACACACACGTGTAGACAAAAGGGAAGTCACAACAGATTATCTATGAACGCCTGATTGTCACTACCGCCAAAGATTGAATAAGATTTTCATAAAAATTAGACATTTTCAAAACGTAAGTGCATTTTACCTGCGAATACACATCCAACTGCTTGTAAAATAGAACTATGCGGATGAAAAAGGAAGCATATTGAACAGCTACTATATATTTTAACATCAGTGTTGAAGATGTGACGATGGTAAATATAATAAATAAAAGGTAACGTTAATGAAACAAATAAATCGTGCTATAGAAAACGTTGGGCCATCGTTGTTCTCGTCAAATCTTTATCCGACAATAAATCATTTTATTGAACAGTCGTGTCGAATTGATTAACGAAAGTGTAACACAAAAAGCAATTTTGCAAAACCTAGATAGTGCCTTAATGCTGCATTTGACGTGTATGCAACATAATATAAAAAAACCCGGGTCGCAGTGCCAAAACCCTGCCGACAATATAGTGTATTTGCTTATACAGGCAGTGTGGCTTTATTACGCAAACTTAAGTTGGTTTTTGGGCAAAATTAAAAATTTGACTCCTTAATACATCCCTTAAAATAACATTTTTTTTCTTAACTGCAATATTATTATCAATCTAACGTCTACACTGAATTAAATACACCCTTCAATAAATAAGTCACTATCTACAAATTAGTGTTTAAAAAAAAATTTGTAAGTCCGGCCCTGTTAAGCCGATTTTATTAAAATTTTAGGGGCACTTTTTAATTACTACTAAAGGGTTAAATGTCAATTTTGAAACGATTCTGAGAATTTTTTTGGTATTTTGGAGCCCAAAAACTTTTTTCAACCCCTAAAAACTACCCTTAAAATGCTTCGATTACGCCCATTTTAAATAGGCTTCTTGCGGTGATGGATTTCAACACGCGGGCCAAATTTCGTTAAAATCAATTAACTCTTTCGAAAGTTATTGCCCGCACACATATATATATATATATACGTATATATATATATATATATACGTATATATATATATATATATATATATATATATATATATAAATATATATATATATATATACATATATATATATAAACATTTTTAAAAATGGTGCCAAAGTGTTTAGGAGGTTATGAAACGTCGAGAAATTTTGGTCCGACCCCTAGGTCCCGCCATCCGACCGACGCCAATAGTGTATGTTGCCTTATGGCAAATACACTAATAATACTATATAAGGGGAAATAATTAGCATTTGCAACTTAGAATACAAAAAATAAAACAAGAGATAGCTTAGACGAGAGACACGATAACTCAGCTCATAATCACATTTTATTATTAATAACATGAATGTATTTAATACCGTTATTTTAACACCAAAACCACACACTATAAGATTTATTAGGTAGTGTAAATTTTTCAAATAGTGAATAAATTTTAAAGTAATTTATTAATATTAGTAAATGTTCATACGTTATACAAATAGTTCGTAAGACTAAATTCATTAATAGTATAAGCTAAAATTAGCTCTCGCAGGATGTGAATTTAGTGTTGCAATTTGTTTTATTACGAAGGATTAACTGTTAAGACATGGCACCGTAGAGTAACTGAAACTCATTCCGCTGCGAAAGTGGAAAGATTCGGGTTGGAGTCCCGGCGGTGCCAGTTGTTTGAAAATAATTTTTATACCGTTTAAGAAATTTATTAAGATTATCCATCTTAGAAAAACCATTGGTTATCGGTAAATAAAGACGACACGAAATAAACGCGGTAGGCAATATTGTGTAATGTCAAAATATTGCTATTAGCTGGACTATTCGAATCAAATTACGTCACAACTTCGTTAGGATGCTAATCGACTCGTAATAGTGTCCATATGATCCGAAAGAATTTTTTTCTGTCAACCTGTTTTTTTGTTTAAACAAAGACTGTTAAAAAGCATTATAGGATTTTTGAAAAAGATGTCTCGGCAGTAATTTGTTCAATATAATATTTAATTTGATCATACTGGTAAAGTTGGTTGTGTCTCAAGGGTCGCACTTGTAGAAATATACGACCCATCTCAAGGCTTGTTTGATAATGAATCTAAACGAGTCAGTAGAACAGTGAGTCCCCAGGTACACTGTGTATCATATTTGTATTATATTTATAATCGACATCGTATAAAAATAGCAAGAAGAGCTTCCTTTGTATGTTTTATTCTTCACACGGACGTCTAAGTTCATCATTGATACACGCAAGCCGCGTACAAACAGCGAAGGCCGACGAAGAAATCTGTCGGGAATATTGTGTTGATTAATGAACATAAGGAAGTTCTTAGAAAACGGATCTATTAATACACAGCCTATTTCCGTGCGCCATATTGTGCACTACATACCGACAAACCAAGGAACAAGACGCCCTTACGCCCTTATCGCCGTTGCAGGCCAAACGAAGGAATTTATCCCTTAATGCTGTTGTGGCTTTTTGCCGTCACAACAAAGTTTAGTTTTGGTTTCCATGACAGACTCAGTGGAGAGTTCCCGGTATAATTCCCGGCATAATTCGGGTCCGATTACAACAACATAACCTCACATAACCTCAAAAAAGCATGTAAATGAAACTTTTTTCGCAATTATTTTTATGACGATGTAGTTGCTACCACCGCATGCGCTGACACTCAACGGAATACACACATTTATAAATAGATTCATAGATGAACAAAAAAATGTAGGAAAAGGTGTATATGGATCCAATATATATATATATATATATATATATATATATATATATATATATATATATATATATCTATATATATACAGCCTTTTTCTATTATATTGTACTTGGACTATACAATATAGTAAAAACCACGCAAAACTATTAAATAAATCAGTCTGTAGACATAGTTTATATACCGTGTAAATATGTATGTGTATACACTTGCTCAGTCTTTTTCGCGCTCAAGATAGGTCAGATAGGTCGCTAAAGAAGTTATACTTTAAAAAATGTTGATAGTCGACCAAACAGGGCTAAATAAATAATAAAGAAGAACATAGATAACAAATAAAATCATAATACAGATTTGTTATATAAATTAAAATTAATAATTTTGCATTTTACTTAAAGGGAATATAAATCGAAAATCACGTTTTTTCATTAGTGATAGGCGTGTACCGGGGTTGACGTTTAGTCACTGTCAAAGTTTAGTGGACTGCTGAAATCTGACAAGTTTTTAAAACGAACCTCCATCAAGAATAGTTGATGAAACCTGATGTACATTAATGCTGTCGCAAAAAGCCACAGCATCGCTGTTACAAAGCAAAGGGATATTATGAATCCGCAACCAAAGCCGACTTATCCGTTAATACTTTGAAAAAAACCTCTTTGCATTTCATTCATAACGGATGTTTTTTATTTTTGATAACATGGAAAACGATAAAGGAATATTTTTTTTGAATATTATTTACAAATGTTGTGTTCTTTGCAGTGTCAAAATGTATACATTTTAAATTTATTGAAACGCAGCGTTTTATTTTTTTACACCTATAAAAACCTTATTTTATAGCGATTATTGTTTCGCATAGCACAGTGGCTTCCTCAAAAATATTAAACTAGGTCATAGAATCCCAACAGGAAGGAGGGGGCGTTATGCAGTTTTCTATGGGAGCTTTATGATTTTAATAAACAAATAAACGGCTAAATTAGGTAAAGATAATATACAACAATATTTTTGTATTTCTTCTAAAGGGGGGCGGTGGTTTATAAACGGCTGGAAACCTCTGTAAATTGTTATAAAATAAAGTCGTTAAATGTATATTAATTAAAAGGGTGTTTTATTTTTAAACTGAACAGCATTAATTTGTATCACGTAACAACCGAACCTATTATAATATAGTTAGTATCAAATACATTTTCGGTTTTAAACCTAAGTTCTCACGAAAGTTATCTACTTTCGTGAGAACTTTAGGTATTTACTTGATTTAATATTGATCAGAATAGAGCATGACCCAGATTCTCAAAAATGTAAGAAATATTTCACTGAGATCATTGTTAAAAATCACAAAAAAAATAGTGTCTTAAAGTAGTTTGTAAAATAAATCATTACAATATGTTCACAGATTATTTCTCTTTTAATGGAGTCGTAAAAATAATATTCATAATATTTTTATTATAACTATAAATTATTTAAAACAAGCATAAATTAGATAAATGAAAAAACTCGATGTGTTTCAACGTGAAATTTTATTCAGTTGACATTGCGGTTATACAACGCAGCAGTTTTTATAAATATAAAAATATAAAACTCACTGGTCGGAATGGTGAACTCACTGGACTTAGCCTACTGTTGCGATGTTATGATTTACAAAAAACGCGGTTTTTGACGAAAATTGAAGTCCTTCAGAACATATTTGTAGAAAAAGACACGTTGTTATTAATACGCATAAGTCAATGTCTGTATGTTTTCTGGTTTAGAAACTGTATGCGTTTAAAGTTTTCAAAAAAATTAACCAAGTGCGAGTCGAACTCGCACAAGAAGGGTTCCGTACCACCGTACAATATTTAACACTTCATATTTTTTAAGAATAGTTGAGTAAGAAAACGTGTAAAAGTAAAATTAATTAAAGTTTTGTTTCCACAGCATACTTTATAAAACGTTTTAACGATATCGTGAGAGATGTCGCTATAGTGACTTTAATTTTTGTGACGGACAGACGGACGGACCAACAGTTAGCGAAGCCTTAGTAATAGGGTTTTCGTTGACACCCTTTGGCTATGGAACCCTATAAATCACAAAAAAACAATTTGAATGATCGTATTTTCTAAACTTAGATAAATCGAGCCGTTTGCTTGTGCTACCTGCAATCTTTTATAAAAATATCTATGGTAAATTAATAAAGTAATATTTATTAATGTATTTTCTAACTTGATAAATTTTCGGCAGAAATTGTTTTTTACCGAAGGAATGCAAGTAGAAACTTTAATTTTATATACTTCGTATACAATGCTACACTTTATATTTATGTCTAAAAAAAAATATACGAAAATTTATAATCTGGATTGCATCCAGGTAAACATAACTGATTTATAAATTGTAGGCGAGGCACCCTTTACACGTGTTTTTTGCATTAAATATAGAAAATTAAAAATATACGGTGTCTCATTTTAAATTGCCACCTCAAAATTTTCAAAAAATATCAGAAATTTAAAGAAACGTTCTGAATAAAAGTGGTTCACCATAAAAAGGGGCAAGTTTCGAAGAGAAACTTTGTAGGTGGCGTCATTAAAGAGAAATATAATTTCCAAAATGGCGTATCAAACATTAATTTTGATACACTATTAAGGGGGATATTTCATACCGACAAAAAAAACACCTTTGTGAAATAATGTAAACCAAGCCAATACCAGCTCTTTTTCTAAGTTACAGACTTCTTGAGCGCATAGTACATTCATCAACCACGAAATGTTTGTTAAAAATTAATATGCGTTTTACATTAAAAAACATTTGACGCGACATAAAGTGCCCACCTACCAACTTATTTCTTTTTCAAATTCAAATTTAACAAGCATTACGTATGTTCATGATGGGAGGGAAAAGTATTTGTTTATGCAAACTAAGCAATGAATATTTATATAAAAAATTCATGTTTAAATTTTGGACAGGAAACAACCGTTAAAAAACCGCCATAAATACTGCGGCTTGTAGAAATTATAAATTCAGTATACTATTTTTTTACCTATATTTTTAGACGTCAAAAATAAGTTGAAAATAAATTGAAAATAATTTCTTTCTCGTTTATTATGTTTTTAAGTCGAAAATACGTTCACCACTTCTCGAATTAGAGCCTGAAAACTGGAGGCATAAATTATTATAATCACAATAGTAACATTGATTCGCAAATGTTTGAGTGTCAACTGTTTCTCGCGAGTCAGAACCAATCAACACACACCTACAAATCAATAATAAAATACATTGTTTGACAATGAACCTTCGTAACCGACAACTGTTGACCTGTCAGCCCTGAAAAGCGGTCATCGTCTCATCGATCGCTCTGTATACAGTATTAACAAGTCACTTCAATACTCCATTAACTCTTATCACAAATAATTAACGAAATTTGAAAATAGATCATTAACTTTCTGGTTTGGAATTGAAACAAGAAGTTTCGCTTTTATCGAATGTGGTCACGACTCACCTGATCATTTTTTTTAAAACCACCAGCAGCTAAGGTTACTTTGGTCTAGTAGCAATTTATTATTATTTTAATAATTTGAAAATTTTACTAGTGCTCGGATTGGTATCAAAACTGACGGCATGTAATAGAGGAGCCATGGAAATAATAACAGCATCGCTACACGCTCGGTTAAATGTCGGATTATTATTTATGCGATTAATAATAATAATAAAAACCCGGGTCGCAGTACCAAAACTGCCGACAATATAGTGTATTTGCTAATACAGGTATTGTGGCTTTATTAAATGAAATTAAGTTTGTTTATGGACAAAATAAAAAAAAATGGAACCCCTTAATACACCCCTTACAGTAATAATTTTATTAGTTGAAATATTGTTATCAATCCAACATCTGCCACAAATTAAATACGACCTTCAGTAAGTAAATTCGTATACGCAAACTAGTGTTTTCATAAAATTTGTAAGTCCGGTTCTGTCGGGCCGATTTGCTTATAATTTTAGGAGCACTTTTTAATTGCTACTAAAGGGTTAAATTTCAATTTTGAAACGATTCTGCGAATTTTTTCGGTATTTTTGGGCCCAAAAACTTTTTTCAACCCCTAAAAACTACCCTTAAAATGACCCGATTGGGCCCATTTTAAATAGGCTTTGTGCGGTGATGGATTCCAACATGTATGCCGAATTTCGTTAAAATGAATTAACTCCTTCGAAAGTTATTGCCCGCACATATATATATATATATATATATATATATATATACGTATATAAATATATATATATATATATATATATATATATATATATATATATATATATATATATATATATATATACATATATATATAAACATTTTTAAAAATGGTGCCAAAGTGTTTAGGAGGTTATGAAACGTCGAGAAATTTTGGTCCGACCCCTAGGTCCCGCCATCCGACCGACGCCAATAGTGTATGTTGCCACATGGCAAATACACTAATAATAATACCTGCTTTATTCAATTAATGTCACAATGACAATGAATGCGTCAGTCAAAATTGTACATAAAATTATAAACAACTAAACAATATAAAATGACTAAATAATGGCAGACATAACGTATAGACAACAAGTAGTCAATTGAAAATTAATCACAAATAATTTGGTGCAAACACATTTCGATAAAATACTGGGCGACATTTTTTTTTTAATAATTGTTCAGTCGCTATTTTGGAGAAATAATTTATATTAGTGAAATGTAATCGTAATTATTGATATACAAAGTGAAAACTTTCCAAGATTTTTCAACAGAATACTCCATGAGTGATAGATCTAAGAATAATTTCATTCCAACGAAAACTCTCTCGGCTTAATATAATAAAAATAGCATCAAAAAGGGTGGAAATAGGTAGATAAGTTTGCGTCTAACATATTCTGAACTTATACGAGGATCGATTTTATCGTATCAGTTTGTTTCACCTTTTTTGTTTGCCACCTGTATCATATCTTAATAACAGAAGCATATTCCCTCAAAATAGTGAACATTGAATCGTAAATAAATAAAAAACCGGACCTTTTTTAAGGTACATTCAATAAAAGAACACTTTTATCGAGCTATTTCTAGCATGAAATATTTATCATATAAAATATACACTAATGTGGTACTCTATTTGAATTGTATGAATATAATGTTGGGTTTCCATTATCAAGAAAGCTCAATTTCTTTTTTAACAAGAATCAACATCACAAACATTATACAGTGAGTCACAAAATGGATTGAAACAATTTAATGAATTTTGAGAAAAGATGTGACATATTTTTTTAGACTTTGTGTTGAAATTTATAAACTGATGCCCACAAATAATATTAATAAACTTGAATTCTTATAAAAAATAAAAATAAAAGTATAGATACTTCTTACCACAACAGTTTTGTTAATGGATGTACATTTCGAGAGCTAAGATCCCATCTTTTGGTACAGTGTTCAATCGAAGCAAAATATAGAAAATATTAACAAAAAATCAACATACGCGATTTCGCCTATTAGCCATAGATTTATATATCGTGTTCAATACTGTGTGATGATAATAATACGTAATTTATGGATAGGGGGTTCGTTTTAAAGGCAATAAATATGTATGAAATGTGTTTCAGCTTACATGGAACATCACTAAAACTTGTTGATTGTAAAATGAACCGTCTTTAGAATGACGACGTTGGAGTTATTTGCGAGTTAGTCTAATAATGGACCACTAAACTAACAAACTTCTACAAACTTTATACGCCTGTATTATGTTATGTACATGTGAGAATCCGTAACAAAATGCTTAGTTATAAACATGTTATGAAAACTTAACGAGTTAAAGTGTACGCATAAGAGACAACGCTACGACCTAGAAAATTAATTTGTCGCTTTGAAATTTGTATCATAATTAGTCGCTTTTAAGCACAGCAGATACTTGCACAGGAAGCGAAATTTTACTGAAGATACTTTAAAATCAATAACGTACAAAGAAAAAGGACTAAATTTATTCTAAAATTTTATTAACGACGGTTATTGGAAATAAGACATTTTTACTTGAGGTTTTGAGAAAAAACAGACTTGTTCACTTAAACCAATTTTTTGGAAAAGCGTAAACTGTACTAAAAATTAAAGGATAAAAATAACTGGAGTTGTGAATACACACCGATAATTATAGATTTCTTATTCAATAAATTATCGTATTCTAGTAATCATTTATTTTTTAGGGTTCCGTATTTCAAAAGGAAAAAAGGAATCCTTACGGGATCAATTCGTTGTACGTCTGTCTGTGTGTCAAGACTATTTTTCTGAGGAACACGTGAAGGTATCAAGTTGAAATTAATATCAAATACTCAGGTCTACAATTCCTTGGAGCTATGAAAAAATCAAACTTCTAAGTCAACGCAATCAAAAGATACGGCCGTTTATACCACATATTTTGACACTTGCAAGGGAATCAAAACCATTAGGATACTTCCCGTTGGCCCAAAATCTTGAAATTTGGCAAGAAGCAATGTTTTATAGCACAGGTAAAACAGTAAATTTGTAGTTACATCACAAAAAAAATTTTTTTTGTGACTATAAACTTATTTGTAGTTGGTAAACTGACCGCGAGTTGCGACCTATGTCCAGTTAATTTAATTTATTTTATTACTAAAACTCCGCTATTCGTCTGTCTGTCACAGGGCTGTATCTTTTCATCCGGAATAGGAAGACACTTGAAATTTTCACAGATGGTGAATTACTATGGCCACTAATAACAACAGATAATAAAAATGAAATAAAGTTAAAAAATATTGTACGGTGATATGGTGTGTGAGTCCGACTCGCACTTGGCCAGTTTTTTTATAGTGTCAAAACCTTATTATTATTTTAAGAAAGACCTACCTGCATGGCAGTATAGGTACCGCATGCCCTTAAGGCATAGGGCCTACTCCCGCGGCGCTGGTCAAGCCACTGGGCTATCAGTCATTGTGTAACGACACACTCTATCTCTTTCCCTGTCGACAGCTCTTCGTCCCTGCTCACTCTAACCGCTGGTAGATGTTACGTGATGACACCAAAGAGTACCCGTTCAATACAGCAACTGTTTATTTTGTCACCCAAATTCCCCAAACACCACGCACTACACACAACTCCTTTTATTGGACCCGTTAATAAAATAAATTGCCACCAAAAACACTTCTGTTTTATAGGTCCTGCAGTACAACTTATTAACAAGATGCTCTAACCTTCGCCATTCTGATGCTAATCTATTACTCTAATTAACCAAATGTATTTTTGCAGTAACATTAAGTGGTCTCAAAACCTTAATTTAGATGTATTCGCGCACTTTTCTTATAAACACAAAACTGTGACACTTTGTTTAAATTACAACAATTACATAAAAGTTTATGACATCGTGGGTAGCAAACTTTACTGTGTTCTCTTATTAATTACTCGACTCCCTACTTTGTCAGACAAAAATAGTAGATTATAAACTGAAATCATTAGCTGTCATTGCTTCGTAATTAACATCATCTTTCACTCAAAAATATGTGTGGAAACAGCATACACAAATTGTTTTTCATTTAAGACTTTAAATTTTATAAAATTGTTTAATAAACTCAATCAAATTCATGCAGTTTTTTTATAAATATTAATAGTGTTACAAATTTTTTGTATTACGATATCAAAAATAACTACAGATCGTCATATTGTAAAATTTAATAAAATTTTTGTTTAAATTAATTAATAAATATGATGGCCACTATGTTACCTAGCAGGCGACCGAACTTGCAATGCATGTACTAACAAAATTTACATGATTTAAAAATGCACTGAAATACGAAGGTCACTTATTTACAATTTAACTAACCAAGTAAAAAAAATGTACATATTGTACAGGAATATACCTGTACGATTTTCTTGAAGAGTATTATTTATTAAAAATGAATACAATACTTATAATGTACATTATCACAGTTGTGTACAGTCATGAATGAATTAAAATTCGTACAGTCTCACATAAATAAATCCTTCGTATATAAAAATGACGACATTTAAAAAAAGTTTTTGTATCATATTTTTTTAATTCAAGTGCACCAAATTTCAGTTCATGTAACTTTTCAAATAGTTTTTCTTCGCTCGCAAAATTTAATATAAATATTATCAAGCGATAACAGATACAATATTAATTTAAAGTGAAAGATGATGTTGCAAATTTTTCACAAGATGGAAAATTGTAAGATTCAAAGTAATTTATAATTGACAAATTATTTTTAATAAGCTCACCGACATATACCCTGCTACGGATAGCTATGTTTGACAAAATTTATAAATGATTACCTCATAAAAAATATATCACCTGTTCCAAAATATATTGCTGTAAGAGTCAAAATTAGAAACCATGGCGGAAATATTACATGGTGTGCTCATTAGACAGTGTAGCATTTTTTTCAAATACGGATATTTCCTTTTTCATTACCCAAATAATAATGTTTTTATTATACCTTTTTTTTAATGTATAGAAATGTCAATAGTTGTATTAAAACAAAACATTGTTTTTAAACTGCTTGTACAACGCTTAAAAGATAAAATGTTCTTATTACATAATGTTTCATTTTTTTGATTTTTACAAAATTCTTGTACAAAAATTGAAACGAATTTAATTCATTCAGTATTCGGACGGCTTGGTGTTCCATTTCCTGTATTTTCCCTCGGTTAATTTATTTGTTCATTTCTTTTCTAAAATAAAGTAAAAACATATTGCTTTTCTAGTGGGTAATTTTTATTGTGAACATTTTTGTGATCTATTGTAATCATTATCAAATTATATTTTCATATCTATATATCGTTAAATATATTCACTTTTATTTTTAATTGTGTTTGGTTTTTCACATATATAATTAGTCGTACTCTTTCTTGTAGTTGCGTTCAGTAAAACAATAATCATTAATGGGCCCAGCAAACTACTTTACCTTTTTTTATCTTACTTATCGTAACAACAGGCTTCTCACTCTAAAAATCGTTTCTCAATTGCAAATTGCTGTAAAATAATACTCAGATGTATCAACTCAAAAAAGTTCCTAGAAAACGTGAAGACTTTTATATTACGTTTTGGTAACTTACAATTTGAGAAATATATTGCAAACGTTTAAGCGGTTCGAAATCAGTTTGAAATAAAGATGAGACAGCGTAATGATTACGACATTGCCGCAGTATAATTCACTAATCTGACAATACTTGTGTCAATTTCATAGTTTGTTATAAAGATAAAATAAATTAAGGTATACGAGTATATTAAAAAATAATTACATGAAGAACATACAAATCAAATGTCACTTTGCAATTTGAAAGAGATAGTGTCCAAATATTCAACACTTAAAAAATTAACTATATGACGTGTTAATAATTTTTAGATAAATATAAATAATAATAATAATAATGAAGCATTATTTTTATTTTAACTAAGGAGCGTTAGTGCTGCCACCGGTACAGTATAGTATGAGGCACAAGGGTTGTGTGATGTGTTTGCGTGATTCTGTCAAAAGTATAAAATTAATTGACAACTATTTAATAAACAAATTATTAAAGTGACTAGACTGAATATGTGTCCATTCTTGGCCCATCCTGGTAGCACAATAATAATAAATAATCTTTATTAGCACATATTAAATAATTAAAAATTAAAAAGGCGAGGTTCAGCCATGGTTGTTTTTCAACCTAACCACTTACACCATGTGCGAGGACAAGAAAAATCTATATTCTACAAGTAATTCCTAGTTTTAATTTTAGTGTATAATTTTTATAGTGGCTTTTTTTGTAATATAAGTGCAGAAAAAGTAGTTTAAAATAAATGTGTTTCAGTGAACTTTTAAATGTTTCCTTTCAAGCAAATAAATCTTAAGTAGGCATTTTGTTACTAACAATTTCTTTAATCAAAAAGTGGATGTCAGCTAAGAACTTACATGCGCTGTTGTAAGATTACATTAAGGTAAGCTATGTTAATTATTTTACAGTTATTTCAGTTGCTTAATGTGAAAATAAAAAATATTTTATTTAATTTAGGGGCATCTAACTTTTAAATCCGTTTATCTCAACATGTGATTTTTGCGTTTCGTGATCTCTTGCAATTCAAATCAATTACAGTTATAATATCCAAGTACTTAAACTTATTCCATGAATAAAAAACAAAACTTCCTGTATAGTATACGTTATATTTATTGTTGTTGGTTCTATGAATTCATTAAAATTCAATCAAAATTTTAAGAAACTTTGTATTTTATATACAAAATTTTGTTTTGCTTCATGAATTCAATTAAAAGATTAATTTATTTCGACATATTTTAATCAGTATTTTATTATATTGTTTCTAAGGTTCCTTTGTTTATACTATACAGTAATATCCCGCTTAATGCCAGAAATACGTTCCAATAAGTTCCTGCGCTATACGAAACAACGCTAAACGAGGTTATCTTAATATTTTGATAATAGGCATAAGTGAAACAGAACCGAGAATAAGAAAATTTGTCATTGTTTTTTTTTTGTTTAATTTTGTACCATTTGTTGTTATATACTTTTTTATCACATTAATTTTAGATTTATTTATTGCTAATACGGATTTTTGTTCATAAAACATTTAAATAAAAGTTCGAGTAAGAAGTTATGTTTGTGATGAGGAAGATTCCTTATTTGACATATTTAGTTTTTTGTGAAGAAGTCATCTAATGTCGTTTGCCTTTTTCTGTTTTGTTCTGCAAGCTGTTGTCGATAGCAAAATATTGCATCAAGGACACTTTGTCTTGCCTTTGAACTTCTATCAATATTTGAATCTTTTTATATAAACTGATCCATAATTACGTTGTAGTGGCTAAACTTTTTTTTTTAGAAACCGCGTAATACTGAAACAGCGTTAAGCGAGGTCTTACTGTATTGCGTTTATTAAATATTTATTATTCAATAAAAAATTTATTTATTTCTGTAACTTTTATGTCAAAATATATTCAAAAGCTCATTTATTGTTATTAAAAAGCCTTTTAGATGAATATTTACACCTGAAAGCTTCTGTGCTAAATAAAAATTTCATTGCAGTATATTTTAAACTAATTACTTGAGTTGCAAGAGTTTGTGAATATCGGTTCTCTGTGACGCGATTAAACCCCGAGGGAAATTGTTAGGAGAATTTCCCCTAAATTTCTACGAAATTCCACTGGGAATACAGCAACCACAATTCACAGATTAATTTCACCTTACCTTTCAAAGCGAAATTTATATTTTAAATCATTAAAATACAATCGCAAAAAAGCAAACAAATTGTCTTTCACATTTAAAAATTATTATGTTAATATTTAAAGCGCCTATAAATGTTTTTTTTTTGTTGGTAGGCCTAATGCAATATATATTACAGAGCCCATGTACTATGTGTACCAGCAAGGTTGAAATCGTCGAAAAAGCTCTATAGCAGTATAGTTTTACTTTGTATTCATAGATGACACGTCTCATGTCTCTGTTACAATGTGCTGATGTAGTTGTCCACCTATTATCCAAAGTAAATAAATATTACTCGAAGTGAACAGGCTAACTCTTAACTATATTTATCATCTCTATAGACATTATATTTTATTTTATCAATGTACATCTTTAACGAAAATGTGAATATCAATTATCGCGATCACGCCAAAGAAGTATAACTTCTGCCGCGCGTACATAAGTACACGCACCACTTTTCTTTTTTTTTTAAATGGATGTCTACTACTTTCTTTCTCAAAATAATTCGATATGGAACCCTTCGTGTTCGTTCTATAATTTACTTATCCATTTTCTTAAAACACCTTGTTCGAAGTTTATTCATTTTAGGAACGTAAAGAATATAAAATTGCATTTTAATATTGAAAGTTACCCCGCAGATATTCAATTATTTTACAGCTCCCTATTTATTACTGTTACGAAACAGTTAATGTGGTTAAAATATGTTCGTTATAATACGCAGTTAAGGCGACTTTTGCCTCGCACAAATTCATGTTTTCAATTTAACCTGCTTGCTGGGGGCATGTACATGCTCTGCTATAGAACTTTGAAATAACTTTAGCTATTATTCGGTTATTATTTCGATCCAAAGTCGAACAAAACTAGAAAAACAGCCGGTAAATATTTTCCGTTCAAAGTTTCAATCTGCAGCTCGAGTTAATTTAATTTTCGAACAGAACATTTTAAGTTTTAATCAAATTAGGTAACACGAATTCGTTCCTTGCATCCAGCAAAATGTGCAACATTCTATTGTTTCTGTTCAGAGCTTTCAATGGCCAGTCGTTTTGTTTTTATATTCCTTTATTCCGTTCGAATCCCAACACACCTCGTCTTCTGAAACATTAATGCGACGGTTCGTACCTTTTCTTTAAACTATACACAAAACACCATTCCTACAACACGCAATTAATTATAATTTATTCGGGTAAAAATTTGGCGTAAGACATCCAAGAACCCTTTTATTTCACACTGCTCGACTTTCAATATCAAAACTACCTATTTACTGCAGTAAAACGAGATATAAGATAAAAGAAAAAAAATGGTTTAAAAAACTAAAAACACGCTTTAATAGCAAACCGAACTAAAACGTAAAAAATATTTTTTATTGTAAAAAACCGTGGGGTGCTTGATGTCAACTGGTATAAATATTTCATTGGTAGCCATTTGTAAAAGTAGTTAGTATAAAAATAGTAATAAATACCCCACGCTTTTTTACAAAAAAAAATAATTTTTACTTTTTAATTACAAGCTTATTAAATTATTATATTGTCATCGGTCCTTGATAAGTGTGCAAAGTTTCAGTTTAACCTGGCATTTTAAAGTAGGTGAATTTCTCGTTCAAAGATTCCATTACAAGCATACAAATGAAGCTAATAAAAGCATGTTAATATCTAGTTGCCCGATTCTTTAACGGCCAACGCAATATTTCGACACTAATACGTCAATTTAAGCAGAATTTTTAAATCTGGAAAACATTTCAAATTCGTTACAGTGAAATAATTTATTGAAATATGAATACTTAAATTAAACAAAAATCATGTTAGCAAAAAGAGTGTGATGTCAAAAAAGAAAAAACCCGGGTCGCAGTGCCAAAACCCTGCCGACAATATAGTGTATTTGCTTGTATAGGGCCGCGTGGTTTTATACTTTTATTATGTGAAATTAAGTTTGTTTTTGGGCAAAATAAAAAATTTAACCCCTTAATACACCCCTTAAAATAACATTTTTTTCTTAATTGTAATATTATTATCAATCTAACGTCTACACCGAATTAAATACACCCTTCAATAAATAAGTCACTATCTGCAAATTAGTGTTTTCAAAAAATTTGTAAGTCCGGTCCTGTTGAGCCGATTTTATTAAAATTTTAGGGGCACTTTTTAATTGCTACTGACAGGTTAAATATCAATTTTGAAACGATTCTGAGAATTTTTTCGGAATTTTGGGGCCCAAAAACCCCTAAAAACTACCCTTAAAATGGCCCGATTAGGCCCATTTTAAATAGGCTTCTTGCGGTGATGGATTTCAACACGTGGCCTAAATTTCGTTGAAATCAATTAACTCTTTCGAAAGTTATCGCGCGTACACATATATATATATATATATATATATATATATACGTATATAAATATATATATATATATATATATATATACATATATATATAAACATTTTTAAAAATGGTGGCAAAGTGTTTAGGAGGTTATGAAACGTCGAGAAATTTTGGTCCGACCCCTAGGTCCCGCCATCCGACCGACGCCAATAGTGTATGTTGCCTTATGGCAAATACACTAAAAAGTACATTTAGCACTAAAATTTGCCACGGTTTCTATGGTAAGTCAGTGCTAAAAGTACCTCTAACGTGGAAAGTCGTCCCCTGCATTAATATTTAAATTTTTATTTTCTAGAACACCGTGTACGTTTTATGTGAATAAATTGCGATGTTTGTACATTTCTTTTGAACATAAAAGCTATTCGTTAATTTACGTCTGCAATTATTTCTATTTATATTTCATTCATTTATCACTTTTATATTATATTTATTTAAGTGCAGCGATTTCACTTAAAAACATACGAGTAATTTACTAAAATATAAATATGAACATTTCCACTAATTTAGTTCTTAGTGAAAGCGCGACGCGCGATGTGCAGGTATCACCCCCAGAGAGGGGGGGGGACAAATCGGGGCACCTGCCACAGTTTCAGGGAGCGCCAAAATCATAATATGTTTAAAAATTGATAACAAATTATTTAAAAAAAAAATTATATAAGGGTTCTTATTCTCCCCTTTCGGTATTTTTTTATGTTTTTAAACAATTTATCTCAAACGTTGAAAAGAGGGGGCGCTACAGTCAACTGTCTGCCCCAGTTCGAAAAAATCGTAGATCCGGGGCTGACAGGCATGAAAGTTATCCTTATCCCTGATAAACAAGTGCTACAGTGAAAGTTTGAGAGAAATTGGTTCAGGAATTTTTTAGTTATCTCGAAATGAACGAACTGACAGACATATTAAAGACAAAAATTTTAGAATGACTATGTCAGATTAGGTATCCTCTAAAGGAATCTAAGTTTAAATGTTGCTAAAAATTTACAATTAGTTTCGATTGTATTTATTTGTATCGATTATTTTGAGGCGGAAAATAATATTAAAATTAATATTTTATTTCCAGCAATTTTCACGTAAATAGTCAATGAATGTATAAAACAAAGTTTACCGTATCATTAAAAATATAAACCTATGCGTGAAAGAGATTAGATCTACAGTTTTATTTTATTTATCATTAATTTGTCATCATTAGGCTTCGAAATATATGTAATTGACTAACAGAACCGGGTTAAAGTTTTGAGAGGGAATTTACTTTTAATGTTTATTTTGCGTACATGTTTTTTACTCGTATGTCAAAGACATAGTTTATTATAATTTTGAATTCATAAAAACAGGTTAACTTTTAGAAAAATAAAGCTCAACTTGTGTTTTACAATTTCAAAAATTGAATTCAGCTTTAGTTGTTTAATAGTTTCTACATAATTCATGTTTTAAAAAAATGTATTTTACACAACTCTTGATTTACTGAATTTTAAATTTTCGGTGTAATTTATACAAAAGAATACGTAAAGTAAACATGAGAGTAAAATTCGTTAAAAAATCGTTTTTCTAATTTGATTCGGGTATACCTTCAAAATATACAAATTATATTATTTTTAATTTCGACAAAATAATTATGTCTTAATATTATATTGAAGTGTTTATTAACTAGTTCATAAACTAGAACTCAAAAATGTATTCTTTAAAAGTATTAATTTTAATCAGATTATTTTAAATGGAATTTTAATTTAAGAAAATACAGTAAAACCTTGCTACCACGAATCACTTTTAAAGTCTGCTTTGTTATAATGTCAAGTGATCCTGCACCTTCACGATTGTGTATTCTATTTTTTTTCGTGGGTAAAAAGAGCGTTTAAATTTTGAAAAAAATGTTTTCGTAAATATTTATAACTAGCTTTTACCCGCGGCGTCTCTCGGATTATTGTTTTTTCGTCTAATGGGGTTAAAGATAGCCTACCGGGTTCCCTGATGAAGCGATATATGTATAGTTTGAAAAAAATCGGTTCAGTAGCTTTTGAGTTAACACGTAAATAACTAACTGATAAACAGACGAAATTTTAATACCTATTTAAAATAAAAAACGATTTTAATTTCACTAAAACATTATATAGAATAGAAAAACAAAATTTTAAACGTACCAAATTTTGAAAAAAATAATAATAATTGAAGCGAACAATTGAACTATGCTACTTTGAAATTTAACTGTCAGCATTAAAAAAAACTACATCAAAAAGCGCAAATATAAAAGAGAACAATTTTATAATAATTTCGTATTATTTTAATCGGATTAGCAAGGTCACACTGTATCATATATATATATATTTTTTTTTTAATAAGATTTTTATGGCTATACGGTTAACATAAAACAAAAACAGGCTGCGTGTAAAAATTCTGTACCTTTTAAAAATACGTACACAAGACAGTATACTATTTAAAAAAATTCAAATATAAACAACTTTTATGTGACACAAAACACCCAATATTTATTAACAAAATATTATATAATTATCTAATTTTATTCACACTTAAATGTAAAATTAACTTCTGCACTTTTAACATTCTAATATTTAAACATCAACAAATATTTATCTAACACTAAAAACCAATCTTTGTCAAACAAGCACAATATAATAACACTTAGTTGTAAATCAGTGTACGATTAGAGGGCCGTTTCTATTTTTTTTTTTAAATTTAAAATAACTAGACCAGGTGTAACGTTGCAGGTATATAGATAAAGTAAAGAGCGCGTCGGTTTGAAACAACGGCGCCGGACGACGTCGAGACGCTAACAAGTAAGTAGCGATATGAACGTAGTACGTTTGCCGCAGCGTATCGCAACTATATCTGTTTGTTATTGCGCCGGGCTAGGCCGGTTCGCCGCTATACCCGCTACTAAGCGTAACCTAAACACATACAGACGCGTGACGACGTCGCCCGACGACATCAAACAAAAGCAACGCGATCATACTACACATTAGGCACGGGAATAGCTGACGCGTTTATTGAGTCAAAAAAATTAGAGTTTAATAAGACTAAAACAACACGCTTTTATGAAATAAAAAATGCAAAATAATTTGACAACAAAATTAGCTTTACTATAAAAAGCGTGGAGTGCTTAATATCGGTATAAATGTTTCATTTACTAGTTAGATCTATCATGAAAATTTAAGTAGATAGCACTCCACGCTTTTTACAGTAAAGCTAATTTTGTTGCCAAATTATTTTGCATTTTTTAGTTCATAAAAGCATGTTGTTTTAGTTTTTTAAACTCTAATTTTAATAGAAAACAAGATCTCGGATAATTGGAATAATGAAAATAAATCAATTTAAACACTCATTGATTGCAACGTTTCGTCTTTTTTTTATTAAGACTTTTTCAAGCTCTAAAAATCTTATAATAATTAACATTCATATTATTGTAAAATTTTTAGAGCTTGAAAAAGTCTTAATAAAAAAAGACGAAACGTTGCAATCAATGAGTGTTTAAATTGATTTATTTTCATTATTCCAATTACCCGTGATCTTGTTTTCTATTATAACATATATCTGGAATTGAACTTTGAAGATCTAATTTTAATTATAAGACTAAAAAACAAATTGCATTTAACTATGTACGTTGCTGTACAGCGTGTTAGCTTGATTGCTGTAATTTTTCAAGTTTTTTTATCTTAAAGATCCTGGTCAGGTTAATTGAACAGACTTATTAAATTATTGTATTGTCTTCGGTCCTTGATAAGCGTGCAAAGTTTCAGTTTAATCGAAGTAGGGGAATTTCACGTTCAAAGATTCCATTACAAACATACATGCAGGTGAAGCTAATAAAAGGGTATTAAAAAGCAAAGAAAAGAACTAAATGTGGAATGATCACCTAACTATCTAGGACCATATATGATCTAATACACACAAACTGATGCATACGCAATAAGTGGTTAACCGCTCCTGATCCAACGAATCGTTTTCTTTCAAAAGTTCTTCGTTTCTTACAGCTAGACTCTTGTCTCCACAACCTTTTCAAATACGCCTTATTATTTGCACGTCCTTTTGACTTAATACCCTCGATTCACAGATTATGTCCGTGTGTGGTTCCAAACTCGCTACACTGACGCGCTACTCGGCAATCCACGGACATTCTCGAATTCGTCCGGATTGCGCTATCCTATGAAGCTTCGAGCTTGCATTGTACAGTACTGTATACGATATTGTAATGCAGTACTTCTTGTTTCCTTGATTAGTGTATTTGCCATATGGCACATACACTATTGGCGTCGGTCGGATGACGAGTCTGACCAAAATTTCTCGACATTTCATATCGTTCCAAGCAACTTGGCATCATTTTTGGAAATGTATGTATGCGTGTGTGAGTGAAATGATTTTAACGAAATTTGGACCACTTGGAATCCACCACCGCGCGAAGCCAATTTAAAATGGGTCCTATCGGACCATCTTAAGGGTAGTTTTTAGAGATTGAAGAGTTATTGTGCTTAAAAATACCGAAAAACATTTCAGAATCGTCCCAAAATTGAAATTTAGCCATTTAGTGTAGATTTAAATATGTTATTAAAATAGTACTAAAATCGGCCCAATAGGACCGGACTTACAAATTTATGAAACAGTTGGTTTGCGGATAAGGATTTACTTACTGAGGGATGTATTAAATTAAATTAAGAAAAACATATTATTTTTAGGGCTGTGCTAAGGGTTAATTTTTTTATTTTGTCCAAAAAGAAATTGAAATTCATATAATAGAGCCACACTGTATGTATTAGCAAATATAAATTAAATTTAAAATATAAATTTACTGCATTATATTGTTGGCAGGGTTATGGCACTGCGACCCGAGTATTTTCACCCCTAATACTGCTCGTATCTGTTAATGGTCAACTGCAAAGGTGAACTTTAGCTAATGGAACCTTCTTAATGTCAAAATTTTCTCTCGAATTACATTTGTCAAATGTCAATGTTACTATCATTTATTCCTTAAACTAATTCAAATTTGTTTTCAATAACCTATATTTTTGCATGTCTTACTGGAGCAATAAATTATTATTATATTATTATATGTTTGAATGGGGTTTCATGTAATAGTTCGATGATGCTGAAAAAAAGCTACCACGCATATTAAATTGATTTTATTTCTGAATGTTGGTCAGTGTAGTAATGTATAGTTACTCAAAATTATAAATTTCAAGTTGCATAAAAAATAACTACCTTTTGTGCAAAGTTACACTTAAAAACTCTAGAGATGCGTTATCACTTCTACAAAATATAAAAAAAAAAAGGAAAAAACGGAGATTACAAATATAGGCCCCAATACAGTTGTACATAGATCTGAAGAAATTAATCATCAATAAACAGCCAATAATAAAAAACAATCAATTTTTAAGTAAAACAAAGCAACCACGCAGTTGAACGAATGTTTTTGAAGTAAAAATAAAACGAATGATAAATGATAATACAGCAGTATCACAACAAAAGTTGAAAACAAAAGATAAAAGTTATTTTTGCCACGTTGGTAGGTCTGTCGTTATAAAAGTTTAGTAGTAAAGTTTGATTACTTTTAACTGAATATTGTTTTTGTCTGCCACTAAAAAGTTACCAACTGTCAAAGTTATCAAACAGAAAATATCGAATCTTTAGTATTATTCTTACATTGGAAACTTTAACACCTACTATAAACCATAAATAACCAATTATGTAGCAGATTGAGTGATAAAGCAAACAAGATTATTATAAACGTGGATTAAAATTAGATATTGTCATTAAAAAAAATCGGCACCTAATGCTATTTGTAAAATATGGTCGTTTTTTATTTAGACGCAAAAGTTTATCCAAAACTATGAACAATAACCTGATATATTTATTTTTAATATGGTGCAAACTCTGCTAAAAAAGCTGCTGTTGTCGTAAGCAGCTATTGGTTTAACATTTTTTTCATGTACATTGTACAAGATTTCGAGACAGGTCTGTACTAGGACATACTATTAAAAAAAAATACTTAACAGGGCACGCTAGCATAAACCAAAGGCTCTCAACCTTTTCTGCACCATCGCCTCCTTTAAAAAATAAAAAAAATTCCAACAACCCGTAGTTCATTATAATTAATTTTATATGAAATATTAAAATTTTGTTTCATATATTATTTGTACCTACTTTATCTGTTCATTTATATATTAAAAATAATAAATTCCCTATAACGATACTGCCTTCGTTGCTTATCTATGAACAGCAATAATCTGTATATTTTAAAATTGAACATAGGTTATAGACACTTATGTTGAAAAAATATCGATATTTTTTATTTGATATATCGATATTTTTGGGCGATATTTAATATTTCGATATATCGATATAAAATTCCGAGTATCGAAAACCCATATTTTTTTCCAGTAGCAACACAATTGTATGTACTACCGCTACTGACTATGGCCGTTTAATTATTCCGAGAATATCGAAAACTCCACTGGAAAAGAAACATGTGTTTTTACATATGCTTTTTGGGACACACTTTTAAGTGCGTTCCAAAAACAACAGTGAGTAAAGCAGATGTAAAACACGTTTCTTTTTCACCGGATTTTTCCATATTTTCGGAATAATAAACAGTCAAAATAGCTATTCGTGCAATATTTCATTTCATTTCAACAACATCTGGAATATTTTAACTATTTCGATTTTCACCTCAATTCAGGCTGTAACAACAATTTTCTGTCGAATGTCACCTCTGCCATGCATGCCATAGGTTCACCATCCCTGGCTTTATTAATTGTTCGATTAATCTCTAAAATTATCCGCTCCTAAATGTATTAGACATTTAATTAATAAACAAAAAAAATTCTTATCGTTGTTTTTGATTTCAGATAAATATTTATTAGTTATTTTATTAGAAATAATGTCCATTAATTGCTATTTGAGATTATATTCAGCTATAGCTAATATGTATACTAAATTTCTTCGGGTACCAATATTCTCTTTAAAATTGTATCGGTATATCGATATTTTTAAAAAATATATCGGTACAGATATCGATACTTTAAAAAATATTGATACGATACATATCGATACTTTTGGCACTTCTGACATCCCTATGTTCTATCAAACAGTTTTATTGATATAAAATTTCTTTAGACGCATCTATAGTAAATTTTGCAAAAAGGCAACTCGGTTGGCGTTATGAACAAATGTGACATTTTTGCAATAAAGCCGTTTATACAGTACCTAAAGCGCATTTATACACAATATAACAAAAAATCGGTACATATTATTTCTCAAAGGTGTTTTTTGTCGGTAAGAAATATCTCTCTTAATACTATATCAAAATTAATGTTTGATACGCTATTTTAAAGATTATTTTTCTCTCTAATGACGAAAAATAAGTTAATATCTTAAAATTAATGTTTTCATTAAAAAATTACAGTTTAAAATTTAGCCATCTGGTGCCAACCTGTTAATAGTTGTCGGTAATATGGCAATATGTTTTTTTTAACGCTTGTCGGTAATATTAAGTGACACAGTGACGCTGAAGTCACAGAATAGAATAGAATAAATTTTATTTCCACCTAACGGTGCGAAGTATTCGCACGCGTCCACTAGTTTTGTTTATTTTTAGAAACAGATTACAAAGTCTACATACTGCGAGAGTTATATTTTTAATGAATTATACATGTGTTAGTTGTATAAATATAAATAAATAAAATCGTAACTTGGTTTGAATTGTACGGTTTAAAACATTTCTAGAGCAAATTTTCAGTTTTCGTCATTTTTTGCCTATTTATATTATATCAGTATCTATACATATACAAAAACTGTAAATCTAACAATATTCTTTACATGTTTTACTTCAACCGCGCATGAAGATTACACGTACACCTTTCAGTATATTTACAGTTTCCTGTTATAAATTTATTTCACGTGGCATATCCCTCAGGATCTTTGGGAAAGTTATAAAATTTCAAAAAGTGAAATGTCAAGCTGCGTGCTTTTTAGTACCTGTCACAGTATACGCAGTTTTATCTGGCAACCACGATTTAAAGCTTGTAACTGTTAAACGACACATTTGATCCTCCTTGGGACGTCCCTTCTCGCGACTGCCACAGCCAGCGTGGCGCATCAAAAGGCGCGGCAGCGAAGCACCCAGCATTTTGCGCTGACCTCGCTGTGAATAGGTCAAGGTCAAAATAACGGATAATATACTACACAACAATCGCGTATCGTAGAGAGTATGTGTGTTGTCTCTAAACGAAATTCAAAGCTGTCTGAAAATTTGAATATGTAAAAGTAAATAACAAGAATTCATCTAAATTTAGCGGATACGATATATCATCCACATCTGACAACGATATAAACAAAGTATATTTTTGTGAGTATTTTTTTCTGAACTTTTAAAAATATTATACAGAATGTCGATTTAAATTGCGCCAGCGAAAAAATCATCTTCGGCGATGAGTTGTCAACGTACAGTAAAAAATCCAGCGAATTGGTCGACAGGACCATCCCAACTTTAAAAATACAGTAAGACCTCGCTTAACGCTGCTCAAGTTTAACGCTGTTTCAGTATTACGCGGTTTCTGAAAAAAGTTTGGCCACTATAACGTAAATTATGGATCAGTTTATACAAAATAATTCAAATGTTGAAAGAAGTTGAAAGGCAAGACGAAGTGTCATTGATGCAATATCTTACTATCAACAACAGCTTGCTGAATGAAACAGAAATATGTCAAATAAGGAGCCTTCCTCATCACAAACATAACTTCGTACTCGAAATTTTATTTGATTTTCATAAATGTTTTATGAAGAAAAATTGGTATTAACAATTAATAAATCTATAATTAATGTGATAAAAAAATATTTAACAATGAATGTTACAAAATTAAACAAAAAAAAAACCAAATTTTCTTATTCTCGGTTCTGTTTCACTTATGCCTATTATCTGCGTATTAAGATGACCTCGTTTAGTGCTGTTTCGTATAGCGTAGGAACTTATTGGAATATTTTCAAAAATCTACACATTTCTAAATTTAAAAGGTAATTAAAGGCTGCTCTTCTTAAACAATGTCTGTATAAGATAGATAATTTTGTTATAAATGAATAATTGTAAACATATCTTTCTTTTTTGACGAATCCTATACATATTTGTATGTCTTTGGATCAATAAATTCTATTCTATTCTATCCCTCACGCTAAGAAGGGTCTTACTGTATTATAAATTCCACTGGATGACACTTAAAATGATTATTTTTAATCGAAGGTTGTAGTCGTCTAGTATATTATAGTAGTTTCCAGACGAAAGAAAGCCATTGGTTTCGTCCGTCATCTCAGTCTGGGTCTCTAATGGCCAACTTCATACTGTCGAATTTTCGTTATCATTTTGCTCTCAACGTACCAAAAGAAGTATAGCTTCAAAATTAAAATGTCCCTCATCCGCGTAATTTTATTTAGTAATTTATTTAGCGCCGCTTCATATAAAAATGAACGTATAAAAACTAGAATAGTGAGCAAAGGAAAAAAGTAATATCCAACGTCCTGTAACTATTCTATAAGAGCGAAATTAATCTTGTTGCATAATTTATACTTTGTAAATAAAGAGTTACTTCACTGGTATACGTCTTTTTTGACGGCGAAATTCTTGTAACGTGTGTACTTAATAAATAAAATTTAGTATTTAAAAGTAAAATTAGCTAGGTTTCACTGCAGGTAAAATACGTTCAGAATAAGTATTTATTGATATAACGTCCATGACAGACAAAGAAAGCACCACAAATTTTAATTTGAACGTAGCGAGTATTTTTGACGTTACCACAGTTGCCTTGTTAAATACAAGTACTAAGTAGCTACAGTATTACATTAGAATTTAAATTATTTCAATGGCGTGCCAACATTTAGTGCATCTAGTGTAATGTAGAAAATTCAGCAGAACCGTACGATAATTATCGTACGTATACGATAATTTCATGCCTATGTACGATGTACGATAGCACATTGTTATCGTACGCAGATTGTATGATAATTTCCATTAACCTATTATCCTTTTATATTCATTTCTAAGGTTTCAAAAGGAAAAAAGGATAATTTCGTTGTCCGTCTGTCTGTCAAGACATTTTTCTGAGGAGCGCGTGGAAATATCAAGTTGAAATTTATATCAAATATGCAGATCCGCATTCCCTTAGAGCCGAGAAAAAATCAAACTTCTATGCCAACGCAATCAAAAGATACGGCCATTTTTGCGACATATTTTGACACTCGCAAAGGAATCAAAACCTATAGGGGACTTCCCGTTGACCTAGAATCATGAAATTTGGCAAGAGGGGATGTCTTATAGTAAAGGAAAAAATCCGAAAACTGCAAATTTGTAGTTACAACACTAAACATTTTTTTTCTATAAACGTCAAAATAGTACATACTAGCGACATCGGACGGAATCTCTTAAAAGCTATTAGTTGAGCCGTTTCTGCGCTTCAGTGTGTATTACTATAATCGCTATAACAACAATTAATAAAAATAAAATAAACTTAATAAATATTATACGGTGGTCCGTTACCTTTCGTATGTGAGTCCGACTCGCACTTGGTCAGTTTTTTGTTTAACATTACTCCACTATAAGTAGTTATTATTGGACACCATCGAGTCTTTCGTTATATTTTTCTCATCAATAGTTTATACTCATTTGTCATATCTGGCATATTGAACTGGGGAAAAAAGCAACTAAATTTGTCAGTTTGAATTTTTAAATAAAACAATTCATGGATGTTTTAAAAAACGAATGCATGAATTGCCAAAATACGGAGGCATATATATTACTACGGCGTATAAACCGGAATAAATTAATATTATGCATGTTAAAATGAAGCGCACGCCACTGTGTTATGTATGTACTTCATTATCCTTATTATGCAGGGGGTTTCAAGAGCTTAATAGTGTCTGAGAATACAGGATGTTTTATTAAAAGTATGATTATATTGCTAAATGCTATGGTATATTAACGTTTCAAAAGTAACACGAACTTTTCTATAAATAGTTTTTTGCACACACCCCTGTTGAAACACTAGTGCTGTAAAAAGTAAAACAAACGTAGTCGTAATCAAGAAATTGAACACATTAAGAGTAATCTTGTTCAAAATTGAACTGTCAAAATTTTAAAAATTAGGTGAAAATCAGATATTTTATAGGAGGTCTGTACCAAAAAATGCTATAATCTCGTGCAAGATGATATTATGTCATCATGCACTAGAAACATAACCTACTGTTTTGCACACACTGTTATAAAGGAGCGGTTTTTATGTCTGCATGGCGGTCATGGCATGACAGATTTAACACTAGTGCTGTAAAGTTGTGTAATATTAAGGCTGTCGGAACGCTCTGAATTTAAGCCAAAAATAGAGCTTCGGCTGTCAACTAACTGTAGACTTATTCGTCAGCATTCTGCAAAAATTCGTTCTCTATAAGGAAGATAAAGGACAAATCTAGATCTCTAATGGACTACTTTTGTAACTTATGTACGATTTACTAGAAAAAACTTGGCATTAATTGTGCCAAAAAAACACACGTTTTCAATGTCACACTACGACCTTATTCGTACTTATTTCACAAAATTATTCCATCACAAACCTAAACTGATTCTTATTTTTTCGGAAAAATTTTTTAAATCTTCAAAATATTTCCAAAAATTAGAGTAATCAATTGGGAGCGGCACCCTTGCAATAGCATTTTTAGCCTCGTAGTGTGGCACGAGCCAAAAATTCAAACATGCGGATGATTTGACAGAGACAGAGCTGAAGAAGGTCACAAGCACAATATGTCTTTTACCTACCTCGCCTCTTACCACTGGGCCTCAGCACAAACTGTATGAAAGTGATCCAACACTGTTAAATAAACGTAGTCGTACTATTATTTCCATAGTAAGTGATAGTTTATCCGCGTGAGAATTGAAGGCAGCCTACAGGCAAAAGTGGCCTTGTTAAAAATTGAACTAACAAAAATTTTGAAAATTAGTTGAAACACGCCTTTATTTAAATTAATAATAGTGCTACCATTGAGAGTTTAAAAAAATATGCGATGCACTATCTCAGCAGACAGCCTGTATACGCATACATAAATTATGTATACATTTGTGAACAATCATAAGTAGATAGAACTTGTCTATCGATTTTACATCATTAGTGTATTTGTCATATATGGCACATACACTATTGGCGTCGGTCGGATGGCGGGACCTACGGGTCGGACCAAAATTTCTCAACGTTTTATAGCCTCCTAAACATTTTGACACCATTTTAAAAAAAATGTTTATATATAAACAGCGACCTTGTATAGACTCACGGTCAACTTATGCATTATGCAATCAGATTTTATTAAAGAATTTAACTAAAATTTGATATTTTATGCCTCAGCCACACACTCGACGAGTGGCATGGGAAGTAGCGAGGAAAAGAGGCAGAGATGTTGTGTGGCCGCGTTACTTGTCATGCCGCACGTCATGCTCCTCGTCATGCCCAGTGATCCCTCGATTGTCGGTTTTTTGTGCGCGAGTCAAAGGACCGGCAATAAGAGCACGAGTAAGCCGGCCACATACTCCCGCGCCAAGCGGTCTAAGTGTAGCGGTCTAAGTGTAAAGGCATAGTGCGCACGCTGCCACAGTATCGACCTCCATTGCCGAGAGGCGAAAGCCGAGTGCGGAGCGTCGCGAGTGCAGCAGTGTCTGGCCGCTTAGGGCAACATCGCGACAGCGCGATGAGCAGAGCGAGGAGCATAGTCTGGCAGTAGGGTTACAAAAACTATTTGATACGATTATGAAATGCGTTTTATTGATTTACATTTAAAAGTGTAGCTGCGTTTTATATAATTAAAATCTATAACATGTCTGCCTTATCAAATACGCTATAATTGTCGGCAGGGTTTTGCCACTGCGACCCGTGTTTTTTATAATTTAAAAAGCTTGCTCTAGTGTTGTATATAAAATGTGCGTTTTTAATTTGAATTTGATTTGAAAGCAAAGGCAGAAACGTTGTACATATATTTATAGAATAACCAATAAATAAATATAACACGTCTGTTACAAAAAAAAACATACGATTGTTTACTGTTTAACTCATTTGGAATTTTAATACCTGTGGGCTTGGTTTTCAAATAATATTCTTTTCGTTTCATGAATTCATTATAACATCAAAAAATTATTCAAATATGTATTCATTCCCATTTAAAACAAATTTTTCTACTATTTAAATTATAAAGATATATACAAAAAAATCACTCAAAGTTTTAAAATATTCTTCGTTTACGACCCCTTATCAAATAGCTGCTTTACACATATATATAAAGCCATGTAAAATGATCCATTACGCACTAGTTTGCAACAGTGGTTAAAATTTTTGCACAAAGGGTTAAAACCACCACTTTAGTAGCAGCTTTCAAACAAAAGCTTCCAAACTTAAACATCCCTGCTCTTTTTGCATCAGAGATTAAAATCTCAGCTGTTCTCGAGTGATGTCAGTACCAAAAAAATATACTAACCTCCTTCAAAAAAGTTACTGAAAAGATGAAAATAATGAAATTTTGAGGTCGGTTTCAATTTAATAGAAGTAGATGCCTATGTAATTAAAAATTTTAGTAAGGAAAATGGCACCGACCTCAAAGTTTCATTATTTTCATTGACTTTTTTGAAGGTGGTAAATTTTTTTTTTGTTTTTTTTTATTTTTCACTTTATAGTGGATTTGATTTCACACATTTTTAATAACTACTGAACCGATTCATGTGGGATTACCCTGACAGTGTGCCTTATCAAATAAGAAAAGAATCATCAAAACCGGCTTACAAATATTGGAGATTTGAGATAGCATACATTAAAAAGTATATTTTTTTATTTAATTTAAAAACAGATGAACCGATTTTAATAAAAAATATATGGTATCAATCTGGTAGCATTCTGAACAGAAAGGCGTTGAAATTTTTCAAATCAGTTTACAATTGAAGAAAATATCGGTGAACTAACATAAAAAATTACACACGAATATACAAACTCTTCCTTTTTTTGAAGTCGGTTAATAAAACTAAATTGTTGGAAATTCAGTCGCTATAGTCGATATATTAAAATTCCCGATAAATCCTCAAAAAAAAATAGAAATTCGAAACTATTTATATATGCATTGGTTGAGGTTGTGATATAAAGTTAATTATTTTTGTTGTATCTTTTCGTGTCAACATTTTTAATTTCTGCGACAAGTGTTTACTGACGTTATCGAGAGAAGAAGTAACTCAATAAATAAAGTTGATAAAGAATATAGTATTGCAATGCCCTGTTGAATCTCAAGTATATCTCGTTAAAGCTTTAAGAGCGCTACCAATCAAACCAGAAGCTCTTAAACTTTATTGCGCTGTTCTGTATAGCAAATATTAAAAGTAACAGCGCTGTCAAAGTTCTATCTCACTTTAACTTATGTACTGTTAAATTTATTAGAGAGGAACACAAAATTAACAGCACTGTAAATTCTTACATTATGACCGTACAGAATAGCACCATTAGTTTTAAAATATACTCAATTTTTTAAGTTTGCTTAAACTTTTCTTCTTTCTCTACTACGATTTTTTTTAAATTATTTGGTCCTTTAAAAACTATTTGTATTTCACTAAATATATTATATACTCTTAAATAGAAATAAAATTAAAGTAAAAGCTGCAAAAATTGAAAATTTAAACCGTATTAATCAGAAATTCTATCTATCTATAATTTTGGACGGTTTCTCATCGACTTCCCAATTACTAGATAGCAATTTCCTATCTTTTCTCTTTCTAAATCCTTACGGCAACAACCTCTATTCCTTCATTTTTACACAATGAAATAATATTTAATTAAAGGTAATATATGCAAAACGAAATGTATATGTTGTAAAAATTTTATTCGATCTATATAATATATACTAAAAATAATATTGTTACAACATAGAAAACCCGATTAATTACAAAATAAATAATATAAAAAAATTTCATATACGTGTTCCTAACTAATTAAACATAATATCAGTTCAGCCAAGGAAGGCTTTTCCATGGTAAGCGCTAGCGTATCCAAAAGGTGCTGGAGCCGCATAGGCAGCTGGTGCACCATAAGTAATTGGGGCGGCACGGGCAGCATAAGCAACCGGAGCTGCGACTCTAGCGACTGCAGGAGCAGCATAAGCTACCGGAGCGTGTACTTTGGCTACAGCCGGAGCTGCATAAGCTACTGGAGCAGCTGCGACTTTAGCGACGAGTGGTTCTTTGTGAACGACGGCGTTGAAACCGTTGACTGGATCGGCTGTGTATTCGACAGTACGACGAGTGCCGTCTGAGTCGATCAAACTGTAACTGCCCTGGACTACATCACCGTTTCGGGATTCATGTTGGCTCTTTGAGTCACCGGTGAGTGCATCCTGTACATCGTACGAGTAGCTGTATTGTGGATGTGGATCGTATTCTTCGGCAACAACAGCCTTGGCGGCGTAAGCGACTGGAGCCGGAGCTACAGCATGGGCAACCGGAGCGGCGTAAGCGACACGAGCAGGAGCTATGGCATGAGCTACCGGTGCGGCGTAAGCTACAGGACGAGCTACTGGAGCGGCGTAAGCGACAGGAGCTGGAGCTACGGCGTGTGCTACCGGTGCGGCATAAGCTACGGGACGAGCTATTTGAGCGGCGTAAGCGACTGGAGCCGGAGCTACGGAATGAGCGGCGTAAGCTACGGGAGCAGCAGCGGCGTAACGAGCTACAGGGGCAGTGAGAGCTACTGGAGCAGAAACACGAGCTTGATGAGCGGAATATGCGGGGGGAGCGGCGGCTATTGCTGGGGCTGCGTAGCCTACTGGACCGCCCAGGTAACCGGCACGGGCAACGGCCAATACTGCTGCGAAAATAAACAGCTGAAAAAGAAATTAAATTTTAATTAGAAATCACTAAAATGATTTTTCTTACGATAAATATAATTTTTTTTTTAATTTTTTATACGGCTGTTTTTGTATAATTTATAATAGGTTTAGATAGATTTCAGCCAAACATAATGTTTTTTTTTATAAAATTTTATAAAATTTAAAACTTCATCTTAAAAATGTTTAATTATTCAATTTACGAAAACAGGCAGCATTTTACAAACGTTTCGCGTGTTGAACGTTTCGTTTGTAAAATTCTGCCTGTTTTCTTAAATTGAATAATTAAAAATTTTTAAGATGAAGTTTTAAATTTTTAATTGTTTTTTATAAAAAAAACATTGTTTGACTGCAATCTATCTAAACCTATTATAAATTATTTTTCTTGTTTTCAAAAATAACACAGTATAAAAAGAATGCCACGTATGTTTTAAGAATAGAGTCCTGGTTGCAAAATTAAAAACTGCGAAGGATATTTATATATTATGAACAAAATTGTCATTTGATAACAAGGATTGGTTCTATTGAGTTTTATTCCGAAAATAGCACAAAATATAAAAATTCAAAATTGTTCACAAAACACTGATTGTTCACAATAATCAACTAAACTTACTTTGTAACTCATTGTTACTGTTGCAACGGTTTGAAGTCGAATGATGATTTGAGTCCACCCTGTCCGCCTTTTATATTGAAACCGGTGATGTAAGAATTTTAGTTTAATTGCATCTAGAATAGTTAAACGACCCACAATTATCGAGTCGTGTACCTAGCATTAAGATTTGGATGACTTTTGAGTGTGTTGGTGTGTGTGTCGTCAGATATAGACTTGCCCATGTGTTTTAAAAGATATTATGTATACAGAAATATTCAAATACCACGAGTATAACACATCAAGAAGCGTGAAAGATAGACAAACAATGTTTCACTTTTTAGTATATTAGTAAGAATTTTAATTTCGGGACTTTTGGATCCAAAATATATGTATGCCATTTTGTTTGAATTTTATTGTATTTCGTTGGTCAGCGATCCAAATTGATTGTGCAAGGACTGACCTGGCATCCAACTGAATATAATCAACTCTTCGTCGTTGGATCTTCTCACGGCTTCCTTAACACCCGACTACCTAGCGAGAACAAAACAATTCAAGTAAGTACCTTCCTTGATTTGCCCACCCCTAACTCCACTGAAGCAGCTGGAGTAGCCACATTACGCGATCTGGCCCGAAGATCGTGGCAAAGGTCGATTTAAGTTTTGGTTCAGACTGAATTGCGTTGCCATAATTCGCTCGCCAACAAGAACCACAGTAGTGAACCATGTGGAACACCCAACTACATTATTGCGTGCTGCTAGTTCACGCATTCTACAACTCAATCCTTTAAGACCGTTAGCGCAATTCCGTATGGCTATTGTCAAATTTTCGTCTCACTTTGCTTTATGTAATGTCTGATTTGTTAGAAAGTGACAAAAATTTAACGACGTTTTAATTTCTAACAATGATTCTATAGAATAGCGACATATATTCAAAACTTGATGAGCACATAGCGGTAACAATAGAGTATTCAACAGAGAATAAATCAACCCAAATATTTGCTCAAAGTGGAATTATTTAACTGATTTACAATGCGTCCAAAAATAAACTAAAGTCAAGGTATTGCTTAAGTATGGCGCACAAGATTGTAGTTTTCGGGCTAAATTCGCTTGATCGGAGTCCCAATGGTAGTCTTCCATGCTACGCTGCTAGATAGTGATGGCTCCTCTGCTTGCTATATTTTGGTGATAGGTCTGGTGCTATTTTTAACCAATTTCAAAAAAAGGAGGAGAGGTTTTTACAATTCGAAGATCGCTTATTTCGAATTGATTATTCAATTTTATTTAATCAGTGTCGTTGTCTTTCGTCACGGTCTAAACTTCTTAGAGGATGCCCCTTAATATAACAAAACTAGTTCTCCGATCCAGCTTCGTCAGGATAGATTTTGGTTTAGTAACGAACGCCTTCCAAAACATAATGCAGTATCTTTTTTCTTGTTAAGTCACATTTCTTCGGCGCCTTACTGTTTTCAGTCGTTACACAAATCTCTGCAAATTACGATAAAAGTGCAGTCTCACTGTGACTAGAAAAAGAAATACAGAGAAGAGGTCCCCCCCCGTTGAACACTGACTTTATGAAAGAAAAGGATGGAACAAAGGCACTAAACAGGATGATTGTTTTTCTTCAATATTTTTCTTGATCATTTTATCGTTTCGGAAAGAGCCATGACCATTTTTTAACCGGCCATCATTTATTTCTCTTTCCTCGGAAATAATAAAATCAACATAACTATAACTTTTGCTTTATTTGCTGTAACATGTATGTTTTAATTCGGTTAAAATAATTATAAAAATAATGTTACAATCAATGGTAGTGAGACATAATTCTGTGAACACACTGTACGAAACATTGCACCAGACGTGTCATCTATTATATACCAGTGTTACAAGATATATCAGCACGCTCCGTACTGGTCAGTTATCAGAAGACAGTGGCGTGCGTGATGAATTCCAATTGTAGCAAAATAATTTTTCATATATATTATACAGCCAATGAATTACAAAGTCCACATACTGCCAGAGTTGCATTTTTAATGAATTTTACAGAAGTTAGTTCAATTAATACAAATAAATACAAGCGTAACGTAGTCTATAATATTATACTGTTTTAAAGATTCTTAGAGCGAATTTTCAGTTTTTGGTCTGTTTGTTCTGTCTGTCCGAGTTAATCTGTGAAACGAATGAGCCGATTGTGACGGCATTCACAGACAGGTAAAGAATTATGCCAGAAGTGATCTAGACTACATTTTATCCCAAAAATAACCCTTATGGGAGTGAACAGGTGATGGAAATCTTCATAAGGAATATCTGTGAAATTACTTTAGTTAAAAAAGAAATACATGCTCGACGATCTTTTGAACACATTACCCCAACGGGGTGGGGGTCGAACGAAGTCGCGAGCAAACCGCTAGTTATAAAATAAATTGAACCGCAAAAGTAAGTTTATGTTGTATATACATAAGAAGTTTCACTTCGATAGTGTGTGCCACGACACGTCTTTTTTTATTCATTACGCTGCGCCTCTGACATGCGCACACCTCGCTGGTATGCAGGAGGAGTCATGGTAATATATCGGTAATAATGAGTTAAACTGGATCAAATCATTTGATCTGTTGGTTTACCTCTGCAGTGTCCAAACATAAACGTGTTTATGTGTCCAAATATAACTTATGTCCATATATATTCGGTCACAAAACAAAATGGTTGATGCCAAAGTGTTTGTGATAAAATTAGTTACGTTTTAATCATTCAATAAATTTGCACTGATTTTTAACTCGGCACTTGGTAGAATATGAATAGAATAAAATATTACTGTAATTAAAATAATTATTCTTACAGGGGGTTGGTATAGTTCCATTTGTATAAATTATTACACATATTACATTTCTGTTAGACATTATTACTTATAAAGTAATCTTGTTACTTTTCTTAAATGTAAAGAATTAAACCTAGTACAAGATAAATACAGTCAAAACCGTTTACGACGACATCGTTTAGAACAACCAACCGGTTACATTGACCAAAATCATAGGTCCCGGCTGAATACTATATGACCGCCTTATAAAAAACACTGATTTTTACGACATTGCTTATTACGACATACTGCATTAAGCGACTAAATTTAATGTAATATCTTAATTTTTCTTCGGATAATTAATCTGTTAAAACGACCAGTTGTATTGTAAACGAAATTCATAGGCATAGAAGTGTTCCAAACAGACAATGATAATGTGAATATTATTCCCATTAATATCTATGGATTTATATGTACCTACACATTCAATAATACTACATACTTAATAAAAAATTACTTTGTATCTCGAAAACATCACCGGTTGTAACGACTATCGGTTCTTACGACCAAATATGAGTAGACCCTTCAATGACGTTATAACAGATTTTGACTGTAGTTCATGTTAAACATAATACATATTAACATTAAACTTAGTGCATAGGTGTGTTGGACATTTCTTAGTGCTAAACTATTTATTACATTTCTTAATAATGAATATCATACTTAATTATGAATTAAAATTAGGTTGCTTTGTTCAAAACTTTGATAGATATTAAGTATATAGTGTTGTTAGTTAACAGTGTTTACTCGAATAGCTTAGAAACTCTTAGTTTTAATGAGTTGACAATATAATAAAAGACATTATTAACTTTTTCTGAGTCGTTAAAAATTAGCAATCTTTGAGTAAAATTAAGAATTTGATCAATAATAACAGATAAGTAAAAACGCTTTGGTATAGATACTTCTAACGTCTGTTTTCAAGTGACTATATGGCGTTAGCATCGCTTATTACAAGCCCCTAGGTTCCAGATTCTAATTCAAGAATTGGTATTATTAAAAAAAAAAATAATTCGTAAATATGAATTGTTGCTAAGTTGGCATTAATTGTGCCAAAAAACACACGTTTTCAATGTTACACTACGACCTTAATCGCACTTATTTCACAAAATTCTTCCATCAGAAACCTAAAGTGACTCTTCCTTTTTCGGCAAAGTTTTTTAAATCTTCAAAATATTTCCAAAATTTTGAATAATCAACTGACAGCGACACCGTTGCAAAAACATTTTTTAGCCAAGTAGTGTGGCTTAAATTCAGAGCGTTCCGGCAGCCTTAAACCATTATATCTTGTAGTTCTAGATATGCGTGTGTTCTTTATAGACGTCACAATACGTAATGTCGCTTTAAATGTTACTGGGACAACACATAATGCAGAGAACAGCTCGTGCGGCGGAGACCTATTGCTTATGTTTTCTGTTTTATCACATACTCGAATCAGATCATATTTTATAATAAAGTTGAATAAATTACATTATTATTAGATAGTGGACAAACGGTTATTAGAATTTGACATTTTAAATTTCTTACGCGACTCAAAATCATGGAGACTAGAGAGAAAAGAGACGAATCTCTATTAATTCGCCTTTGTGTAGAAAGTGAGGAAAATAATTAATCGATCAGGTCGACTAACAGAGTTGCCGTTTCTTTGTTCATAATATCATAAAGAAGATAATTATTTGAAGAGAGAATTCAAGCGATTTTAGAAAATGCGCTGTGTTAGGTCACCAAGTATCGAAGTCATCTGAGTCTAGTATTTTTAATCTATCGTTATACTTAATATTCAATATACTTTCACTAGTTCTCAGCTTATAAATTTATTTTCATTTTATGTCATTTTATCTACTACCAAAAAATACAAACATAAATATTTGTTTTAACGCAAAAAAAATATTTATTGTCCGGGTGATAAATATTTCACACTGGATTCTAAAACTATTTATTTGAGCAGCGATCATTCTATATGACAAATTTTGGCACGTTAAACAAATGACCGGGTTGCCCACCCGTGGAGCGGGCGCTGATTTGAGTCTAAAAACTTCACTAGAACCAAACATTCTATGGTCATATTGTTTTCTTCTTTTTCCCTCTTTAGTTCCCTTCCTCTCCTGACATTTTTTCGGACACGAATTTTTGATGATGTCACCTTACTTTCATTTCCTCCTGAAAGTAAAAATTAAAAAGAAATTAACGATAAGTAATACAAGTAATACCAGTCTTCATTTCCGATCCTTTGATATCGGGTAAAAATGATTACAGCTCTCCCGACACTATTTTTAAAGCTAAAGGGTTCGGGTAAACGTCAAATGAAGGACCAAGAATCATACTACAGATCATACGAATTTTTTGAAAGAGTAATAGCTACGTGTGAAAGATTTATAATAGAAATTTTTGAGATTTTTTTCCCAGAATTTCTTTATCAAATTTCGCCTGTCGGATCTGTAGTGTGGTTTTTAGTCCTTCATATTTTGTCATTTACCCGAACTATTCAGATTAGTATAAATAGCATCGGACGAGCTGTATTCGTTTTTAGACAAGGGGGAAGGATTATAAGAAATTAAAAGTAGAAGGAGCAATTGCAGACGAAGCACATTGTCTTAGCTTTTATAAGATTTTATTGTTTTTATTTATGTTAAAAGAAAAGGTTATCGATATGTTTTAATCAGATGTGCAAAAGAAGAACATACGTTTATATACAAATAAATAAAAATAAATGTTATGAGTTCTATCATCATGAACTTCACACACTCGTTTAAAACATTCGAAAGATGATCAGCCTCGACCTTCTCAATGTTGCCGCCAAAGTGAACAACCTATAACTGCATTATATTACGTAACACATAGCATCTGCTTTTTAAATTATATACCGACTGATTTGTTAACAAGTAAAAGTGAATACATCAATAAAAAACTGGCTAAGTGTGAGTCCGATTCGCATACGAAGGGTTCCGTACCACCGTACAAATTTTTATTGATTTTATTTTGTTTTTAATATTTGTGGTTATAGGGGAAGAAATGCCTGTACATATAGCTTTTAAGATATTTTGTCCGATTGCGCTAGTATGCACTATTTGACGTTTGTAGAAAAAAAGTTATTAGTGTATTACATACACTATTGGCGTTGGTCGGATGGCGGGACCTAGGTGTCGGACCAAAATTTCTCGCCGTTTCATAACCTCCTAAACACTTTCGCACCATTTTTAAAAATGTTTATATATATATATATATATATATATATATATATATATACCTATATATATATTTATATACGTATATATATATGTGTGCGGGCAATAACTTTCGAAAGAGTTAATTGATTTTAACGAAATTTGGGCCGCGCATTGAAATCCATCACCGCCAGAAGCCTATTTAAAATAGGCGTAATCGGGCCATTTTAAGGGTAGTTTTTAGGGGTTGAAAAATGTTTTTGGGCCCCAAAATACCGAAAAAATTCTTCGAATCGTTTCAAAATTGAAATTTAACCCTCTGATAGTAATTAAAATGTGTCCCTAAAATTTTAATAAAATCGGCCCGACAGGACCGGATTTACAAATTTTATGAAAACGTAATTTTGCAGATAGTGAATTATTTACTGAAAGGTGTATATAACTTGGTATAGAGGTCCGATTGATAATAATATTGCAATTTAGAGAAAAAATGTTATTTTAAGGGGTGTATTAAGTAGTCAATTTTTTTATTTTGCCCAAAAACCAACTTAAGTTTGCATAATAAAGCCACACTGCCTGTATTAGCAAATACACTATATTGTCGGCAGGGTTTTGGCACTGCGACCCGGGGTTTTTTTTGTGATGTAACTACAAATTTATGGTTTTAGGATTTTTTCCTTTACTTGTGCTACAAGACATTACTTCTTGCCAAATTTTAAGATTCTAGGTCAATGGGAAGTACCCTATGAGTTTTAATTTCCTTGCGAGTGTCAAAATATTCGGCATAAACGGACATATCTTTTGATTGCAAGTTTGATTTTTCACAGCCTCAGGGATTGCAGATCTGAGTATTTGATATTAATTTTAACTTGATATATCCACACGTTCTTGAGAAAACGGGTCTTGACAGACAGACGGGCGGACAAGAAAGTGATCCTATAAGGATTCTTTTTTTTCCTTTTGAGGTACAGAACCCTAAAAAACGCGTCGAATTGTATAACTTCTTTGTTTCGAAGTCGGTTAAAAATAAACAAACATGGGCTGTTTTGTGATCTGATAATATGTGAGCAGAACTTAACATTTTCTGTAACACTTGGTATATAAGTTGTCACTTGTAACGATTTTTGTTTCACACGTACATTTTTAATTTCTATCACCTAGTGAATCTAATCAAAGAATAATTAAATTCGGTTGATTACCTGATTAATGTAAAACTGTAAATTATTATTCATTGCTACTGAATGTAAAATAACACTTTCTAGCGCGATAATACAGTTGTATAGGTAAAATAATATTAACCGTGTTGGATGACAATATTATGTTCAATGGCGAAAATATACCAGACTAGAGGGGAATTTTTCATTGCCTTTTTTAATATGCAGTAGCCATTTTTTTAATCCCAGCATCAATAATTCAACTTGTAAACATTTCTTGCGACGGTCGTAAATTTTAATTAAAAATTGAAATCATAAATTTCATCCCACTTGTAAGAAATACTTTTCTAGTTTATGTTAAAAAATAAAAGTTCAATGTACAATCGAGATAATCACTTAATCCACCTGTCTAAAGGCATGTTTAAGGCGTGCGTACTTCTGTAGACAATTTCACAATCGTTGGTGTTTTTTTTTTCAATCTCTCGTCAGCAGGTACGCGAAACGCGACGCTGTAAATGTAAAGAGCTGTAATTCATCTTCTCTCGGAGAATTGTAACACATTTTTATGTCACAAGGTTGTTTAACGTACAATATGGATATACATGTATTTTAACCCACACACTATTATATACAAGGTGTCAGACATTTTCGTTAAAGCTGTAGTACATTGATAAAATAAAATAGGATGTTAGTAGACATTTTACATACGCTTGTAGCTAGTAGCTACGTACCAGCTGAATTAATTTAGTATAATAGATTTGTCTGCTATAATTGTTAAGAAACATTCATTCTTGTAGCACTATATTAGAAAAAATTATTTTCCGCATTGAAACAGTCCTAACGAAACAAAAAATCTGTGACTTACGACCGTATTAATAATGGAAAGTTCATCTTTGATTCATTCAAGAGCCCTCGCTACTGTGAGAGTTAATGTCTAGCTATAGCTAAAAATAATTGGCTCTCGCATGTAGTGAATTTGTGTACTATAAATCGCTATATTATGAAGGATTAAAATATTGAATTGTGTGCACCGTAGAGTAATTGATCAATTCCGCCGCGAAAGTGGAAAGATTCGGGTTTAAATCCCGACGGTGACGTGTTGGAATAATAAATTTTTCTAATATAGTGCTACAACAATGAATGTTTCTTAACAATTATACCAGATAAAAGCTATTATACTAAATAAAATAGGATGTTTAGGGAGATGATAAATATAGTCAAAAGTTTAAACACAGGTTGGGTTATGTTTGTGTTCTTATAATTTAAATACATTTTACCTTTGTTCCATTTTTAAAAGCAACATTTTTAGTGCTTGCATAAAGTGACTTTTTAAATATTAAAGGGTTTTCTAGTGTTGAATATTATTATTATACAACGCTGCGCAAAAAAGTTTTGCGCATGATTGTAACTTTTAGTCGGATTTGAATTTTATAACCAATATCTACATAAAAATAAATACAATATTATTTTAGTTAATACTTTCGATTCAGGGGCGTAGCTACCGCCGTATATGCCGTACCAATTATACGGGGCCCCCGGGCCACAGGGGCCCCCTACGTGTGTAAGCAAAAATTTTTTTTATTTCAGAAATGACAAAAGTCAAAAAAGCAATTTTTTTCCCGTGTAAAGATTGCGTTTAAAAGTTGGCAACACCCTACATCGGTTATCGCGGGCTGCGGGATTTCCCCGTTTAAGTCATTTACTTCAACGGGGGAAGGGCCCCCAAACAAATTTTTATACGGGGCCCCGCCAAGGCACGCTACGCTTCTGTTTCGATTCTACTGTAATTGAAAACTGCTCTATTGTTTTGTGTTATGTTCTTCTGAGAAACAGAAACAGGAAGCCATCATTAGTGTATTTGCCATATGGCAACATACACTATTGGCATCGGTCGGATGGCGGGACCTAGGGGTCGGACCAAAATTTCTCGACGTTTCATAACCTCCTAAACACTTTGGCACCATTTTTAAAAATGTTTATATATATATGTATATATATATATATATATATTTATTTATATACGTATATATATATATATATATATATATATATATATATATATATATATATATATATATATATATGTGTGTGTACGCGCGATAACTTTCGAAAGAGTTAATTGATTTCAACGAAATTTGGGCCACGTGTTGAAACACATCACCGCAAGAAGCCTATTTAAAGTGCGCCTAAGCGGGCTATTTTAAGGGTAGTTTTTAGGGGTTGAAAACTGTTTTTGGGCCCCAAAATACCGAAAAAATTCTGCGAATCGTTTCAAAATTGAAATTTAACCCTCTGGTAGTGATTAAAAAGTGTCCCCACAATTTTAATAAAATCGACCCTACAGGACCGGATTTACAAATTTTATGAAAACACTAGTTTGCAGATATAGTGACTTATTTATTGAAGGGTCTATTTAATTCGGTGTAGACGTTAGATTGATAATAATATTACAATTAAGAAAAAAATGTTATTTTAAGGGGTGTATTAAGGGGTTAAATTTTTTATTTTGCCCAAAAACAAACTTAATTTCACATAATAAAAGTATAAAACCACACGGCCCTATACAAGCAAATACACTATATTGTCGGCAGGGTTTTGGCACTGCGACCCGGGTTTTTTTGTTTTATAGATAGCGAGATAATTAACTGATAAATTTTTCGGCCAAAATGGTTACTATTATAAATAACCAGTAATTTAACATCACTAGTTTCTAGAACATAGTGTATATCACATTCTTGCAATTATTCTATCTGATTGATTATGAAATGTTCTCGATTCAGTTGTTTATTACACAAAATTAAACCCGATATTTTATTATTACTGTCAATATAAATATTCGCGTATCTGAAGCTACCATTACACGTATTTTTAAAGAAACGGTAGCTGTATACAAAGAAAATTTTTTCGAAATACATAAAATCAGTTAAATGTACGTTTTTTTTTTAAATATTAGCCAGCCACTAAATTCACATTTTTAAGATTTTTGCTAAAACTATTAAAATTGATTGTTGTTCAAGAGTGAACAGTCAAAAATTTTGAAAATGAAAAGAAAATCAGCTATTTTATAGGGGTTACGCGCAAAAAATACCATTCTTATGTGTCATATAGAACATAAAAACAAATGACTGATCGATAGAAAAAAATATCGCATTTCAAGTTAAATTTTGATCAGAATTCGCACGAAAATGTGGTTCCGAAGTGAAAATTGTATAAAAAACTATGTTAATTAAATATGTGTATATACAGTTTAGAAAAAATATCGTTTCAATCGATCAATTATTTTTCAAGCAGGATTGGTTTAAAATTCTAAAATGCTTGTCTTATGAAGAAATATGTATGAGCACCGTCTAAGCGACAAATTATGGCAAGCCTATGACCCGCGCCACGATTTTAAATGACCAATGATATATTTCAACCATTTCCCAAAACAAGAAATAATAAACTTAAGGTAGTTGTCGTGGTACAATATTATCAAAAAGTTATAGATTATACGCGCCACAAAAGAATACTAGCTTGTAGCTAAGTGATCCACAATTTGTACGCAAGACTGTACCCGTGAAAACGTAACCCATACAGTATTCATATGCATGTATACTTTTCTATAAATTGTTGAACTTTAAACCGTTATTTATAAATAATTAGACGGTCAAAAATTTTTTCTTATTTTTTTTAAACTCATAACAAATGCATTAAAAGAATGTCAGTTTTCGGAAAGTTTCTGACAGTTAGTTCTTTTTTTTATAAATAAGGAACTGGTCCAGAACTACAAAGATCGTATACAATCAATGTTAATTATCCAATTTTTAATTGAATTTATCTCGGATTATATACGGTCGATCGACTTCAAATTTTCAGGGTAATTGTATTATCATGTCCTTAATAAGTACACAAAAATTAAGAATTTTCTGACGGTGTGCCTTAACCACGACAACTACCTTAAGGTAGTTCCTTCTTAAGGGTTTCTTTTTTTATTTAGACAAATTATTATTCAAATAATTTTTAATCGAATTATGCAAAAATGAAATATATGACGTACTGTCAAATTTAAATATAAAATTAGTATAATTTTGACCCAGGTACGCTATCTTTCAAAATAAAATTACTTATATAATATTGAACCACTCGGAAAAAAGGTTCGCTATTACTGATCATTGTGAAATCAGATCTTCTGACAATGCTTTCTAAAACCCACATATGACCATGAGATACAAATATGTCTCTTTGACAAAACCACGTGTACTTGCAGCTTTAGAGCGAATGCGTTTTCTCGTGGCCATTATGGGGCTATTACAATGGATGCTTTCGGGCGTAGTTCGGTGTATTTAGTAGGTGGGAAAGCAGAATAACAAGGTGATTATTTGGCAAACTTAACATTGACTGTGCACTATCAGCCAGAATATTTGACAGTATATATAAACCAGACCGGGGTAAGTTTCAGACATCAGTTATTTGATATCAGTTAAAGTTACAATATGGCATTCAAAGTAAGTATACTAATTTTTTAAATGGTTTTTTTGTTATTCGAAATATACAACATCGGTATATATTATTTCTCAAAAGTGTTTCTCGTCGCTATGAAATATCTCCCTTAATACTGAACCAGCATTAATGTTTGATAAGCCATTTTGGAAATTATTTTTCTCTCTAATGACGAAAAATAAGCAACATCTTAAAATTAGAGTTTTCATTAAAAAATTAGTTTAAAATTTTTAAAAGTTTTATTACAGAAAATAACATTCAGAAAAAACAAATATTAACATCTGGTGGCAAATTGCTTATTTTAACAGTTGTCGGTAATATTAAGAGACGTAGTGGCGCAGAAGTCTGAATAGAATAGAATAATTTCCACTCTATTAAATTACGTAACTGACCACTAACAGTGCGAAGTATTCGTAAGGGTCCGCTAGTAAAATGATATTCTAGAAATTACTTATATTTTCTGTTACATTTTTAGTACATCGTCTTCTTCGCTTGCGTCGCCGTAGCGCGCGCTGGTTATCTCGGAGCGGGACCCGTAGCTTATGCCGCTCAAGTAGCCCGTCCAGTCGCTTACGCCGCTCCAGTAGCCCACGCTCCAATTGCGTACGCTGCTCCGGTAGCCCACGCTGTAGCCGAAGAATACGACCCGAATCCACAATACAGCTACTCGTACGACATTCAGGACGCACTCACCGGTGACTCAAAGAGCCAACAGGAATCACGCAGCGGTGATGTAGTTCAGGGCAGTTACAGTTTGGTCGAACCAGACGGCACTCGTCGTACTGTCGAATACACAGCCGATCCAGTCAACGGTTTCAACGCCGTCGTTCACAAGGAACCACTCGTCGCTAAAGTCGCCGCTGCCCCAGTAGCTTATGCCGCTCCGGCTGTAGCCAAAGTACACGCTCCGGTCGCTTATGCCGCACCAGCTTATGCAGCACCTTTGGGTTACGGCAAAGCCTACTACGGTTAATTTTTTAGGAAAATATTAAAATTATGACTGATGCTGTATCTTTATTTATTGTTGTTTATTGTGTGTTATACAAATTATAGGAAAAGTTAATAAATATATAACTTTGCAATTTTAATCTTTTTTATTTTTTATTTGCACTCGACTGCGACTCGTTAAGGAAGGGTTTATCAGTATTTGTGCGTGGATAAGTCAGTATATTACGTTCTAGAACAATTAAGCAGGAATTATTTTTAACCAAATGATGATTTTAAGATGTTTAGCTTATCCCTATGGACTTCGAAACGGCTGGAGCGATTTTGATGCAATTTTTAGGCAATCTTCAGATTAGCTTAGCGGGTGATCCTGTGATGTTTGGTAGCGATCGGATGAACAGAATTTGGTTTTTTGGCAATTTTGATTTTTCTTCAATTTTTGAACATTCACAATAAAAAACGATTAAATTCACGCAAATTCAATACACGTTGAGAATTTTATGATTATGATTCTCATATTTTATGGCTATAGATAATTAGTGCTACCCGTACGAAGCCGGATCGGGACGCTAGTACTTTATAGGAGACCCAGACCAAATTAGCTATTTTCAGAAATGTTGTCTGTCTGTCAGTTTGTTTGTTTCGAGTTCACTCAAAAGCGAACAAACCTGTTTTAATAGGACATTCGCTATTGTGTTTTTTATTCAGCAGAAACCAAAAAAAAATCGACATCAATGCGCGCGAAGCAGCGGGTAAAAACTAGTGTTCAATAAACAAAAATGTTACTAAAATAGATAATCAGACGTCTAGCTTCTATTGGACAATGACATGAATCAGATCTACACAAAAAAAACATCTTGGACAGTCTGAAAATTTATAAATGTAAAAATAAAATTAACAATTACAAAGATTCGATCTCAGGTCGTCTAATTTATGTTTTATTAAACTAGGATTCATTGAGATCATTAAATTTAGTCATATCTAGATGATGCTAACATCTAGACATTATATCGCATCCAAAATTATTATTATAATTCAACAATAAATCTCAGGTATTTGGATTAATAACACACGATTGTTTTGTATTATTAATCCAAATACCTGAGATTTATTATTGAGTTACTTTTAACATTTTGTCTTCAGATCAAAAGTTCCATAACCCTCCGCACAGGAAAATCAACTAGGTAAAATAGACACCGATATCATATTTCAGTTTTAGCATTCAAACAGGGAGAACTGTTGTTTGTGCTGACAAACAAACTCCAAATGTAATGTTTTTATAGAATTCTCTCTTTATTCATTCTCGCTTGAAAGCGTACTTCGGAAAATTCGTGCGCTAACCAACAACAAAAATATGATTTCTACTTTTATACGGTTACCGACATTATGTAAAACAAACATAAGCATTTATGCTCAATGCTCAGTGGCGTACGTTAAAAGTGAGTGTACAACGTAGGTCTTAACTCAAATAATCATTTTACATTGCTAAATTATTAAGCAAGTATGTAATCCCTATTACAATACATCCGTTTAATCAACAATATTGTAAATTAAACATTTTTTCATAAAATATTCAAAAATATCGCTAGCATCAAGGTCACTAGATTACAGAGGCTGCCTCGTTCTATCTGACCAGCGCGAGAGTGAAGTCAGTTTGCGGACCGTACATATATTTTAGTCAACCTATAATGACAATTAAAAAAGTCAATTATATTTAAGTAGGACTACGAAAACAATTTAATTGATTATTATTGATTGATTATTATTATTACAAATAATATCATGATTCCGTTTTTTGATTTCTTTTAATTGTTAAATACTGCCATTAAAGCTTATAAACAGCAGATGTTGTCATGCAATCAATGGCAAGTCCGCCGAATGATGTCATTCTCCCACCACTATCCAATGAAACGAGGCGGCATCTTTAATCTACTAACCTTGGCTAACGTTCAGTTTTCATTATCAAAGTCTATGTGGCAGAGGGCGAAGTGTCCTTCTAGGCGGCTCACAGGACACTTCGCCCGCTACCATATCGCCTTTGATAATATCTACCGCAGTTGTAGACGAAACGTCAAGTAAAAATAGCAAGGGTTCACTGCAAGCCCGGATACACAGAAGATTGGAATTATATTGATAGCTCGTCACATCTGCCTTGCTCTGTAGAGATGGGAAAAACGGGTCTTTTTAGTGATCTGCGTCTTTATATCTGGATCCCGTATGTGAGCCGGCTCACTGAACCGGTTCAAAAAGAGCCGAGTTCTGAATATGTTACTGCAGTCTGCCACTGAGTTACCTAGTTCAGTCGATCATATCACGACCTGTATAGAATCAAGAATGCATAGCCAAACATGTAATGCATGAGTCGTTTGAGCTGACAGATGCATCAAAGCGAGAACTGATACGTAAGTGTAAAATGTGCTTCTGTGTGTTAGTGTTTCACTGAGTTATGCGGATCCGCTGATCCGTCGGCTCAAAAAAAAGTGAGTCGGCTCTCACGGATCTTCTGTCGGAGTCGGCTCTTTGAACCGGTTCAGAGCTGAGTTACCCAACACTATTGCTCTGTAAACAGCACGCCACTGTAAAAACTTTCAAATACTTCTTCAGGCGATATTTTTCAAAGGCGAGATATAAGTGACTTCACAAGATTATTTGGAAAAAGAAAATATCTCGTGAATATATTACGAACAAGGAAAGAAAACATTTTTTTTCAAATGTTTTTCAGGCTTTACGCTTATTTAATTAAACTGAAAATTATCAAAGAAACGACAGTATAATGTAAAACATTTTTAATATAAATCTAAGATGCTTCTAGAGTTTTCAGAATAAATTCGTGTAGATTTGCATTCTCTTGTCACAGAATCCTCCTTTATTTTGTTTTTTTTTTCTTTCTTGAATTTTGTTTATTTATAATTATGTAATGCGTATGATTTTTCGATTTTACGAATCATAAATACAAATAAGCAAAAAATGGATAAACATTTTTTTTATGAATTATAATTTTTAAGACTAAAGATCCACACCCACTGAATCGGATCGGATCGGCAGTTTTGGAATACATGAAGTACTTGCCGGCTCGGATCGACTCGGCAGCAACCAGTACTGCCGTACTGGTCTAATTCAGTGGATGTGAAACTTAATTGTTCTTTATTTTTGCCTATAAACTTTATTCTTAAAATTTTACCCGGGATAGAAGGCTTAATAAAAACAATTGTTCTTATCAGGTTTTTTATTTATGGTCTAACGTTTCGGCTGCACTTTACAACCATCCTCAGAGACCGTAATCCTAATTAAACGTCAATATTTCCAGATTTGGAAATATTGACGTTTAATTAAGCGTTTAATTAAGCGGAGATGTAGAATTCTGTTATTGAGACAGGATTGAGTTCACATTGATTGTATTGCTGAATCGAATATGCTTTATTTAATAATTGAATATTTGTTTATTAATTGGTTTCATCATTTTATTTCTTACATTTAATTATCGAGGGATTTAATGGCACAACTTTTAGAACACGCATGAACGATTTTGAACTTCTGTAGGAACATATGTTCTAATAAAAAATGTTCCGTTTCATTAAGTAACATAACAGTGGCAATAGCGTGGGTGTTGACGATTTGTTTAACCAATTAAATCAGGAAACATGATCGGCAATTACCGAAACTTGGACAGCAGTTTCTTGTGCCAACAAATTCATATTTGCAAAAGAACGCGGAGATCGTTATAACAGATCAATGCGTTGTTATGCAATACCAAAAAACCGAATGCTCTAGTTTCGTTGCATCAAATCATATGACATTAAGAAATCGATAATGGCCGTTAATGTCAAATTATAGTGAACACCGTTGCAGGCCAGGGTTTGGAAAATAAATGGTCTTTTAAGATTCCAAACTGCTAATGTTATCCAAGCTGTGTAACAATTAAATATTAGGCTTCAACTTAATTAATAATAATGAGCGAATGAGTTAATTATAGGAAATTAGGATGAGGTAGTCAACTATGAGAGAATAGGAGCTTGACACGTAATCGGTCATGACCTTGAATAAGGAATGATCTCAATATTTATTTGAAAATAACTGAGGGAAACCATGGAAAGCCTCCACAAGATGAGCGGTACAGACAGTAGGAAAAAGTTTTAGCCACACCTGCCCTCGCCGGTATTCGAACACGCTCTCTCGAATGCGAGTCTAGTACTCTCACCACTACTCTACACCGCTCGGTATTATTTTTAATATAAGTACCACAATGAAAGTTCAACTTATACTCTGAATATCTAATATAGGGTAAGAGGCGTAACCTCCATTGTTAGAAACGACTTGATCGATTCTCTTACCAACTCTTGGGTAAGAGCCTGGGACCTACTAGCTTGTAAAAAAGGAACCATGGTAACGTCACGTAAATAAATGACATTGCGCTCGGCAGTTCACAAACTCAATTCATATTTTTAATTTATTAATAACGAATCGAAAATCCAATCAAAACTTCCAGATTTAATTCTGAGACTGAACGAACAATGGTAACACCGTTTAAACAATAACACTAAAAGAGATTGAGAAGCTATGAACGCCTTTTTAGTCTTTGTGGCGATCATTACCGTTTTTGATAAAAAATAATTTGATCTACATAAACTGTATAAGACGTTAAATCTAGAAAATTGATAATGTTTTCAAAATTAGTTGTGCCTTTTTGAGCAGTCCACGCAATCGTATTTGTTTGCACAGATTTCTTGAAAAGTACGCAACAAAGATTAAATGTACCGTTTATTGTTTATAAAAGATCTCTTCAGTATGAGGAAAAAAACGATCAGCAAAAAATGAAACGCCTTGAAAACATATCGCTGATGGGACTTCGGGAAATAACTAACCCCTACGGGAAACGTTCGGTTTACCGACTACATATAGAACTGTAGTTGAAATCATATAAGGTGTGAAACGCCAATTTCGTGACCTGTAAACGGGAACCACTTTTGTTTTATCAGAGTGAACTCATCATAGATGGCTTATCATAACTTTATATATAAAACAAAATGAGGTTATTTCCAGATTATTATTCGACCACAGGTGATCTACGACTGTGGATGTACTATGTCGTTGCTTAAGGTAAGTACATTATTTATTTTTATGTTATAAATTCAAAATTTAAAAGGCTGTCGGAATGCTCTGAATTTAAACCAAAAATAGGGCGTCGGCTGATAGCTGAATGTAGACTTATTCGTCAACATTTTAATTCTTTTTCTATAAGGAAGATAAAGGACAAATCTAGGTCTCTAATAGCCTACTTTTGTAATTTATGTACGATTTACTAGAAGAAAATTCGCAATAATTGTGCCAAAAAACACACGTTTTCAATGTCACACTACGACCTTATTCGTACTTATTTCACAAAATTGTTCCATCACAAACCTAAAGTGACTATTCCTTTTTCGGTAAAGTTTTTTACATCGTCAAAATATTTCCAAAATTTAGAGTAAAAAACTGACAGTAGCACCTTTGCAGCAGCATTTTTTAACCTCATAGTTTGGCTTAAATTCAGAGCGTTCCGACAGCCTTAAGGAGTGAGTCATAAAGTTTTACTTCACAACGTAACACGAACGGAGAGTTTATGTTTTACCTTGCTTTTTGACGCTTCTTTAAATTTTGGTACCTCACTGTATACTAATATATCTGTCGCATAGAATTTTTTTTACCTTTTTGAAGTGAAACTTCCTAAGGGGTAATTTACACTTTGTTAAGTAGCAAGTGCAGGTGAGAAGTGAAGGTGTTAAAGTGATTAGTAAAATCAACGTGTAAACGGTCACGCTGTGAAGTGATAAGTGCAAGTGTGGAGTAAAGTGATTAGAAGCACGATTAATTTTTCCTGTTAAGGCTGTCGGAACGCTCTGAATTTAAGCCAAAAATAGAGCTTCGGCTGTCAACTGATTGTAGACTTATTCGTCAACATTCTGCAAAAATTCGTTCTCTATAAGGAAGATAAAGGACAAATCTAGGTCTCTAATGGACTACTTTTATAATTTATGTACGATTTACTAGAAAAAAGTTGGCATTAATTGTGCTAAAAAAACACACGTTTTCAATGTCATACTACGACCTTATTCGTACTTATTTCACAAAACTGTTCCATCACAAACCTAAAGTGACTCTTTCTTTTTCGGAGAAGTTTTTTAAATCTTCAAAATATTTTCAAAAACTAGAGTAATCAATTGACAGCGGCACTCTTGCAATAGCATATTTTATCCTCGTACTTGGCACCAGCGAAAAATTGAAACGTGCGGATGATTTGAGCGAGACAGAGCTAAAGACGGTCACACTCACAATATGTCTTTTGCCTACATCGCCCCTTACCGCTGGCTCTCAGCACAAAAAAATTCAGAGCGTTCCAACAGCCTTAAGTAGCTTCCTCGCACATCCGCGTACACTTGGCAATTGCGGCGTCGCCCGAGTCACTGTGTTGTATTACTTTGACAAGTGCCATAGTACTAAACACTGTGTGAACGTCTTGTTTACACTTAACACTGAACAGCATAAAAAATGTTAAGAAAGTGTAAATTTGCCATTAGTGACGTATCTGTCTGAAATTAACGTTAAAGGAGAAATTTTAAGAGATACCTACATAACGCAAAATTAAATGAGAAATGATTCAGCGGTGGGAAAATATAAGAAAAACCTTGGTAACGCAAAATGGTTAACGCATCAATGAAACGAGTTCATGACTCTAAAGAAGTTTCACTTTTTCCGTAAGCCTATGTGAAAGAAACTCACCCGTTTTTTCTTATACTTATTGCAAATAAAATATGATAAAGCACATTTACTATACCGTGGTTCTAAATTGTAGATACTGAAATCATTATAGTACGGTTCGTTTAATGGAGTGGGGAAATATTAAAATAGTTTTTTTTTGTATTGTAAATAGAATTTACTTGTATTAATAAATTAATAAATATAAATAAATTAAACTAGCCGCGTTACATTCATGTAGGTATACAGGCATGTAAAGTAACTCATTACGCACTAGTACGATAAAGTAAAACAAAAGTACGGGCCCTAATCAATTCAACAGTAATTTTCATAAACTACATGTCAGCTACCATCAAAAGTAAATATGAAAAAAAAATATTTTTGAAACATTTGTGCATTTTATTTTTTTAACTGCAAAATTTTATAATTAAATCGATATTTTTTTCAGTTTACGATAGCTACGGCTCTTGTCTCTGTAGCACACGGTGGTTTTCTACGCGGAACTCCTTTAGGAGGTACTCCAGTAGCTTACGCTGCTCCATCAGCGTATGCAGCTCACCAAGCTCGCGTAAACGCCGTATCAGCCGCTTTCGATGCTCCACCGGTCGCTTATTCATCTCCACCAATCGCTTATTCAACTTCTCCAGTCGCACCGGCTTACACATCTCCAGTTCCCGCAGTAGCATATGGAGCTCCTCCGGTCGCTTATGCCGCTCCACCGGTCGCATATTCAGGTTCGCCTATCGCTTACACCCACACGGTTGCTCCTCGCGCTGTAGCAGCACCAGCTGTAGCTTATTCGGGTCCTGCCGTCGCTAAAACGATCGTTGCCGACGACTACGATCCAAATCCACAATACGGTTACGCGTACGACGTTCAAGATCCGGTAACGGGCGATTATAAGAGTCAACAGGAAACGCGTAATGGTGACGTCGTAACAGGAAGTTACAGTTTGGTTGATCCAGACGGCACGCGTCGGACTGTTGAATACACAGCTGACCCGATCAACGGATTCAATGCAGTTGTTCACAAAGAACCGGCTGTCGTAGCGGCTCCAGCCGTAGCAAAGGTTGCAGCCTACGCTGCGCCTCCAGTTGCTAAAGTTGCAGCCTACGCTGCACCTCCAGTCGCTAAGGTTGCTTATTCTGCACCTCCGCCGCTACAGTCAGCTGTCAGTTATTCCAGATCTTACGTGTCACCGGCTGTTAGTTTTGGATATAACACTTTTCACGGTTAAATCAGAATTTACTAATTATCTTCAAGCGTTCGTTACATTTATAAAACTATGCAGCAAGATCTAGCTTAACGCTGCTCCGCTTAACGCTGTTTCGGTATTAGTGGTTTCTAAAAAAAGTTTAGCCACTATAACGTAAATTATGGAACAGTTTATACAAAATGATTCAAATTTGATAGAGGTTCTAAAGCAAGACGAAATGTCATTGATGCGATAATAATAATAATAATTTATTTATACCCAATTTGTTTATACCGACATAGGGTAAGTCCGGATAATACAATTAATATTAGTTGTAAGAAGTTCAACAGATAAATAATAGAAAATAGATTAATATATTGAAAACATAAATAAATAATAAAAGAGTTATAAATAAACTGTAAACTAGTGCCCAGTAATAAGCGAAATTTGCGTCATTTAAAAATTCATTATAACTGTATTAGCATTTTCTATTTCAAAATTCTTTAATGGTCTTTCTAAAACATTTAGTATCCATTTTCTGTAGTACAGATACACTAACTTTATTAAAACAAGTTATCGCGTTTTACTTAAAACATTTTTTAAAAAACGATGTATTATGTTTTGGCATTAATAAAATTGTGTCGTTTCTCGTGACTTGGTCGTGATTACGTTGTACCAAATCAAAATTTTTTATATTGTCTTTTACAAATAGTAAAAACATATTCAAAATACAGGCGATTCTTGAGTGTTGATAAAGTTATAGCTAAAACAATATTTTAACCAATATTTTATTTAAAGAAATAAAAAATTGTATTAATGTATATTATAAATGGTGTATTTATTTGTTATTAAAAAAGTAAAAGGTGCATATAGCCTGAGTCGCTGCGCACTACCCTTATATATATATAAAAAAAAAAAAAAAAAAAAAAAAAAAAAAAAAACTTTCAAACTGAATGCATATTTTGCTTATTGCTGATTGATTAATTGCCAGCTGTTCAACATTAGTCCACTCATTGAAGGGAAAATACGTCGAAACTGCTGAATTCTGCCAAGCAGCACTGATTTGCACAAAAATTTGGATTTAGGTTCTAATTCCCTCTACTTCAAAGTTGTTCCCTGTGCCGGGGGGTGATTTTATCCTGGGGTTGGATGCCACCCCTTCTCGGGGGTGAAAAATGTTTAATTGAAAATAAGTTCGAGAATGGATAGATTGACTAATTCTAAGCAACTTTTGTTCTATAAAGTTTTTCCTGAAAGTCAGTACTTTTCGACTTATTCGCGAGTGAAAGTGTCAATTTTTCAACAAATAAACCCACAGTATAATGTTTATGCTCTGATATCTGCAAAAATATGTGATTGGTTTTTTGACCAATAACTCGCTTAGTTTTTAAGCTATCAAGTCCTTCAAAAAAGTAATTTGTAGGTTTTTTCAAGGGCTATGAGCTCATATAAATTTTATTTTTTTAGCTCTTATTTTTGAAAGGGTTTGAGCTGAAAGGGCTGGAACAAGTTACTATTTATGAACGTATGCAAACTTTAAACGGCCAGATCTTACTCAAGTTTTATCCTACAGCAATATAAAAAATGAAAATTTTACGTTTGATGCGTAAAACGCACCTACTCGTGTTTGGTAATTTCTATGAAAAATATTATTTAACCTTTTATGTCTATCATTCTTCCCCTGTGTCTTTTAGCCAAGTTTTTACAGTTTATTTGATCTAAATAAACGATTTAAAATCTAATAAAAATGCGACAATTGGTATGAATTCCTACATAGTTCGAACTTTCCCGAGAGCATATTTTACAATCTGAGAGATCAATCACCTCTCTTTAGCTGGTATGCAGTAGTGCAATTACTTTAGCAGTTTTAATTAGTAGGTACAAACTTTGCTAACATCGTTCATTTTTCGTTCACAATATAAAACTTGGAATTGCGTCATCAAGATTTCAATTCAAATATTAATACGTCAATGAAACACCGACGGTTCTAATTAAAACAAAAGAACAGGAGTTTTTGTTGTAACAAAAGAATGTACTGTTATATAAATTTGAAATGAAGACTTACAGACAAATGAATCAATTGTCATCAAACTTCTAGGTATTTTTGTTTGCTTTTGTTTTCATCTAAAAACTTCGAAGATAAATACAAAAAACTGTATTCATTACAGCATTTTTAATATTGCTCTTTTAAATAACCAAAATCGTTGTTTTTTGAGAAACGCCAAATGTGTTGAATGCTTGTCAGTGACCAATTTTATAGTTTAAAATACGGCACAGTTTTTAACGGATATGCTTTACTTTATTTTATTGTTTTGTCCCTCCATTTAGCCACCCAAGCTTGTAAACTAGCATGTTTAAGACTCTTTGCAATTTAAGATTTCATATCGTAATGTATGTTTTTTTGAAAACATGCATTATAAGTTAAAACATAAAATTTTATAAAATGTGGTCCATAAAATCTGTGTGTACAAACCGGATGGAACCGCGGTTTGCCAGTTGCTGACCCATGTCGTAGAGAAAAGGTAGTCCACTACAAATGTCCATGTATGTTTACCTTGGTGAACTCTTAAAATATCTTCGCATGACGGCAGCACCAACGCATATAATACTAAACTCTAAGGCCCTTCGCACACGGGTCAACTGTTTCGCAATTTGAGTTTCGTACACTTTAGGATGCGATTATTGTGCAATCAGTTTGCAATCGACTGAGGGTCTTTGTCCGCAGAATAGCGCGACTAAATCAGAATTGATAAAGACAGTTGCTCCTACCTTAAGGAAAAAAAATTTCACAACATGCCAACATGCAACTGAAATTGCTTCGCGACCTGAACATACGATCGCACCAGTTTGAAACAAATTTCAAACCGGTCGTGTTTTTGTCGACCCATATGAGGTTTTTCATTCTCTGACGTACGAAAGGCTACAGAACGATCGCATCGTAAACCGGTTTGAAACTCAAATTATAAAACAGTCAACTCGTGTGTAGGCGACCTAAGGCGACTATTGTATACAATCGGTTTGCAATCAATTAAAGCTCTTTTTCCGTACACGAACGCGACTAAATCCTAGTTGACAAAGATAGTTGCTTCTATCTTACATAGAAGAAAAATTTCGCAACAACAATTTGAAACTGATTTCTAATCGGTCGTGTTTCTGTCGACCCAAGTACGGTTTTCCATTCTCTGACGTACAAAAGGTCGCAGATCAATCGCACTGGAAACTGGTTTGAAACTCAAATTGCAAAACAGTCGATCCGTGTGCGGAGGGCCTCAGTGTTGTGTAAAGTGGACGCGCAACTTCCCATTTTCTGACGTGTGAAAAGTCGCAGAACGATCGCATCGGGAACCGGTTTGAAACTCAAATTGCTAAGCAACCGACCCGTGTGCGGATGGCCTAAAGTAAATTTAGGCAATACAAAATATATTAAATTTGGAAAGGGCAACGCCCAAACATGTTTAATTAATTAAACCACACCATTTATCTTAAGCAAACATATTATGATCAACTAACATTTAAATGCATGTACTCGTAAAATATGTAAGTTATACAGTATATCAAATAATAGTATTACTATACTTACCCTATATATTATACAGAATGTTCAAATATTGACGGCACACAAAAGACAGCGTGAATTTTTAGGTCTTGAAATGTAGCGGTTCCGTAACTAGACATTGTTGATTATGCACGTTCGACAACAAAGGTCATGCAAGCTCGCTAGCTTAGCTAAAACCGTTTCCATGGGCGGATAGGGTATACAAAAATACACCGAATGTAAGAAAATGTTTAAGGCTGTCGGAACGCTCTGAATTTTGTTTGTGGTGAGACCCAGCGGTAAGGGACGAGGTAGGCAAAAGACATATTGTGGGTGTGACCTACTTTAGCTCTGTCTCGCTCAAATCATCTGCACGTTTCAATTTTTGGCTGGTGCCAAATACGAGGATAAAAGATGCTATTGCAAGGGTGCCGCTGTCGATTGATTACTCAAATTTTTGGAAATATTTTGAAGATTTAAAAAACTTTTCCGAAAAAGGAATAGTCACTTCAGGTTTGTGATGGAACAGTTTTGTGAAATAAGAACGAATAAGGTCGTAGTGTGACATTGAAAACGTGTGTTTTTTTGGCACAATTAATGCCAACTTTTTTCTAGTAAATCGTACGTAAATTTTAAAAGTAGTCCATTAGAGACCTAGATTTGTCCTTTATCTTCCTTATAGAGAAAGAATTTTTGCAAAATGTTAACGAATAAGTCTACAATCAGATGACAGCCGACGCTCTATTTTTGACTTAAATTCAGAGCGTTCCGACAGCCTTAAGGGGGTAAATTCTCATGTAAACGCATAAATTTTACCTCTTTTTAGGGAATTTTTTTTTAGACGACAATAACATTCAATCATTTTAATTTTTTTATATGTTTTTGTTTGTATCTTTAACTGTATAAAAAAATTTTTTTTCTCTTATTTTACATTTTTTATATATATATTTTTTTAAATTAAATTAGACACTAAAATAAAGCAGGTCACTGGCCATGGTAATAGCGGCTGTTCATGTTGTCTGAAATAAAAAAATCGAATGGATCATTGTTCAGTAGGGATGTCGCTATCGTCCCTACCAAAATTAATCAATTTCATTAAAAAAAAAATGGCGGACTGTAGAAAAAAAGTTTGTTTTTTGTTAATTTTTTTGTTAAAAATCGTTTTAAAAAAATAAGAAAATATTTTCGAAAATAAGCAATTTTGGTACGGACGATAACCATTAATGAGTAGAAGAACATATATAAATTTCAAAGCAATCGGTTGAATACTTTTTTTTAGGACCATGACAGTTTTAGAAAATAATGTTTCCAGATAAATGCGTTTAAAGTTTCAAGAGCCAACAAGTCGCTTATACGGCTCGTCGGCGACTATGAGTTGTAATTTATTTAAAACTAGGAATTTCGGTCTCTATTTTCACAGCATATTTTCGATAGGTTTTACTATTGAAATATGAAAAAAATATCGATTTTTCGAAGTGGTCACATGAGAATACCCCCTTAAACGAATCTTATTTAGTGTGTATACTGCTCTATGAATCATGTAATACACTGGTTTTGATACAATTTAAGGGAGATATTTCCTACCGACAAAAAATCACCGTTGAGAAATAATATATACCGATTGTTGAGAACTGATTATCGAGAACTGCTTATCAAAATTCGTTTTGTTGATCCGTTGTCAGAATTCGATCACAATTGTTTGGACTTAATAAACAATCACATTTTTTGGGATTGGCAACGACGAAAATATTTTGTAACTTGTAAATTGTACGTATGTTGAAATTTAAAAAAATATGTTACAATGCTATTTTTGCGCTTTCTGAAAATTTTTGTTGCTTCATATAGAACAAATTTTTAATCAAGATCCCCCCGATCAATGGTGTTACGCTTTGTAAATGTTAAAATCTGGTCACCTTATCTTTGAGCGGTAAATTAATTTAGTTTGAATTTGGTTAGTTGTATTTCGACTGGACTCAACAAAAGCTATTACAATTATTAGAGGTATTGTATAATACTGTGCTTGTATACATGCATTAACACATATTATGTACCCTATATATAGGCACGTAGTATATAGGTATTACAAATTCTATATACGTATGTAGTTATGTACTTCATACCTGTAGCTATTTTTAGCTCAGAACCCACCTGTTATCACAGCGAATAGGCGGGACTTAGTCGGTTGCAGGGTGAAGTACCCCTGACATAATTGAGACTCATATCATCAGATAGTTTAGTATCGATTTCGGTAAATTGATATTATAACAAACATAATAATAATAATAATAAATTTCTTTATTTGTTATATATGTATAATAACAAATAGTGTCAAAGGTCATAATTAAGAGAGATTCCCAAAGAACTCATCCAGATAATAATACGCTTCTTCAATTAAATATAGTTTCAGAGAACTTTTAAATTTATCGCAATTTTCAATCTGTCGTATTACAGGAGGTAAGCTATTATATATTTTTTGACACATGTGTCTAGGTCCTTTACTGCCCAATGTAGTACTGAATGATTGAATGTAGACGTTATCAATTTGCCTAGTATTATAAGAATGTACTGCAGAGGTCAAAGTAAATAAAGAACTATTCTTTTTGACAAATAATACGCACTGTAAAATGAAAAGCGATGGCAGAGTTAAAATTCTAAACAACTTGAAAAGCCCTCTACAATGCTCCAATCGTCCAGCCCCACTCAGAATCCTTACCACCCTTTTTTGCAACCTAAAAACTCGTATTGCCAACGTCGAGTTTCCCCAATCAGAGAGGATAGAAGGTCCATATTCTACCTACACAAAAAAATCTTTAAAAATATATTAATCTTCTTCATAAAATGGCGCACTTGAATGAAAGTGAAGCCGTTTACATGGACGTAGGTTAGATGAAACGTTGCGACGTGCAATTCGTCTGAGCGACCAGTCATTCTCTCTCTACTACACTACACACTACATGTGTGTGTGTCGGCACCATACTCCTAAATATCGTTTATTGGAACTAATACAAACAGGCGCTATTTATTAGGATTAACCAGAGTAGTCTCACATAAATTTTCCTAAAATCGATTCAGTAGTGTTTTTTAAACAAGCTGCGCAATAAAAAAATGTAGTGTGTATCTCGAACGTAACGCTTTTATGATTCGTGTGACTTCAAACTAGCTGATGCTCGATTCATTGTATTATCCGTCGGTTTGATCTAAACATTTGAACATCAATTAGTTGCTGCTCTTCTCAAGGCACCAAGTTTGGATCAATATCGCCATAAGAATATGAAACTGTAACATTTCTCTATTATTACTTATATTGGTGTCAGTAGTTTAGAGATTACTAAAGGTTCAGATAGATAGACTGTAGACGCTCGACAACAAAACTTATAATCATCTGTCTCAAATTTTAATTAAACATTAAATGATTAAGGTGATATCAGACGGTTCATTCGGAATGAATGTTCATTTGACTGAATGTTCATTTTTATTTCATTCCACGGTACAGACAGAATGATATAGAAAAAACCCGGGTCGCAGTGCCAAAACCCTGCCGACAATGTAGTGTATTTGCTTGTATAGGGCCGTGTGGTTTCATACTTTTATTATGTGAAATTAAGTTTGTTTTTGGGCAAAATAAAAAATTTAACCCCTTAATACACCCCATAAAATAACATTTTTTTTCTTAATTGTAATATTATTATCAATCTAACGTCTACACCGAATTAAATACACCCTTCAATAAATAAGTCACTATCTGCAAATTAGTGTTTTCAAAAAATTTGTAAGTCCGGTCCTGTTGAGCCGATTTTATTAAAATTTTAGGGGCACTTTTTAATTGCTACTAGCGGGTTAAATGTGAATTTTGAAACAATTCTGAGAATTTTTTCGGTATTTTGAAGCCCAAAAACTTTTTTCAACCCCTAAAAACTACCCTTAAAATGACCCGCTTATGCCCATTTTAAATAGGCTTCTTGCGGTGATGGATTTCAACACGTGGGCCAAATTTCGTTAAAATCAATTAACTCTTTCGAAAGTTATTGGCCGTACACATATATGTATATATATACATATATATATATATATACATATATATATATATATATATATATATATATATATATACATATATATATATATATATATATATATATATATATATATATATATATATATATATATATATATATAAATATATATATATATATATATATATATATATATATACATATATATATACATATATATATATATATACATATATATATACATATATATATATATATATAAACATTTTAAAAAATGGTGCCAATGTGTTTAGGAGGTTATAAAACGTCGAGAAATTTTGGTCCGACCCCTAGGTCCCGCCATCCGACCGACGCCAATAGTGTATGTTGCCATATGGCAAATACACTAATGAACGTTCATTCAGTCTTTTCTAACAGCTCTCGGACTATTGGTTAAAGGCAGGCTTTGGTGTCAGTTACACTTTAGTTCATTTTGGTTACACTGAGGCACAGCTGATAACATGTTTACATAAGAACCAAATGTGTTTTGGCAAAATTCCAATTTTGAAAGCATATGCAAACCTATTAGGACGGCCGCGGCGCGAGGGATGGCAGCATCAGAGTGCATGCAACGTCAACAAAAACAAATTAAATCGAAAAAGGCAACTTAACTTACACCGAATATCCTAGATAATATACGTTTATGTAAAACTAGACAAACAAAATCTGTCTATAATTTCGACATTAATACGAATTAAAAATAATTATTTCGATATTTTTAAGATTTTTTCATATTTCCTGAAATTACTAGGAAAATAATTCCAAACAAACGAATAGAATTTAAAAGGATTTACCGAAGAGTAAATAAAACAGAAAGAGTGATTTTTTAATTTTTATTTATTTTTTAAATTACTTGTTTTTTTTTTTTTTTGATGTGAGAAAATTCATAAGGCACAAACAAAACATATTTCTGCAAAACATGAAATCACAGACTAGACACAATGAGCCCTGGATACAAAATTTTATTCGATCATTCCTAGATAAAGATGTATTGATGATTTTTTTTTTTTTTAGATTTTTCATTTTATTTTTAAACAAAAAAAAGTACGATTTTTAACTGCTATGTACAAAATAAACCCTTAAAGAAACTAATGTTTTAATTTAATTTAAAAATAGGATGTCTGGGGATTTGAAGGTGGTGGGAATATTATTTTTTAACTGAAAATCCATCTCCAGTCGGATCCAAAATCCATGGATAATTATTGGGACATTCCATGCACGTGAAGAGACGAAGTGTTTCGCCTGGTAACTCGCGTGTAGTCAAGGGGCATGCGTTTGGAAGAGAACAGTACGGTTGTCCTTTGACATCACATTTTTCTTTCCATTCCTGGAAATCCCTCAATCCGGTCAATTCAGTTGGGTTCTGCATCCATTGAATTACTTGCAGCATAGTAACAAAATATACATCATTACGATCCAACATTTCTTCAATGAATTTAATAAGTTCGTCTTTGTATTCCTTCTTGCTCTTCAACCATGAAGCGTGGAAGTGAAGTCCTAGTGGAGCACGGTTGCTGTTGAAATGTCTGTTGAAGTTATGTCTCAAAAGTCTTCCGAACTGTTCGCCGCTCTGTACGTTTGAGCAAGAATCCACCATGTGACACCCAGGAAGCGATTCATCAAAAGTAGGATCATCACGTCTATCAAGTTCGTTCATAACCATCTCCCAAACGGGATGACTTCTGCTGGGACAGTTATGGGCATTTCCGTTACATTTGTGCGGCATACGGAAATATAGAGTATAAGGCCAGATTGGGACTCGTCCCAGAGATGCCGTGATCGACGCGTCGTACACAAAGAATTGATCAGCCATCATTTCGAATTGTTTGTTGCCTCCTACACGCAAATAAGGTGCTCTCATCCCAATGATTGAACCATCGGTGATGTTGGCAAATCTTTCGACAATCAAACGTGCACCAGCCATTTCAGCTAACCAATCGTCGTACGATCCTTGAGACCAGTAATTTGGATCTTCCTTGTGTGTTAACGAGAATACAGAAATTTCATGACCTCGTCTATGCAAATCTTGTACGGCTGAGTAATTGGTGTATTTGTGCGAAACGAAGAATGTGCCACGAATTTGACAACCATTCGGATTTTGTCTGTTGCCATTGAAAATTTCTTCGTACAAGTCGATGTTGTCGACGTTTACAGCGCCATTGAAGGTGATGGTGATCATTTGAGGTACTTGATTAGGCTCGACGCTACCAGGAATGCGAGTTCCGTCAGCCGAACAGAAGCAATCAGGAAGAGCGCATTGGGTTGGGTCACAGTCTGGAGCTCGATTTGGATCAGTTTCGACACCTAAAAATGATTAATTAATTAATTATTTATACATGCGGTTTATTTAGATTTCGTTTCGAGGCGTTATTACTTACTGCATGAGTTTTCATCGGATTCGTCTTTGCAATCAGGTTTTCCATTACAGAAAAGTGCTTTCTCAATACATTCTCCGTTTCCGCAAGACAATTTTCCATCAGGACACACTGGCTCGTCTGTTTTCAAGATGGGTAAAATTTTACGAGGTTCTGTCAAGGAATAAAATGTTTGATGAGAATAAAATAAAATATGCATTTTACATTGTTTGTATTCTAACTGCATTTCAATTTTGTTTCAATGACAAAGCTGCCAATGCAGTAAGATTACGTTTCATTTGTTTATTCAGTGACGATACAAGGTGAAGTTTTATTACACAAATTTTCTAAAATCCAAAACGAATCACACTTTGTATTGTCACTGATGTTTTAAAAAAGTAAATATGGTTTATGTACAAGCGAAACGTGAAAAATTGTTGGCATTGATTGGCGATTTGTATAAATTTTGAAAAGTCGTATTATAAAAGGCTGCTTTCTAAAAATTAACTTCAAATCGATGTCGTGTGGGTATATAGTCATCTTTTTGTAGAAAACAAGGAAATATTGGTTATGAAAAAATACAGAAACAAACAAAAAAGAAGAAAACAAACAAATAAGAAAGATGATATCGAAGATAAGTGAAATTTTGTTGTTAATTACAAAAACACACAAAAAAAACAAATGAAAGATTTTAACATTCAAAATCGAAATGAAACAGAAAAAAAAGAATTTTAATTATATAGAATATTTAATTGTAGGAAACAGAACATACATATATGGCGAAAAATGGCATGTGTTTGATATACTTATACGAACATTATTTTAAGAATATTTCAATGCTTAAATAACTTTTTTAGTTAGTAAATATTCAGACTAGTATATTTCTTGTTTTTGAAAAAAAAATACTAACTACAAAGAGTTTATAGGCATGTGAAATTTTCACTAAAAATATTTAAAAAAAACACAAAAAGATCCAAAATGCGGAAAGCACTCACGTTTTGTGACGTATTTTTTTTTCTTATAAGTAGCTTTTTTAAAAAATGTATCAACCGCCGTTGTTCGAAAATTAAAAACGATCTTTTTATGCCATATATAAATCAATGAAAATGATACAGAATTGGTTATTTACAAAATAAGAAATTTGTTAAAATATAATAAAATAAAGCAATTAGTATTATTATTTACAAACATTTTTGAATGATCATGCATTTTATTGGAGAGATGTGCTTGGTAATTATTTTTTACTTTTTCAAAATGTATTTATCAAAATAACAGTAAGCAAAAAATTCAAACGGTCGATTTTTGATAGAAAAGTTTCTGAAATAAGAATAAAAAACATACTGAAGATCTTCATAAAATTAATAAACACAAATCTGGCTAAAAAAGAGAAATAATCGATATTGTTGTCCCTTTCATGATTCGTTTATTACAAACCCTACGTTCTCAGGCTCTAAAGAACTGATATGTAGTATTAAAATTACTAGCTGTCTCCGGCATTGGAAAATCTTATCAGTGTGTAAATATATTTTTTTCCTTTGTATAATATGCACATCTCAAACTAATTCCATATCAATCCAACACCAAAAACCAAAATATTACAAAAACGCAAATTAGAAAGCAAGAAAGAAAAATGGAAAAAGGAGTACAGATTATCTACAAAATATTACCGTGACAAAATTTGGTTCTACAGGATCTACAACTACAAGGTCAAATAATTGATGGAGGAACTAAAATCTACAGTTTCATAAAAGTCACCGATGGAAGTTTCGACTGATACAGATTATTCAAACATTAACGTAGTTAACAGAATGTTGATGGCAATCGCAAATTTCAGAAAATATTCAACGTTTCTCTGTAAGTATTAATCGTAAAATAAAAAAGAAAAATTGGGCGACGTTAGGATCAAATAGGCTCCGAGACGAATCGAACGTTTTTTTAAATCGGTTAAGCCGTTTGAGCTATATGCGTGACGCAAAAAAGCGTGGCAGACACAGATTCACAGACAAAGCATAGACGCTTACGCTTATGATATTCGCGCCTAAAAATAGATAATATAAGAATGATATTCACAAATTTACTAAAATTTATTAAGTTACTGTTTATTATTTATTAATAAAAAATGTACAACACTGCCAGCAATCAAACGAATTAGAAAAAATATTAAATAGGTTGTAATTTGTCACACTAAATATAATAGTTGTAATCATGTAACGAATCAACAAAAAAAAAAAAAAAACAACCTTCGTATTTATTTATTGTAAGAATGGATATCTCATATTTAACGCATTAATCTTTAATAATATTATTACACAAAATAAAATTGTCTAGGTTTAAGTAATTCCAAATATCTGAATGGTGACCTCTAATATTATGTAGTACCGTACCAGAGTTACGTAATTAAATAACAAATATAGAACGTGTAATTTTTAAACAGCTATAAAGTGATTGCTTTTGATACAATTCATGCATTTTTGTTGGTTTAATTTCATCTGTGGTGTGTTGTGGTTTATGAACTTTTTTTTTGTGAAAACTAAATCTGTGAAGTTTCTATTGTTTTGTGTTAAAAATTTTTATTTACTGTCATATACATGGTTGTGATTGTTTCAGAAATATTGCTGTACTGCTTTTGACCAATTCGATTGGTCTCCAAAAATGTTGCAGAATTTGCAATCAGGTTAGTGAAATACTTTTCAGTCTAAATACATGAACAGAAATGTCCTGACTGATTCATCAGCACTCAGAACAAATCGCTGAAGCTATAAACCTAAAATTTGGACAATAGGTTCCTTTTGTGACGTAAACATTCACTAAAAATGTGGTCAAAAGGGAGTTTAGAATTTTTGTACTTTTTCATAACTTATCACGAAACGTAGTGAGAGGTACTGAATTCAATGTACGAACTATTATTAAAAAATAAGCAAGCATTTGTTCGATCGTTCTTTATAATCAACCCTAAAGGGAATGAAAGGTAAAGATATAGAAATAGTCTTTCTCCGGAACTGCTTGAACTGGAAATACAAACTTTGACTTGAATAATCTTTCTTAAAATGTAACAAGTCGGTACTCGACAAATTTTTCGAAACGCTGTAGGTATCTCTGAAATTGCTTAGACTAAACACGTGAAAAAATACTCTTCTTCGGAAAATTAGTGATGTAAAAAAAATTATCAGTTAATTAACCTGTAAAAGATGCAGTTAAATAATCGCGTAAATTATATTTTAAATTACCGTCGTTATTTATTGTTATTATACAAGACTGCGCAGACATTTTGTAATTTTCGATCGAGATTTTAATTTTATTACCAATATCCACATAAATAGAAATTCATTATTTAATTAATTCTTTCGATTCTACTGTTGAAAACTGCTCTACTGTTTGGTTTCTTGATGTTCTCAGAAAGAGAAACCGGAGGGCGGAATTTTTTTAATACATATCCGGTTAATTAACCGATAAATTATCCAATCAAAATCGTTATGATCATAAATAACCGGTAAATTTACATCACTATAGAAAATAAAGAAATGCATTTTCAACATTGTTTTAAATACGTTAGTTTTTGAATAATTAGCTGGTGTTTTTGAAGGCAATTGTTTTGAATAGGCTATACAAGTGGCAGGGTGATCTACGTTTTGTCCATCACCAAATTGCCAATTGGATTGGCAGGCCGCCATTTTCAACTGTCACCATTTAGCACGCAGACTTTTGGTCGATGGACAACTTACTCTCCAGCTTATCACAGTTGGTGACTTTACCCTTCCAATCACAAGTCTGTTTATCAATGTCAAACGCCAATCCGGAGGGACATGTGATTTGCTTTAAACCTGATCTAGTACACCTGGTCGGAAAAAAAATATTGCTCTTAATTTTATGTTAAATGAGAGAAACAATGCCCAAAGAAGTTTACACTGCCGTTTAGGATGGACTGTTTGGAACTGATACCTCTGTAGATAGATTTTTGAAGAAAAAATGTTTTAGTCCCAGTGATTTCAAACGGATAAATAGATAAAACGTAACTAACGTGTGTCCGTTTCTGGATGGAACGTGTAAAAATAACAAATCTTGCAACCGATTTTTCAACCACTTTCCGTTACCCGATTGAGTTGAAATTTTGCACACATGTGTAGTTCTGATAACAATACCTATCTGGCACCTATCTGACCGGCCCAGGTTCGCCCGAGTGCAAATTTTTGCCCACTTCCAATTAACCGATTGAGTTAAAATTTTTCACAAATGTATAGTTTCGATAACAATACAATATTATGGCTGACCAGCTCGGGTTTGTCCGAGTGGAAATCGTACTTTTAAATTTTCACCCACAATTGTAAAACTGATCCAAATCACTAACGCTAAATGACCGTAGTTGTTGAGCGTCTATATAATCTAAAAAAATCAAATCACTAAAAGTTTTTTTTTTTGGAAACGCGAAATATGAGGACTTGTGACTTCTGGAGAGGCGTGAAACTTCTCGCATTGTTTCTTTATGAAAGACGACTTACTCTCTACTCGATCACAATTCTTAACGTTAGTTTTCCAGTCGCAAGTCTGGCGGTCAATATCGAACGCTAAACCGACTGGACATCGTACTGACGCTAAACGTGTTACGCCATTTTCTCCAGCTTTATCGCACCTATAATCAAATTACAAAAAAAAACAAACATCATTTCATTTGATTCCACAACGCTATACACAACCCTATAATAGCAAAACTTTGGTTAATCCTTATTCAAAAACTATTGGTACACCAAATCATTTTCACAAGAACTATGGAGAATATAAATTCGAGAATTTTACTGGCAACTTTAAATGATTCTACAAGTACTTGTTCTAAAAAAATATTCTGGCACATCGACATGGTTATTCTAAAAAAAAACTTCAAAAGAGCTACGAAAATGATTTTTTAAAAACAAATTTTTTAACATTTCATCAAAATCTTAAACCTTGTCGTCCCACCTTTAACCAATTTAAGACTCGTTAATGACATACAGAATAATTATTTCAAAACTCAAGAGTTAAAACATTTTAAAATCAACTTTTAACGTTTTTTAACCTAACGGTGAATTTATGACACAACTTTCAACTCTTTTGAGACTGTTATTTTTTTCAACTAAATAGAATCTCCGTTTATCTGAAAGCAAGTGATACTCTTTAATGTAGATTTAAGGCTGAAGTTGTACCAAAAATTCTACTAAAGGGACTTAAAAGCAGCGTCGTAAATAAGTTGAGAATAGAAACAACATACCTGACAACATCACGACAGTCGCCCTCCGTTGACAACCTGAAATATTCGTCGGCCGGTCTGTTATCACACAATTCTTCAGCTGTTTGTTCAGCATCACCTTCGTCGTCTTGTCTCTTCTGTCTGTGCTGTACACTACCGGCAGCAGCTGAAACAACAATAGAAAAAAAAACTCAATACCTCAACTAAACTATGAAAGTTTCTAGTATATATCGTATGTTAAATTGGGAATGACTGTAAAGACATGTCGGAGCTAAAGGTGATATCAAACGGTTCATTTTTTTTCATTTCTGTCTCATTCAGCATTTGCGTCTAAAAACAAAAGGAAACAACAGTGACGAATGAAGCGATCCAACAACGCTAGATATCGGCATTCGGCATTATTCATTAGCACTCCGAATGAACGAAAAATGAAACGTGTGAACTTGAAAAGAACATTCATTCGGGTTTGGTCATTTTGTCTCGCGTCTTGTAGCGAACTGAGTTGGGACTACGACACTGCATAGTAAATATATTCTGTCTGTGTATGAGACAAAATGATATTCAAATAGCTGTTTTTGGGGAATTTCAAAAACTATCAATATCTTTGAAACCAAGAACTCGATGAATACAAAGACAGAACAATACGTATAAATTCTATAAAATCTCTAAATAATGATTTAAATTTAGACTTTGCTTCTTTTTTGTCAATTCTTCGATCAAATGATCACAAAGCAACGTCATTCGACGACATCTTCGAGAAAACGACTGAATAAACGCTATCTGTGCCGTGTGAACGCGAAATGAAACAAAAATGAGCATTCATTCAAATGAACATTCATCCAAGTGAACAGTCTGATATCACCTTAATAAAAAATATCTAAGATGATTATAGATTCATAGTTAAAAAAATAATAATAGTTTATATACATCGGTGATTCTGGAATTATTTCGATAATAGCTTTTTCTTCAATTGCTTTATTGTTTATTATTGTATCGCGGTTGTTTAAATTTATTGTTTTTAAAATTATGCTTCGTTAAAGAGAAATTTATTGTTAAATCGTGAACTTTTCCGTACTCATGTCATAAACTTTCGTCGCTTGACTGGAGCTGAGAAATTTTTCTCATGATTATTTTAATTATATGTTTATATAGTAACGCACAACCATAAATACATTTTTCGTATGTACAAACTTTCATGTTATATACATACTATAAACAAATTTAATTTTAATCGACTTATCCAACAATGAGAATTAAAATCAAACTTAAAAAATGTAAACAAAATAAAATTACTTGCAATACTGTTCAATATTTTTATTTATATAAAAGACGTTTCAACCAACAGTTTTGGTCCTTTTCAATTTTCAAATATAAAATTAATTTTATATTTGAAAATTAAAAAGGACCAAAACTGTTGGTTGACACGTCTTTTATATAAATAAAAATATTGAACAGTATTGCAAGTAATTTTATTTTGTTAACAATCTATTACTGTTGCTAGAGTCAATATTATTAAAAAAAATGGAACCTCCAGTAAAAAACACTAAATAAATTATAGTAATTAAATTTTGAAAACGATTTAGAGCGAACATCAAGTTCAATTTTTTGTGTCCTTGAAGAAGTGTCCCAGTTGCCCTTGCTTGGTTGCGTCGCGGTTGCAAAGTTACCTGACCTCGGAAGAGTTGAAAAACAACATTTTTGCTGAACTCATTTACCCCTTTGATCAATAAATTTATTATTATTATTTTAAATTATTTATAGTTCAGTTCTGCAAACTTAATTAAATTGCTTGGATATTTTGGTATGTTTTGACAGTTCATTTTAAAAGTATTAAAGAAGTGTACGTTTCTTATGTAGCAAAATTCCTTTTCGTGTATTAAAATCATGCAATATTATATAACATGTACGTAATTACGTAAGTCGTAACCCATTTTAATGCTCCTTCTCAGCCATGGCAGTTTTTTTTGCCAATTAACATTCTAATCGTTGCGTAATCGCTACATACAAGTAATCTAGTTTTTGTAAGATGATTAAAATACGTGTTAAATATTCAATGAACCATAAAAATTGATTTAAAATTGATTTTACTGACGGCTAACATCAATCGAACAATTTACAGTATGATATATTTTGTTTGGGCTTGAAAGTAGCCGAACTGTTCTGTTTTAATCTGAAATTCAAATTGGTAATAAATTGAAAGTGTTAACCGGTGCTAAGCCTAAATAACCCTCAGACGCCGTTGATCTCAGATGTTGAACGTCTATAATCTACAATCCACTTCCTCTTAATCAGTGGCTATTATTAAAACCAGAACTTTTAACCATAATTTAACTACGGTATTCCAAATCTTCTCGGTTTCCGGACTTGTGAACCGTACCGTCTGCATTTGCGATAGAACCGTCTAGAAAGACACTGCCACATCGCCTTTGTTAATGTCTGCCGCAGTTGTAGAAGAAACGTCAGGTAGAAATACCAATGGATCACAATCTACAAGTCCGGAAACCAAGAAGATTTGGAATAACGCAGCCGTGAAAACCTACACACTTAGTTAAATACGCTATTGTTTGCATCATGTTTGTTTGAAAATGACTTTTAAAAACTTTTTTTTTTTATTTATAATGACAAAAACAATTCACTTAACCATAATTCAACAAGTTCAATGGTTACTTATCCATTTTTGTTTTATCATTTGATGACGACTTAAAAATCTTTATTTTTAGATATGTATTCAAAATTATGAACGCAATGTGTCATTTGTTGTACAGTTTTAAATGGCAAAATCAAAGCGTGACCTTCGTGTGAACGTGAATGACAATAACAAATGCCGTTCAATTAACAAATGCAAAAGAACCGTTCGGAATTATGCATATATGCTAATTGTTTATTATTAATGCCATAAGAAATATCTGAAAATTGCGTGTATGATTACATAAAAGTAGAGCTTTTGTGTCACTTCCGCGATGTACTTCCGTAACACTGACATTTCGTCGAATCACTTTAGCAAAAATTTGGGTGAAAGGAGGCGCCAGTAAAAAAATTTTGCACATAAAATATCTGTCATTATTGGTTCAGCCCTGTCATAGTGAAAGAAATTTAAATACATTTTTAAACTTTAGTGCTGGCTTGATTAATAAATAGAAATAATGTTATCTTTGATTCACTTATATAAACACTCACTACTGTGAAGGTTCATGTTTAGCGTTACTTAAAATAAAAATATCAGGAATATTGGCTGTTTGGATATGTCACTGTAGAGTAAATAACTCATTCCGCCGCGATAGTGGAAAGTTTCCCGACGGTGACAATGTTTGAAAATAATTTTCCTAATATTGCATTGTAGCAATGTATGTTTCCTATCAATAGCTGCAAAACTATAACGAACTATACCGTTACTAAAACTCTGCTATTATTTAATACTGGATTTCTGATCTAGATAAAAGCTAAAAGTCGTATCTGAACCTTACATAACATCATTGCTGTGGTAATTCCTGACAGAATTTAAATTAAATTTTTTCTTTACACCCAAAATTTTAAAAATATGTAGCAATATACGTCGAACGAAGAGAATTAATGGTCAGTTATTATGAATAGGGTTGCCCGAGTTGATTGCTTTAAATTTCGCAGAATCATTACAACTTTTTACTGATGTAAATTTTTATTTTAGTTATGCATAAACAGCATTCTTTTTATTACTTTTTTACTTTCAATTCTTAAAAGGATATACTTGTCATATTTTAAGTACCGTGTGTTCAAATTACCGTGAAATTAACATGAGATGTGCATTTATTTATAAGTCATCATTTGTTTTGTTCTTTAACGGTTTTATTATATATATTTATATATATTTATTTATTTATAACTTTGTTTCAAATCTTATGACAGCTTTTTTACCTACTACCCGTTAATCGACTGAATTGAAATTTTGCACACATGTGTAGTCCCGAAGATAATATATTATTATGATAACTAACTGACCGGCCCGGCTTTATCCGGGCGCAAATCGCACTTTTGAATTTTCACCATCCTCTCGTTAACCGGTTGAATTGAAATTCTGCGAAGACAATACAATATTATGATTACTAACTGATGGGTCCGGCTTCGTCCGGATGCTAAATGTTGAAACAGAATTTAGATTTCAAAACTTTTTGCTCAAAACATCCGAGTCGGCAGCGGTACCCCGTTCTGCCCCCTATTTTCAAACCACGGTATTCGTTTCATAATTAGATCAGTACGCCACGATCGTCCTTTCTGACTGCCTCAACGCCTCTAGATCCACTACAGCCCCCATGATAACCTTGGATATTAAGCGTCTATAATCTACAACCTCTGTCTCTCTCCCACTGGGGGGCGGTATTGCCCCCGTTGGAAATCTATGATGGAAGTATATACCTACTCTTGTTTCTTCTACACACCGTATATGACTATAATTACATGTGGGAGTGTTTTTGTGCATAATAATTTATTGTTTACAAAAAAAATTAAATATATGGTTAGCAGTACATAAGGTTCTTTACAAAGGTGGGGTTCATTTTTTACTTCTAGCTTCGTTTCAGAACAACGCGTCGTCACTTCTAGAACTCAAATCATTCAATAACGCACGTAGCAGACCCTAAATGAAACAAACAACGTCCATTTTGGTTCTAACTTCCTTTCAGAACGACACGTTACCTCTATAATCTCAAAAACACGTCTAGTCGACCCTAAATACATTGTCCAGTCACTAGTGTATGTATGTTTCAGAAACAACTCAGTAAAACACGTTATTGACCCTTAAAAAGAATTGACGGGCGTCACGGCATCGATCTAAACATCGGCCGTTTTTTGTAGTAACTTCGTTTCAGAACGATGCGACTTTTATATCTCGTGTTAGTAGGCACATGGTCGACCCTAAAAGAACTGATACGCAAGACAGCGTCGGTCTAAACCTCGGTCGACTTTTACAGTTGTGTGACGCTTAGGAATTACACTGTTTAAAAAAATATTCAAGATATCCATGAATGCTTTTGTTGTTTGTTATTTACTAGTTTTTATGCATAAAAATATAAATGAATTGTTTGTTGAAACTTTTACATTTTATTGCGTTTATTATAGAAAAAGTTTGTATTATAAAATTACAGTGTCGTGGAACAGTGATGGTCAAACAAAGTAGCGCACGAAATCGGTATATATTATTTCTCAGAGGTGCTTTTCGTCGGTAGGAAATATCTGTCTTAATACTGTATCAAAATTAATGTTTGATACGCCATTTTAGAGATTATTTTTCTCTCTAATGACGAAAAATAAGTTAATATCTTAAAATTAATGTTGTCATTAAAAAATTACGGTTTAAAATGTAGCCACCTAATGGCAATCTGTTTAATTAAGAGATGTGGCAAATAACATTCAGAAAAACAAATATCGCCATTAATAATATTAAGTGACGTAGTGACGCTGAAGTCTCTGAATAGAATAAAATTTATTTTCATCCGATTATATTACGTAATTGACCACTAATGGTGCGAAGTATTCGCACGGGTCCGCTAGGCAAAGTAAATTTGAATACTGAAAATATTGTTGAGTTCTGTTTTCCCCGCGATGTTACTCGCATAAATGTCAATTTTCACGCAAATTCTGTAGTTACTAATTTTAATTATAAAAAAATATTTTAGTTTTAATTATCAACATAATTAAAAACATTACGTCGAAAGAGTAGTTTAACGATCAGTAAGGCGAGCAACCCAGCGGAAATCATTCGTAACAGGAAATGTTAAATTTAAAAATGACAGGCGTATAGTTTTAAATAAAACCGTCGTGCATTTAAATACCTAATACACTTCGTTTATTGACTTATATGTGAATAAGTGGGACACTTTCATGTAACATTATATACAAAGAGAAATTTTAGTTATTTATTTATAAACAGCTGGTATATAAAATCCCTTAATGTATTATTAATTAAAGATTCGATTGATTATTTCACAAATTATTAGTCGAGTTCATTAAAAGAGAAAGAAAGAGAGAGACTGAGAGACAGAGAGCGACTATAAGGTTAGTAGTGTTCGAAATCATTGACATCCACTCGAAGTAGCCAAAATCACTGGGATGTCGTTGTTTATATAGCTCACGTATTACAAACCCCCAGCTTCGAGATAATATAAGAACTGGTTAAAATTAGGAATTGGATTTCCAATTTATTACAATGAATTTTAAAAAAAGAAAACACATAAAATATGAGATGGTAGGTTCACTGATTACAAGCCCCCAGCTTCGAGATTATAATACAAGAACTGGTTAAAATTAGGAATTGGATTTCCATTTTATTACAATAAATTTAAATAAAGAAAACAAATAAAATATGAGATGGTAGGTTCACTTATTGCAAATCACCTGCTTCGAATACAAGAACTTGTTAAAATTATCAAATGGATTTTAATTTATTACAATAAATTAAAAAAAAAGAAAACAAATAAAATATGAAATGGCAAGTATACTGGCTACAAACCCCCAACTTCCAAGTTCTAATGCGAGAACTGGTTAAAATTATCTTTTGGATTTTCAATTTATTATAATAGATAAAAAACATAAAAAAATAAAATATGAAATGGCAGATACACTGATTACAAACCCCCAACTCACATGTTCTAATACGAGAACTGGTTAAAATTATCGACTGGATTATTAAAATAAATTTTAAAAAATAAATAAATGGTAGGTACTAGCCCGGATAGCCGTGGCAGTTGGTGGTCATAAAAAATTATATTAATTAATCACATTGCGGTTCTTTACATGTACCGGCGTATTTAAAAGATTAAAAATATTAATGAACGTTGCTAATTAATATTATTAATTATGTGTAAAAGATTATTTAAACTGATAAAAATCTCACGAATTTATTTTAACACTGATTTTATCAATAAGTTTTACCGATATGTTTTTGTTTTAGTTGTGCGTGAGAAAACTTGGCGAAACAATTGAACAAAAAAAAATTGCGAGTTCATTGTATCTTTTGAAAAATAGCGCATAAGAATAAATTTGACATCAATGTTCATGTCATGGCCTGATTAACATGAACACCTTGTATGTAAGATCATCATCATTAGATAAATAATTAATTATCTGTAAAAAACGCCGCTTATTAAAAATTGAAGTTAATTAAAATTTAAACATAATTGCAATTTAAAACGAAAATTGAATTAAAATAACTATAAAAAATAATTAACGGAATTAATTGACATTTGCATGGAATAAATATGGTGAATACCGGTAACTATTAATGTTAAAGATGAACGTAAAATCAACTTTCTAAAATACATGCAACACATGCTAATTCTATCTAAACTTTTTGTACAAAGGGGCGCTGATGACGTAAATTGGTTGTAGACAACCTATAATAATGGTACATTGGCTAGATCTAGAAGATTCGAGAAACATCCCTAGATATATTCAATTGCTAGTATTTTTCTCCAATTGAGCAACGCTTATTACAAAAATATTGTTTTAACATTCGCTTCTCGAAATTGTCGTCATAATTTGAAATTAAATCGTTTTTTTCCAATTGTGACAGTAAACTCAGACACGCTTGGCAATCGCTAAATATTCGATTATTGAAAACGATATTTCTAAATCAATTATCAAAACGTTAGCATATTTTACGATCTACAAAACCAAATTTCGAAATATCTTAAGCTCAAAGAAGGAAACTTGAAAGAAACAAATGAACATAGACGTAATAATCAAAATAAAGAGTACTTACCTAAGGCAATTAGTAAAAAGCACAACCATATACTTTTGGTCGGCGCCATTGTCTTTAAGTTTGATAAATCGGCGACCACTGACCAAGAAGTGGATGTCGCCCAGCTTTTTATTTATACTAAGTTAGTTTTATTGTGTTGCGCGTGCGCACAAAACAAATTATCAACCAATAATAACCGCGTCTGCACTCGCAGACTGGCTCGCGCACTTTGCCGTTGAAAAAGTCGCAGGTAAATCGTTGAAATTCACTTTCACCTGAGTTAGTGTCTCCGACAAACCGGTATGCGACGTAACAAAAATAACAACAATGCAATATGGCCGACGCAGCGTCGGAACGGATCTCTTAAGAATGCTGTTGTCGAGTCCAGTTCTTTTGGTGGACTGGCACAGGTGACACCAGGTGCCACTACTTATATTATAAATTAATATTGCCACTTTTACTGCGGCCGCAGCATATAAAAGCCATTGTGCTCAAGAATTGTCTTTACTCTGACCGGCAGATTTCTTTCCTCTACCGTCGTTGATGTCTTCGTTTAGTATGCACAGTGCAAAGGACAGAAATCAAGAAAACAACAGTTTTATTTAAATTTACAATGTACGTAAGCAAACAGGGCTAGCGTTCAGGGCTAGCGTTCAAAGCTCCATTACAGTACCACATTTTAAAAAAGCGATGTTGAAAATATGTACAGTATAAAAATTATGATCTGAATAACCAGTTTTTTTTTCGAATTTGCGCGGCTAATCGAATTTAAAATAATTCTGTTGAATCTTTGAACAAATTCTTTCCTTTGTCATTAAAAGTTCCATATTTTGAGTGCCTAAAATATAAGAAATGGCGATAGTACAATTGACAGTTTTAATTAGAATTTCTAAAGAAACCTAAAATCAGTTTAACATTTCTCCTGAATCTTTAACCAGTAGGTTCCGTTCCTGTAGCATAATCAAAAGTTCCATCAGTACTCACAATCGTGGTATTTTTCCTGAAACTTTACAAAGAAAACTCAGTAGTAGTTATGTAATCAGCGTTTCTAAACATTGACTAGAAGGTTTCGTTTCTCTGCTATCGTTGAAAGCTCTATTTTTTTAATGTCTACTTGTGTGAGAATAGTTCAGTGTTTAACGATCACTCCTCTATTACGAGCCATCAAGTTCTCATGAATCTAAACTGAGAACTGGTGATAGTATCAATTAGATTTTTAATTTACTGTTAAAAATAATCACAAATTCATTTAAAAGATTGTTTTTTTTTCAACCAACAGTTAGGATTATTTCGGCCTAGTACATGTTCATATTTTTTATTTTTACTTTCATTTTTTTATCATATATTCTAATGCATTTACTAGTTCTCAGAGTAGAACCTAGACATTGGAGCTTGTAATAAAAAAACTAGATGTTCGACTATTATCAAGCCCTGAAAAAATTACCGTAGAGAAGACATAAATAAAAAATAATCCGTGTGCCACGACTAATATTAAAATATTAAAAGATCTCCTTGAAAGTATTAGAAATTTACTTTTTTGTTAATTATTACAAATTTTATTACAAAAGTTATCTACTGTAGATTGAGAAATTTACATGAATTAACGATTATGAAATTTTGATGATGTTTTTAAAGGTGGTGCCAATTGGCGATTCAATTTCAACTTTCAAGGACATTGGATAGCATTTTGTCATTTCTAATTTATCGACAAATAAAATCTTTGTACAGTTTTGTTTTTACATTTCTTGTATCTAATTATAAAATAAACAATTTTTAATAGATTCCAAATCTTTAAAAATTAAGCAAAATTGAAACAAATTTTCTCATTTTCGGTGTCCGTCCGTCTCTCTGAAACTATTTCACGTATAGATTTGGAGACAGAGATTGCGTGCGGTGGCCCAAATACAGACGTAAAGAATAAAACGTTGAATTTTGATTCTAGGAGTTATTTTTTTAATTTTCGAAGTAGGTAGGCACTATTTCAAATAAAAAAAACTGTCTGTTAAACATTGATCGCAAAAATTGGCTTGATTCCCATTTTAAAATAGCCAATATCAAAACAAAGTAACAGCGATTGAATGCTTAGCTAAAAGCTTACAATAAATTCCATCCGATGTCGCTAGTATATACACAATCTTCAAAACCAATTTTAAATCGGTCCAGCAGTCTTCGAATCAACCGCAACGAAACATTAAAAAAATTGAAATTGGCTGTAATACGGTCTAGGTATCTGTATGGTACATCTATGTAAGTCAAAATTTCGTTTCAAATTTTTCAAATAGCAAAGTTTAAATTCTATTTATCTCTATTGATTAGACGACTCTTGAAAAAATCGTTGGCCTTGGTAGGTGTATTATGAATTAAGATAATATGTAAAAGATTTCGCCAGTAAAAAACGTTTAAATCGTTAGCTTATCTCTGTGTATCTGATCAAACATAATTACTATTATTATAAATCTTCAAACGTTAGCGAGTAATTATCTTTATTTTTATAATCATTATTTATGCAGGACGTCATAGCTCACCTATAGCCCATCTGCACATGTTTTTTTATTGTTTTAGGGATGTGCATCGAGTCATACAAGATTAATTAAAACTTTCAATTTACCATTTCTGAAATGCAATCAAGGATGAGTGAAAAATGTGATCAGAAGTATTATTTATTTGCTTGGTGCCTGGTTCTCCAATTACTGATAATTTATAGTAATAACATAGATATACACTATTGCACAAAAGTAGAGTAACAAAGTTTGAAAGACATTATTTGATTGTGCTGCGGGTAACGAAACGTTATTAAGAGGCTTGAAACGGATATTTTCAAATGCTTGTAGTTAGTTTGAAACACACCGTGTTAAGAACAAATCTTTGATGAGATGTATAAAGGGCTTAAGTGTAAAAAACGAGTTTTAAAACGTTAATACCTAAACGAAAGAAAATACAATTTACGCTTAAACCGAGTAAAAAATTATTTTTAACAAATTGTGATTTAAGTTCTTTATATCTAACACCTATAAAACTTACAATGAAAAAGGACATCTATAAAGACTGTATCAAAATCTGGTACACTATTGCTAAATTACAGAAAGCTTTTTCAAAAAATTATATAACCTTAAATTGTGGCCATATAACATCTTTTCAATACATCCAGGAGCAGTCTAATGCCGCTGTGATACTCCTTGTCATGTAGAACATTGAACTGTACTCGCATAAAAACAAATAACTGATATACATTGAAAAAGATTGCTTTTCAAGCTAACTTTTGATCAATATGCATAGAAAAACGTTGTTATGTAATGGGAATTATACAAAAGACTACGTAGCTCGAAAAAAAATATTGTTCCAATAGATCAGTTATTTTTTATGAAAAAATATGTGTGATTACAATCCGAGTTCTTAGATTTTCTGATAGTGCTTTCTGTAACACAACACAAAAATAATATATACTTTAAAAAAACTAAAAAAAACACGCTTTAATAGCAAACCGAATTAGAAAGTTAATAATATTTTTTTATCGTAAAAAAGCGTTGGATGCTTGATATCAACTGGTATAAATATTTCACTGGTAGCTATTTGTAAAAGTAGAGTTAGTATAAAAATAGTAATAAGCACCCCACGATTTTTCACAATAAAAAAGCTTGTTTTGTTTAGTTTTCTTAAACTATTATTTATTTTTTAGTCTTATTTTTTTATCCTGATGATCCTGGTCAGGATAATAGGACAAACTTATTAAATTATTGTATTGTCATCGGTCCTTGATAGGTGTGCAAAGTTTCAGTTTAATCTGACGTTTTGAAGTGGGTGAATTCCACGTTCAAAGGTTCCGTTACAAACACAGATGAAGCTACTAAAAGATTGTTAAAAACCTACTCTGATATATCTTCAACGAAACATTTAATTTTAGCAAGAAACAAACCAAACATGACTTTTACGCGCACACATTTAAACCGTGTATTCTAGAAATAAAAATAGTAATACATTTGTAATATGACGTTTAACTAAAATTGTTGACAAAGAAATTAATTTTTAAAATAAGTATTTTTTAGAAATTTTAAAAACTTTGCCAATGCTGTAAAAGTTCTGTCAGTAAGTACCTACTTTTACTTGTATCAATTTGTATTGGTTATTATTTATTATTATTGTAATGAAATCAAAACCGGAAATTGGAATGTCATAAAACGGAAACAAAAGCTACGTACGTTAAGCCAATGACACTCCTCAACGCCGTTTATGAACCTTGAATACCATTATGTGGGCAAAACAACAATTTTATTTCAAACATTATACTTATTGTAAAATTAGCATACAGAGTGAGTCACCCATCCTTATGTTTATTAAAATGATAGCATTTTTACAAAATGTCACAAAAATCCTACATTTGTATCATATCAAGAAATTGTGTTCAATCAACCCCAAAAACCCACTTACATATTAAATGTTTGTTGTACACAAAAATCGAACACTAAATTTCTATTTCATCTTTATTAAAAGATCAAATTTCCATTTTGAAACGATTCTGAGATTTTTACGGTATTTTTGAGCCCACAATTGCCCTTAAAATAGTCCGATCGTCTCCAAACTGTAATCAGATATAAGTCTCAATAAACCCTTTTGAATGCTGCAAATCCAATCTCAATAGGTTGATTCGTTCTAAAGATATCTTACAACAATTTGCTTATATACACACACAAATACGGACGTCCATTTCCCGTTAACCAATTTAAGTGAAATTTTGATTGCGTGTGTAGTTCAAAAAGGTCTACTTCGTTCGACATCTTTATAAAAAATGGCGGCCGTGTGAATAAAGTCTACTGGACGCAATATTTTTTTTGTCGTAAACACTTTGAGGGTAGGTAGAGCCTAGCTCTTTGACATAACTTAAAATGGTTTCTGTTTTTTGAACCACTTTGTAAAGACCCATGTCCCGTTACATTTTGCTGTCGGCTTACCTTCAACATTTATAAAATTATAATACATAAATGATTTGAACATGCGGAAACAAGCAACCCGTGCGTCTTCCATCGGAGCGTATATTATAACTGCTCCTTGACATTTTTCATCTTAAGCATACCAATGTACACTTTCTAAGATGCGCCATTCGCCTATTGTAACAACTGCATTATTACTGCTGTTGCATAATTACAACGACCTATGTACTTTATAACTAACTATAGACATTTCTGTTATAGCGCAAGAGCTGATAGACATTTTTGGGTAGGTATTTGAGGCACTGTGAAAATTTGTACAATACCTTTTTAGTAATATCCGAATGCAAAAACACAGACCTGGCTGAACAGTAGCGAGGCTTCATTTTTAATAACCTGGCAGGTAGAATGTCCCACCGGAACGACCTGTTTTTTTAATATATCTATTTTTAGTTACCAACATTATTCTGTTAATTTCAACGTGCCTCAAATATATTTTTTAAATTTTTCAAAACTATAATTTTGCAAATACCTAAGTTTTAGACCTGATCAAAAAATCTGGATTTCTTGAACTCTTTAAATACTAAGTTTCAAGGTTATAAAATTTCAAAATGCCAAAGGGCTTTTTATTGCGTAAAAAATTTAAAAATTTAAGGGTCGGTTCAACCCTGCTACTCTTAAGCCAGGTCTGCTCTTGTATTCGGATATTACTATAAAGCGGTATTTTACAAATTTTGATAGTGCCTCAAATACCTACCAAAAAATGTCTAACAGCTCTCCTACTATTAGACTATGTCTTCCCTAGAAATTAACATGTTGGTTATTTCGTGCTCATCTAAAAGTGAACGTACTGTATACGTTACAGCATCCGAGTAATTATTAGTAAAGCCCTAGTTTCCTAAGATAGCGGTTCCGTAATATAGCAGCCGTAATATGACACTGATTGACGTCACAAACGACGTGTGTATAGAAATAAATGGATGCCTCTTTTCAACGTTACTGTGATACTGCCGCTACCGAGAAAAACCACATACATTTATTTCTATGTGCACGTTTTTTGTGACGTCATTCACCGTCATATTATGGCCGCTCTTTTACAATACGGCTATCTTAGAAAACCAGAGCTTTACAAGAAATCTCACCAATAGGGTCGTCCCACATTTTTTTTTCGTTGGAAACTAATTTATAAAATTATGAAACAATGTTTTGGAGAATTTTTTGAGCGCTTTTTCTAAGATAAAAAAAAGTGTATTTCTCCACGAAATTTTAAAGTTAGAATTGTTATTGGAAGACTAGATCTACTGTGTCATATGCACACTCACTGATCTGTCACATTGAAACCAAACCACAAGGAAGATAATTCTTGTCTCTGGTCGTTGTCACACAAAATGACCAAAAAAAAAATGCAAACAAATGTCACAATATAATTTTATTTGTTTAAATTTATTATCTACATTTTTTTTGTCAAAATTTAAATGTCAGGCTTGTATTAATCTCTGTTTTTGCATATTCATTGATTTTGCATCGATTACGAAATACATGCCATTTCGTATAGCAAATTGTTTAATCTCCAAGTAATAAAAATTACGACATTTCCTATTTTTGTCTGTAATAACTAATAATCAAAATATAAAATATTGTACAAATGACATAAGTAAATAAAGACGGACAGTGTGGTGTAATGGTCAGTATGCAAGTCTTTATGATCAGGTTGTCGTGGATTTGAATTTCATGAAATTAAATACACCCTTCAGTTAGTAAGTTCGTATTCGCCAAATAGTGTTCTCATAAAATTTGTAAGTCCGGTCTTCGAGTCAATTTTATTAAAATTTTAGCAGTACATATTAATCTTTACCATATAAAATTCAATTCAATTTTGCGTCCCTAAAACAGCTTTTAAAATGATCCCATTAAACCCTTTTTAAATAGGTTTTGTGCGGTGATGGATTTCAACACGTAAGCTAAATTTTGTGAGAATCAATTAACTATTCGACATTTTCAAAAATGATGCTAAAATGTTCAGGAGGGTATGAAACGTCGAGAAATTTTAGTCCAACCCCTCATCATCTGACCGACGCCAATAATTAATCTGCCATATGGCAAATACACTAATACGCCACGTGTACTTTATGAAATGATTAACAGATCACACGAGCTTAACAACGTGAATATTTGCAATAATTAATTAATAATACATCAATAATACTCACTCTATTCTACTACCAACTGAATAAAATATAAACCAGTGATATACTAGAAACAAATACCTAGAATATTCATTTTATTTTAGTTGTGCAAAAAACTATACTTACCAACGTCAAAAAAGAAAATTAAAATACAAATTCTACGTAAAATTAAAGACACACGAAGAAGTGCGTTACATCGAAATATCTTCACTGGTCTTCCCCGAAATTTCTGCTTTAACACGTTGACTGCCACGGAATTTTTCACGATTATGGTCTAAAGAGCCGATTTGATTTAATCATGTTATATTATTAAAAACTTTAATAATAGTACATAGTAAAAATCAAAAAGCTTAAAAAATCGTTCTTTTTTTAATGTTTAATTGTATTTTCTGTTAATTTAACCCGGCGTGCGTAAGGTTGGGTGTAATACACCCAAACCCTAATAAGTCGCTCCATATTTCAAAAATCAGTTATTGAAATGCGTTGTGCGTCTAAGTAAGCGATGAGGGTCCCGCTGATCGGCGGGTTGTTTAGATGGGGTCAAAGTGAAAATTACACTAGATCTCAAGATGAATAACGGAAGTCTGACTAATTATTATTTTAAAAAAGTGATTTCATTTGTATTGTTCATTGTTAAATTAGATGAAAAAATACTTTACGTTAGTTTTTTTAATATTTTAATAACAAAAAATAACTATGTGCTATAGCTTACAATATAAGCTAAAAATTTTTGATTTGTTAAATGCGTAAATAAATATTAAGGAACCATACTTAAATGTTTTTACTTTATCCATTTATTTTCTTTTAAATATGCAGAATAGTTATATAAAAAAGAAAATAATAACAATCTAGATTAAAATGTTGAAATGTTCAATCAATCATATGGGTTTGTCACACCCACCTTATGCTCCGTGCTACAACTTTTAACCTTAAGCACGCCGGGTTAAGCCAAACCTGATTTTTCATTTTCTATCGTGAGGCCATCTATTCATATTTACACTGTTATGCTACGAGATTCCTCGTAGCTATACTAATGAAGGGACGAAATAACTCGTAGTAGGTAAAGTAAACAATAGAGATGGGAAAAACGGGTCTTTTTAGTGATCTGCATTTTTGCATCTGGATCCCGTATGTGAGCCGGCTCACTGAACCGGTTCAAAAAGAGCCGTGTTCTGAATATGTTACTGCAGTCTGCCACTGAGTTACCTAGTTCAGTCAATCATATCACGACCTGTATAGAATCAAGAATGCATAGCCAAACATGTGATGCATGAGTCATTTGAGCTGACAGATGCATCGAAGCAAGAACTGATACGTAAGTGTAAAATGTGCTTCTGTGTGTTAAGTGTTTCACTGAGTTATGCGGATCCGTTGATCCGTCGGCTCAAAAAAAAGTGAGTCGGCTCTCACGGATCTTTTGTCGGAGTCGGCTCTTTGAACCGATTCAGATCTGAGTTACACAACTCTAGTAAACAACCTACGAGATATCTCGCAGTTGGCAGTCAACGTGCTAAATGACAGCGAAATATCACGGAAGTAATGTGTTATGGAAGTAACGCATATTTTCACACTTTATTCTACCCTCAATACTCAGAACATTTTTTGAAGTTATGTATTGCTGTCATCTTATTTTAATCTTAATGTTATATATGTCGTAGGATAATTAAAAAAATCGGATTTTTGCGAAAATCCTAGGACGTTTGCAAAAAACCGGATTCCAATTACCCGGTTTTTTTGCAATCTTCCTAGGATTTTCGCAAAGATCCTGTGACATTTATATCCCCATTTGAAATTTTTGGAGAATCGCGAATTTTAAGTATCTCTGGGATGGTGCATAAATATGAAGAAATTCTAAAATGGATCGCGACTGAAAATCTTTGCACGGCACTGCTTTATGTTACAAAAGATGACATAATCAATTGATTTCTTAGTATTTATTTGTATGTAGGCAAATCTGCATCATAACTAAGTATAATAATTTCATTTATCTTTGTAACAGGCCACACCTGAATAAAAATGATTGACATTAAATTTTCTTTCGCAGTTTGAATTCGCGATTTGATCTACTTGACTTATATCGGACACAATTTCCCCAGATCAGGAGTGTTCAACATCCAGCCCGGCAAACGCGTACAATAAACTTGGGTATCGATTTCAGTCTCATTTTTTCGAGATATTAATTTATTTACACGCTTTTATTACCTACCTAAAAGCCAATTCAGACTAGCCGTTCTCGGTTACGATTCACCGGTCCGGTTGGGAGCTCGACCAATCAGAGCGTAGACGTTCCCGATTGCGGTTCGGTTCGAGCGTTTAGGTTCAGCTCTAATTTCAACCGGGCCGTTCGCAACCGTAACCAATGAGAACGCTTGCTGGAGTCACGTGACTAGCCAGCTGTTTTTGTTGCCGTTTAACTACACATCAAACGTCAAATCATATTTCGAAATTGTGCATGCGCACCGAGAATAATCGTAGAACCGAATCGGGATAGTGTGAGCAGCCTCGATTAATCGAAAACCGAACCGGACCGATGAATCGTAACCGAGAACGGCTAGTCTGAATTGGCTTTAAGAGTCGTTTGAAATCATTTTCATATTTGTCAATGTATGCCATATGTAGTGAACAGCATAGGGTCGTGTGGTTTGTTTTATGGCATTTGTAAGCGCTTAGATCCGATTATATTTTGAACAAAATTGATCCTCTCAGGAGAAACATTGGTATACTGTTAACATTCCAATGTTTTATGGGAATTCAATCGGTTTTTGTATATGGTGACTGGCAGATTCTCTAATACACACATGATGCATATGAACTCAAATGTTGAACGTCTATAATCTACACTCTGTCTAACAAAATCAGATCTGAAGATAACCAAAAAATGTCCTCAGTATAATGTATATATATATATATATATTAACGTAGGTAAAAAAATATAAATGCATTCTATAGATGTTAAAATAGTTGGCAAAACCAAAAGTGCACATCCCGCTAAGTTTTCCACAGAATCACAAAAATTGAAAACGAATATTTTTAAAAAATGGTGCGCGTACTTATGGACGCGCGGCAGAAGTTATACTTCTTTGGCGTGATCGCGATAATTGATATAAACATTTTCGTTGAGCATGTACATTGATAAAATAAAATAGGAAAATACAAGCATTGAGGTTATTTAACTGTCAAAAGCTGTTATTCATTCAGAACATATCTATGAAAAACGAATAAAGTGCAAAAAAATATAAAGTGATAGCTTTTAAGAAGTTCCGTCCGAGGTGGCTAGTACAACCTACTTAAGGCACACCGTCAGAAAATTCTTAATTTTTGTATACTTATTAAGGATATGATAATACAATTATCCTGAAAATTTGAAGTCGATCGACCATATATAATCCGAGATAAATTAAATTAAAAATTGGATAATTAACATTGATTGTATACGATCTATGTAGTTCTGAACCAGTTTCTTATTTATAAAAAAAGAACTAACTGTCAGAAACTTTCCAAAAACTGACAATCTTTCAATGCATTTGTTATGAGTTTAAAAAATATAAGAAAAAAATTTTGACCGTCTAATTATTTATAAATAACGGTTTAAAGTTCAACAATTTATAGAAAAGTATACATGCATATGAATACTGTATGGGTTACGTTTCCACGGGTACAGTCTTGCGTACAAATTATGGATCACTTAGCTACAAGCTAGTATACTTTTGTGGCGCGTATAATCTATAACTTTTTGACAATATTGTACCACGATAACGCTACTTCCGTAACAGAGAAGATTTTACCCTTAGTACGCCAAAAGAAGTATAATTTAAGGAAAACATATAGAAGAGAGCTGCAGCTATCTAGTCGATTTTTTTTGTGCACAAATTTAGTGCAATTTTGCGTTAACGGACGCAACCATAAGTCGTTAATTATACACACGTCATCAGGAAGTTTATTTCAAAACACATAACCGTTATATGACGGGCGCGGTGGCGATGCGCCACCTTCCTGACAGGTACCGTGCATATTATTATGTTTGTTTGTGTGTATGTCACTATAAAGTCACGTGTTCCGGCAACGTAGAGCGAGGGTCGACCGATCTCCGATATACTGCTTTAATTTACGCTACAGTTGAAATATTCAGTGATAATTTAATTCTCGTTTGCTTATTTATCCTTGTTCTGGGGTAAATTAAACCTCTATGGTTGGTAGCCTTGCAAATTGTGATACAGGCTGTCCCCATTGATCTCTCTTAAGGCTGTCGGAACGCTCTGAAGCCAAAAATAGAGCTTCGGCTGTCAACTCATTGTAGACTTATTCGTCAACATTCTGCAAAAATTCTTTCTCTATAAGGAAGATAAAGGACAAATCTAGGACTCTAATGAACTACTTTTGTAATTTATGTACGATTTACTAGTAAAAAGTTGTCATTAATTGTCCCAAAAAAACACAAGTTTTCAATGTCACACTACGACCTTATTCGTACTTATTTCACAAAACTGTTCCATCACAAACTTGTAGTGACTCTTCCTTTTTCGGAAAAGTTTTCTAAATCTTCAAAATATTTCCAAAATTTAGAGTAATCAATTGACAGCGGCATCCTTGCAATAGCATCTTTTAGCGGCGTAGTGTGGCACCAGCCAAAAATTAAAACGTGCGGATGATTTGAGCGAGACAGATCTAAAGAAGGTCACACCCACAATATGTCTTTTGTCTACCTCGCCTCTTACCCGCTGGGTCTCAGCACAAACTGTGTGAGAGTAATCCAACAGTGTTAATGTTTCAGGATACCAACTGTTCAATATGCTCCCTTTTTTACCCACATATCTGTCTTACGAACAGTTGAATGTGTGTGTACATGTAAAATGCACTTACTCCCGGTTCGGAATTCTCTAATTTCTATGAAGAATTTTATTCAATCCTTGAGGCTTCAAGACAAACTAGAAATATGTACTGATTCTTCCCATATGGCTTTTAGTCAAGTTTTTACAGTTTATTTGATCTAAATAAACGATTTAAATACACAAATATTTGTACAGAAATAATTAAATTTGAAAAAAAATATTAAGCAAACCAAATTTGTCAGTATTTTTAACATAAGTTTGAAAAGAAACAACTTCAAAATGTTAATTTTCCTTCCCGTAATTCGAAATCTAGTAACGCGCGGTAAAGTAATATTGGCGAATATCATGTTTTTGGATTCATTTTTAGGGAAAAAATATGTATTCTTTTGAAATTTTTAAACTAAATTTTGTGTAGTTTTGCTTAATCACAGCTGATAAAAACAGTAATAAAGTGAATTTTGCTACCACAGTTCGAAATTTACCGAGAGCATATTTTACAACCATCTTAAAAATTTTTTTTGACGAAAATCAATATCTCTCAGAACTGGTTTAGAATTTGTGCGCGTTTGTAGTTTTCAAAAAATCATGAAAAGATATTTGTTTGGTGTATGTATTTGATTACCTTGTTTATTTGTCTGGTACTGTTTCCTTTCACAAAAAAGGAAGGACATATTCAAGGGATCAAAACAACTTAAAAAATCAACTGAACGTTGATCCGGAAATGATTTAGTGCTGAGATACACAAAGCATTCATAATAACTACAGACATACGGTCCATTGTAGTTTTTTCTGGTTTACTCTTTTACCTTTTTCATAATTACTGTCAGTTAACTTAAATTATTACAAGTTAAATATAAACACTGGTAATTTCAAGCTGCCTTAATTACAAACGTTTCGACATAATTCATGTCAAGCTTTCCTTCAACTTGAAAAAAAATATTTGGAGCTGGATAATATTATTGCAACATGTAATAATAATAATAATAATAATTCGTTTAACGTCCGTTTCTCGACTTTATGTCATAACAGACGCCATTCGCACCATTACTATTTTCCATCTACCACACTTCCCGTTATTTTTCTATATTTTTAAAACTTCAACTTATGTAATAGCAATGGGCGAATGAAGGAATTATAGGAAATTAGGATAAGGTAGGTAATTTTTGACCTAGGAGTTTGATAGGTATTCGGCCATGGCCTCAAATAAGGAACCATCTCGATATTTATCTGGAATTAATTGAGGGAAACCATGGAAAACCACAATCAAGATAGCCGGTACAGGAATTACCGTTTCTCGGCGAGAGGCAGTGGGAAAAAGTCCCAGCCACATCTGCCCCCGCCGGGATTCGAACCCGGACCTCCCGAATGCGAGTCTAGTGCTGTCACCACTACTCTACCCTGCTCGGTTTAATGCAACATGTATAAAGTAGGTATAAATCAAGGTTACTAGAATACTAGAAGGTTGGGTGTAAGAGATGAAAAACATGGTCACTTCTGTGTTTGGTTGAGTCGTTTGCTTACGTTATCGATGCCCATGGTTTGGTTTTTCAATTATTGTTATCCAAACTGTTTGTTCAAAGACTCCATGTGACGTCACAAGTCTACTTCCCCCGCTCTCTCTCTCACGCGAATCCTAGTCACACCTACAACAATGCTAACGCCCAATCTTAGTTTCTAGTAGCCTTAGGTAAAAATGTTGGTTCAGTTGTTTGTCATCACAGCGTACTTTACGTTTAAAGCATTTGTAATAGGGATGTTGACTATTTTTGGGAAAGTGTTTTAAATCGTGCATAAGTACCTAATATTGCTACAAATATTTATTATTTTTATTTAAATACAACTCAAGCCTTAAAAATCATGTATTTTAAATCCAGTTTCAAATTTCGGTCCAAAACGCCAATACTAGTCGCGTGACGTCACCTATTCATACCAAAGGAGGCTCAAAAGTTTACACGGGAGCTACCATCCTATAGATGCGTATTCTGTGCTCATAAACGTTAGTAAACTGAGATGATGAAAAGTTGTTTCGTAGTCGTTGCTATAGTTACATGTAATTTGACGTTTCCTATAAACAAATAATAACAAATTACACACTAAATATTAGCCAAACAATGAAGTTTTTTGACAGCGGCTGAACATATGACGTCATGCGCTCTGATTGGTGTCTGTTGTCACGTGACTTGAGAGTGATTTTATTAGGTTTTATTTATTAAATATTAATTAAATTCCTTAAAAATAAGAAAAAATATAGTGTTTTTTAGTATTTCTATCATAGAAACTACTACTTTTCGTTAAAATTATGTTTTTATTTGAATAATCAACATCCCTATTGTGACGTGAGTTAAGTTCAAGTACAGTATTTTATTTTAGTTGCAACTTGCAGTTATCTTCAAGTTTAAAGTCAAGTGTTTTCCTTTCGCTTTAAAGTTTCTCAATATACTTTTGACTCGTATTTAATCCCCAGGAGAGCTCCCGGTGCTTGTTTCTCTCTTTATATATTTCCGTTGTATGTTATTTTACATAATTTAAAATACATAATTAAAGAAGTTATTTGTGTATGAAACTTTTATTACTTCTTTCTTTTTATCTTATTTTCTGCATAGAATGTCTTTTATAAGATTAAAGATAATAATTATACTATATGTTTCTGCAGCTCTTTTCATAAAAGTTTTCCGTTTATTTGTGTTTCTCTCGGAATGAAATGAGACAAAGCTATTTTAATTTCTTTTAATGAACAGAATATGAACTTAATTATCGATGTTTCAAAATTGTCTTTTTTTAAATGTAGTAAAACTAACAAAATATATAAAATCTTAAATCGGTATATACTATTTCTCAAAGGTGTTTTTTGTCGGTATGAAATATCTTCTTTAATAATAGTCTATCAAAATTAATGTTTGATACGCCATTTTGCAGACTATTATTCTCTCTAATGACGAAAACTATGTTAAGATCTTAAACATGGAAAGGAAGTTTAAATGAGGAACAATCAAAAGAAAAAAGCGCTTGTGGCCAACGTTTCGAAATATTTTATTTCATCTTCAGAATCTATGAATATTGAACATGTATAATATATTATGTTATTAACATTTAACATTTTCCATTATAGCAATTTAATTCTATTAAAATTATTGAAAAGTGTATTATTCTAAACTTCTTACCTTAGGCAAGTCTATGATTGGTAAATTGTACTAATAATAATATACATGATCATAATTTTAAAGTTACTACAATTCCTCATCCAAACTTTCTTTCAACGACTACATTATTAAAACAAAACAAATACTAACAATTAAGATCTTAAAATTAATATTTTCATGTCTAGCGTAGTTGTCGACAAAATGTCAGGTAGAAATTCTGATGAACCACGATCTACAAGTTCGGAAACTAAGACGTTTTGGAACAACGCCAGCCGTGAAAGCCTACACACTTGGTCAAAAAACTCTGTTTCAATATTCCATTAGCACTTTTTGTTTGCCTTGCCAATATAAGTCACAACTGCGAGGTTCTAATTCGAGAATTTAATATTAAATTGAAAATATGAACTGGCGTTGGACCAAAATTACCATAGTTGGTGACTTTAAATGAAAAAGAAAAATTATTTTGAAACGAACTGTATATACCTTGTCGACGTTAAACTATAGTTTCTAGTTTTTTACAGCCAAGTTTTACAGAAGTGATAAAATGTAATGAAGGCAATTTCTAAATATGTCACGTTTCAGGTTTTTTTTTTGTAATCTTTAAGAAGATATTCTTCCGTTGCGCACTTCCTATAAAATAATATTTATCCCAGAAGAAATAAGCAGTTCGCTAGCTGATACTACAAATTAACACAGCGTTATAATATTAAACTTTTTCCCTGTATTTTGTATACTCGTATTCCATATTAAGATAACTGTTTACCAGCTATTCAATATGCCCCTTTTTTCTACTAGTCATGCCCTCTCACTTATTTCCCATATCAAGGGGGTTGTAAACAAATAGATGATCCGCGATTTTTTGTCGGCCGCCATTTTAGATTTACAATGTGGAGGGAGTTGTAAAAAAGAAGTTAATCGGCCATTTTGTGGTTGCGACCATATTGGATCTACCATAATATTCAATCTGCTATACATATTGTAAAGTATTCAGAACCAAAGGTGTGTGCAAAATTTCAGCTCAATCGAGCAACGGAAAGTGAATCAAATTCAATTCGTAAAATTCGATTACAGACAGACAGACATCGGGAACTACATAAAAGCTTGTCATAAATAGTCGCCATTTTCTATCCGTTATTAGAGATCGGTGTCACACGAATGTGTTAAAATAAACCATACCCCTTTTTATAGATGTGGCATTGATTTTCATTTCAAGGTCAGTCCTGCATTAAATCGGTAGCGCCATAAAAAGTACATTAATATATTAATTGATATGTAAATATTGTGATAGAAATTATGATACCTTCACTTAAGTTATTCACAGCGCATATCAATAGAGCGACTAAAATAAATAAAAAATCGTTTTCTAATACCGACTTTATATGCGCTGTCCATACGCATTGAAAAGCATTTCATTAATTTCAATCTCAATTAGTGGGTCAGTAGTTGATTTCAGATGTGGTTAATTAGGTGACTTTTAGTTTCTCTCCGCGTGGAATGTACTCAAAAATATTAACGTTTATATTATATTTATACAAGCTGGTCTACGAACATCTAATAATAGTTGTGTTTTGGTATCACTATTGTGTTTGTTATACAAAAGTGTAAAGCCGGGTCTCCACCAAAGAAAAATTGACAACTTTTGTGTTGTCAACACATGTTGGTGACAAAATTTTCTGTAAATATCTTAAGTTGTCAATAAAAATTGTAAACAAATGTAGGGAACCGTGTTTCCATTTTTAGCGGTAAACATTAAAGGGAAACGCATTAAAGGGAAACGCAATATTTATGCGTGTGTTGCCGACATTCATTTCTCGGTGGATACGCTTTCTCAGTTGGAAACAATAACTATTGCAAATAGAAACATGGCTGTCTCCTGGACATATATATTTCTTTCTTTGAAGCTTAAAATTTCACTTAAAATTATAAAGGATGCGGCTGCCAGCATAATATCTTCGCTGGACGACATTTTGTCAACTAATTGGTGGAGACAGCTAGTTGTCAACTGTAATGTTCCTCAAATTGTTGGCGACTTATTTTAATCCGGTGTGGACAAAATATAAACCAAAGTTGGTGACTTTCTGAAGAGTTGCCAACACAGAAGTTACCAACAATTTCAGTGGATGCCCGCCTTAAGATACACTACCTTGTTTGGTATTTGGAACTGAGCAGAGAAACGTAGTGAAGTGTAGATGTCTGAATTTGTGAATTATTGGAACACACTGATACTTTTCGTAAACCTAACGTACACTTTTCAGTATAGATTTAACATCTATTATAAAGAAACCTCTTTTTTGTCCTTTTTAACTGACTAAGAAAAATGTATATCGTCTATGTTTGCATGTATGGCCGTGATAATATCACGAACGACTGGACCGATTTGAATGAAACTTTAGTATACTGTTTATTAATTAATCTATGAAAAAAAATTATAAGACCAGTCACGTTGTTTGGATTTGTCAGGGTAATCCAGTTAAAGGATCTTTAACGAGAATGATTCCATTTGAACGAAACCTGCTTTTAAACAATGTTTTTAATTAAACCGACTTGAGAAAGGGGACCAGAATGCCTCGAATTAAAATAATTTTGTTTTTAATTTTACAACCACCTTCTCTACCTACTTTTAATGTGATGTCGGCTCACATAAACTTACCGAATTGATGACGTCAATTTCTATTTAAATTTAGATACGGAAGGTGTAATAATAAAGATAATTTTTTTTTGAAAAAAATAAGTAAAATGGCATATATATTATTGTGAATATTAACCATGAAAGAACGAGATTTCTTAAAATGTCTGTTTTAAATCCCAAGTTTTTTTCGTCTTCATTAACAAAACACCAAGACATTGTTTTGGTGTTTTGTGAAATTATTTTAATACACAAACTCCGCTACAATATTATGAAACAATTGTTAAAGTTACATTGCAATATTAGAAAAATTAATTATCTAAACAAAGTCACTGTCAGTCCTCAAATCTGAATCTTTTACTATCGCGGCGACTAAATTACCATTAATTCTACAGTGACATATGCAAACAATCAACTTTTCTCATAATTAAGCCTATTTCGAAACTGTTTTCTACATCATGCAAGAGATCACTTTTATCTTAGGTAATTAAACATGAACCGTCACTATAGCGAGTGTTATTTTAATGTATCCTCTTATTATATTTTAATATTCAATGTTTCCACATTAGAAGTTCCAATCCTCTTTAAGATCTCATTGATTATTATGAACGTCATTCTAACTTTCAAAAATAAATTTATAAATCCAATTTGCTAGAGTACCGCCCTCAATTATTAGTGTGTATGAAATATACACTGTTTAAATAAAAAGAACGTATTTCATTGTCAGAAATTGTACACTGTAATTTATATACCTACCGCTTATTTTGTTATGCATTGGAAAGTATAATGTAGAAGAATCGGAATCACTAATCAATTATTCATATACAATATGGCCGCGTTACATTCGTATATAAGTAAACATATGTCCATTATATTTACAGTGAAAAATACACACTACAGTAGAATTTACTATCAATCAACAGAAAAAACAGTGGGTGCGTTTGAACAGCGCTGGATTTACACTAGGGCACTAGGGTCTAGTGCCCAGGACCGCAAGTTTCTAGGGGCAACAAAATTTGTACCATGAGGAAAAAAAATCGCGTTTTAGAATTTTTTTCGAAAAGTGTAATCGTGTTGAAAACATCCATAAAGAAACTTTCCTTCACTGAATGACACTTAAAACGATTATTGGATGTAATCAAAGGTTATAGTCATCTAATATATTATAAAGTTTCCAGATGACAGAGAGATTGATTTCGTTCATCTGTCATTTCAGTCTGAGTCTCTTGGCCAACTTCATACTGTCTAATTTTCGTTAACTGTGCGCTCGCAACTTTTCTGTTGCCTGTCAAAAGTTCACTCTCAACGCGCCAAATGAAGTATAACTTCAAAAAATACTGTGCGTGAATACTTCTTACACAATTAAAAACAAAAATGCATCGTAAAACAAAAATATCCTATGGCGCATGGTGGAGTCGAACCCGTAACCTTCAATGTAATTTTAAACATAGAATTATGCCGCTTCTAAAATGATGTAAAAAATGTGCAGCATGTGATTTGCAGTCTAGATCTACTGTCCCACGCCCACTGTTCTGTCAAACTGAAAGTAAATCACTACGAAGATAATTAATATACATCTCTTTCTATAGACAAATACGGGTCTCTGCCTTTTACAGCAGCATACAGCGGTTTATGCTCAGCGTTTAAAATGTATGAATTTCTTTAATTTCTGTATGCAGCTAAAAAAACAAAAAATTGGTTTACAATATTTGTTATTGTATGAGGAGTAATTGCTCAAAATTATCAAATTTTAATATGCAGGAGAAAGATGCAATTTTATTTATTTGTATTGATTTACTTAGATATTTCACTGTAAAACAGAAGACATACATATACAATGTTTCTCCAAGTTGGTACAACTGCATCAACAATGACAAAATAAACAAAACTAATGCACTACTTATTTACTTGTGTCATCTGCCTAAACTTGTTTAACTTGCATATCACCTTTCGATTTCTTTCAATAACGGTTTCAAACGTTTTTACTTTTTCCAATAACAATTTGTTTACGAGCTGCCGTTTCAAGGTCAATACAGAAAAAGTCTGACTGAGTGGATGTAGATCCGGATATTGACTTACGGAAGCCATTTTAAAATACAGATGGGTTCCTAAAAGTTATGTGACAATGCGGTGTTGGCAAAAAACCCTCGGAGTTACATTAAAAATAATGACTTATTAGTGTATTTGCCATATGGCAACATACACTATTGGCGCCGGTCGGATGGCGGGACCTAGGGGTCGGACTAAAATTTCTCGACGTTTCATAACCTCCTAAACACTTTGGCACCATTTTTAAAAATGTTTATATATATGTATATGTATATATATATATATATATATACAGGGTGTCTCACCGAACGTTGGCTAACATGGGTAACTTTGCTATTAGTGGAGATAGAAAGTCGGTTAAATGGGCAAAGTAGTGCAGAAAATTGGGCTCATTAACGTCCCGTCGAAAAAACAATTGAATTTTGACATCCTATGAATTTATTCAGAAAATAGTGAAAATTGCCATTTATGAAAACTGGCCATAACTTTTTTATTTATGAGGATATTTGAAAATTTCATTAACCATTCTTTGATAACTTTTTAAGGTCTTTTCACTGGCGTAGGTTTAATTTTTTTATTTCCACTACATAATGAGATATTGACATGAACTTTGGTTTTTCTTATGGACGGCATTTTCGATTTTTAGATATTCGAATTCTACTTATTTTTCTGAATAATTTGACATAGCACATCCTATATCTAAACCAATCAGAAGCTACAAAACTTACCAAAATAGCTTTTTGGCGTTATCAAAGTGTGCCGTGTAAAACAAAATTTGTTGAAACAAATACATATCGACAGGTTAACAATCTGCCGAGCGATCGCTACCGTTTTGCTAATTAATTTTGTTTGATTTACTCTCTAAAATGGCTCAAGCATTCTCAAATTTGGAGAAACAGGCTATTTTTGCGTACACATTCAGCTTAACAAAAATACCACGTGGGCTCAAGCAGAATACTTGAACCTTTATCCAAAAAGGCGACAGACTTATTCAATGACTTTTAGGAACTTTTCTCTATTCATTTCAACGTTTGCTAAAACTAATTCTTCTTCACAGTGTTGAATGTTGCCTTTTTTCTTTGAAAATGAACCGTATACCTTTAAATTTCTATTTAAGCTCCTAAAAGTTATTGAATAAGGCTGTCGCCTCTCTGGATAAAGGTTCAAGTATTCTGCTTGAGCCCACGTGGTATTTTTGTTACGCTGAATGTATGCGCAAAAATAGCCTGTTTCTCCAAATTTGAGAATGCTTGAGCCATCTTAGAGAGTAAATCAAACAAAATGAATTAGCAAAACTGTAGCGATCGCTCGACAGATTTTTCACCTGTCGATATGTATTTGTTTCAACAAATTTTGTTTTACATGGCACACTTTGATAACGCAAAAAAGTTATTTTGGTCATTTTTGTAGCTTCTGATTGGTTTAGATATAGGATATGCTATGTCAAATTATTCAGAAAAATAAGTAGAATTCGAATATCTGAAAATCAAAAATGCCGTCCATAAAAAAAACCAAAGTTCATGTCAATATCTCATTATGTAGTGGAAATAAAAAAATTAAACCTACGCCACTGAAAAGACCTTAAAAAGTTATCAAAGAATGGTTAATGAAATTTTCAAATATTTTGATAAATAAAAAAGTTATGGCCAGTTTTCATAAATGGCAATTTTCACTATTTTCTGAATAAATTCATAGAGTGTCAAAATTCAATTGTTTTTTCGACGGGACGTTAATGAGCCCAATTTTTTGCACTACTTTGCCCATTTAACCGACTTTCTATCTCCACTAATAACAAAGTTACCCATGTTAGCCAACGTTCGGTGAGACACCCTGTATATATATATATATTTATATACGTATATATATGTGTACGCGCAATAACTTTCGAAAGAGTTAATTGATTTCAACGAAATTTGGCCCACGTATTGAAATCCATCACCGCAAGAAGCCTATTTAAAATGGGCCTAATCAGGCTATTTTAAGGGTAGTTTTTAGGGGTTGAAAAATGTTTTTGGGCCCCAAAATACCGAAAAAATTCTCCGAATCGTTTCAAAATTGAAATTTAACTCTCTGGTAGTAATTAAAAAGTGTTCCCAAAATTTTAATAAAATGGGCCCGACAGGACCGAATTTACAAATTTTATGAAAACACTAGTTTGCAGATAGTGACTTATTTATTGAAGGGTGTATTTAATTCGGTGTAGACGTTAGATTGATAATAATATTGCAATTAAGAAAAAAAATGTTTTTTTAAGGAGTGTATTAAGGGGTTAAATTTTTTATTTTGCCCAAAAACAAACTTAATTTCACATAATAAAAGTATAAAACCACACGGCCCTATACAAGCAAATACACTATATTGTCGGCAGGGTTTTGGCACTGCGACCCGGGTTTTTTATTACCTCAAATCATTTGCACAACTAGCAATTTTGTATTTTGTATCTGAATTACAAAAACAAGATGTTATTTGCATTTTTAAATGGTTTTATTTAACTTCACATTCCGTATATTTCTTTGTTTGTAATTAATAATTGTAATCAAAATCTTCATGGTTGAAAGTTTGATGAAATGATAATTGAAAAGTATTAATAATTATACAAATTTTTTTTCAAGCTACCAATCACGAATGAGGCTTGAAAACATTTTCAGATTACCTCCAACCCCCTACTTGGAAATTTTGTACCAGACAAAAATATACATATCTTGTCCGAGAATTTTTTTTTCAAACTACCCAATCACGAATGTGGCTTGAAAAAATTTACGAAGTACCTACCTCCAATTCCCTGCTTGGAAATTTTGTATGGAACCAACTATTCACGTATTCAGTAAAAGGTTGGAGGCAATTTGGTAATTTTTTTAAGCCCCATTCGTGATTGGTAGCTTGAAAAAAAATTCTTGGACAAAATACGTTTTTTTTTTTGTCTGGAAAACACAATCTAATAGAGAACAATAGGGTTTGCCACTTGAAATTTTAGAGTTGAAACAAGCCCCCCGGGGAGACACCCCCGAGGAGGAAATTTTTTATTACCAAAATAAGCGTTGCTTGGAATTAAGAAACTTTTATTCAGAACATTTTTCAAGAAACACAATTTCTTTGAAATATTTCAGTATTTCCGGACTTTTTGAATATTCCATTATCATACCTAACGCAAAATATTTGAGGTTGTGTTCTGGAAGCAAATATTTGCCAGGGAACGGGCCAGACTGGGCCAACGTGTAGCCAGGCTGCTTCATTGGAATAGGGGGAGACAAACATTTCAAGCAAATATTTACCAGTGACTATTGGGCCAGTTTTAGCATGTGTCATGATTATTTCGTTACCAAACATAAGTCAAGTCGGACGAAACCGGGCTATAAAGTTTATACAATAAATCGTGAAAACAAACATATTATATCTTCAACTTTTCCTGCAACAATTTAATGCATAAATTTATAAAAAAACAGTACCATAGAGCGTAGTTTCCATTCCTGCTGATTGGTGATATTTTAACAGGTCTCTTCTCTGCTACTTCGATTACAGTGCTACATGATTCAACTAATAATGACTTAGGTTATGTGTAGACATACCAAATAACGTACATTTCCTTAAAATATTGAAACAATGCTTGAGTCGAGATTCTTTTGTTGTAAATCTGATTGTTAGATACTAACTGTGAATCGATAATAAAAATAAAAACCCGGGTCGCAGTGCCAAAACCCTGCCGACAATATAGTGTATTTGCTTGTATAGGGCCGTGTGGTTTTATACTTTTATTATGTGAAATTAAGTTTGTTTTTGGGCAAAATAAAAAATTTAACCCCTTAATACACCCCTTAAAATAACATTTTTTTCTTAATTGTAATATTATTATCAATCTAACGTCTACACCGAATTAAATACACCCTTCAATAAATAAGTCACTATCTGCAAACTAATGTTTTCATAAAATTTGTAAATCCGGTCCTGTCGGGCCGATTTTATTAAAATTGTGGGGGCACTTTTTATTCACTACCAGAGGGTTAAATTTCAATTTTGAAACGATTCGGAGAATTTTTTCGGTATTTTGGGGCCCAAAAACAGTTTTCAGCCCCTAAAATCTACCCTTAAAATAGCCCGATTAGGCCCATTTTAAATAGGCTTCTTGCGGTGATGAATTTCAACACGTGGCCCAAATTTCGTTGAAATCAATTAGCTCTTTCGAAAGTTATCGCGCGTACACATATATATATATTTTGATGTTCTCTTGCGTAGACGGACTCCCACTTGTTGCAACACTGTCTTAAAAAAAGAGAAAAGAAAGAAAGACAACAATTGAATCTGTGTTCTCGGCGTCGCAGGAGGATATCAGTTCTTAATTTGCTGGGCCCGTTTAGTTTCTTTGATAGAAATTTGATATCCGCCTATGGGCGTCCGATCAACACAGACCCTGAGGAAAGCAAGAAAGAAAACAATACAGTGTTTATTCCGAAATTATAATTAACAGTTTTATTAGACGTGCAGCGAGGTACAAAATCCAGTAGCGATTGTTCCGTATCAATAATACTTTTACGAAGAAGTAAATTGATCTCAAGGTACTGATTTAAATAAAATCGCTTAAATAACTAAAATTATAATAAGGTGAGCTATAGTACTATTTTACTCATTAGTTACAGAAACTTAGATATTACAGACAGACAACAGGACAAATAAATAACATAATACAGACTTAATAATAACTAACGGAGCCGATGCTTAAAACTACAGACAGAACGAAACCCGATTCGCAAAATACCGACTTAAAAACTACGGAACAGGACAGAACACAATTCGCAAAATACCGACTTAAAACTACAGAACAGAAACGGATACTTAAATTCTACAGACCGAACGGAACACCATTCGCAAAATACCGACTTAAAAAACTACGGAACAGGACAGAACACAATTCGCAAAATACCGACTTAAAACTACAGAACAGAACAGAACACAATTCGCAAAATACCGACTTAAAACTACAGAACAGAAACGGATACGTCTATACTTCCCAGATACCGGAACAGAGAGAGTTGTTATTTTTAATATTGTTTATTATTTTCACGAAACCGTCACCTAGCAAACATATTCATTCACAACAATGTCAGGCTTTATTGTTCGTTGCTAAGTGAGGCACGATATCGTAGTAGCCACGGATATCAGAAAATGCAATACAGAAACACAGCTGCCTATAACTGTTCAGATATAATTAAATTATTAACTATTTATTTAATTAAGGTTATACTATATTAAGGTTATACTATATATTCTTGTGACATATGGGCATAATGTCACAATTTCCCACCAACAGGGGGACGGCGGGGAAAGTTCGCAAACATACTGCTCAAGATGGCAACACTGAACTGTCAAAAGTGACAACAATTAACCTCTGATCAACAAACAAAATTTTCACGGTGCAGATGAAACAAGGTTAAATCTAAATAACTAGCTTAAAATTACGAAGTCGGAATAAGTTTTAAACTTTCTTTAAGTGCTCTACGTGAGCTCGGAACAATCTATCAGTGACAGGGTCATTTAATTCTACACTAACTGGAGACAAAAATCGAACGATAGTACGGGGTTCGCTATACCTCGGGAGGAATTTTAAATGAAAGTTTGACCTCATCTTTTGGTAATGCAATCTTTGAACAACGGAATCACCAACTTGAAACTTTGATTCAGGAGTACGATTGACATTATAATAACTCGCTTGACGATCATGCGATTGCTTCAACATGTCACGGACAACATCTGGAGTTAACGAATCTCGTTTTTTCCACACTGCAGGTAAATTCCACTTGAGATCCAGCGGGAATTTTATTTCTAGACCGAGAAAGACTCGACAAGGTAAATCATTAATACTTGTATGGTACGTTGCATTATTCCATACAATAGAATCAGGAGGACCGTCCATTGTAAAAACTTGATGTAAACATTTGACGGTCGATGCAGAACTGGAATCCGGAATAGCGTATGTAATTAGCCATTTGCTAAAACCATCTAATATCAGTAACACATACTTGTTGCCGGCGCTGCTTGTTACAAGCGGTCCCATTAAATCAATGTATAAGCGGTTCCAAACCGCCGTAGGAGGACTAGACGACATAATTACTTTGTCGGGGTTTTGGTCACTTTTATGACGCAAACATAACTGGCAGGCCTTAATGTGTTGTCGGACTTCTATAAACATCTTTGGCCACCAAAATCGCCTGGCAATAGAGCGATATGTCTTGTTAATTCCGGGATGAGCACCCATTTCAGAGTTATGAAACTGCTCGAGGATGCTTGGCTTGGCTGCACTAGGTACAACAATACGGGCTTTATTATGGCGCCCCACTAGACGCACTAGAAAATTGTCTCGAACGGCAAAATGTCTTACGTTCACACCTTGTAAAATTTGTCTTTTTATTGAATTTAATTCAACATTTTTATTTTGCATGTCTCTGAGTTCACTGAACTCAGTACTGACGTCAACAATTGAACACATAAGATCCGTCCATTTGTTTTAGATTCTTGGGCACAGGTAAATTAGTGATGGCTTGGACCTTTTCACTATCCACAGCGAGACCAGACGGCGAAATTCTGTGACCCAGAAACTTCAGTTCGGATTTCGCGAACTTCACCTTACTCGGGTTGACAGTCAGATTTGCGTCTCGAAGACGCTGCAACACCTCACGCATGTGGCTCATATGAGAGTCCAAATTGTCACTGTAGATGAGCAGGTCATCGAAAAACACAATTACATTTTTATATCATAAAATAGTTCACTCTTTAGTCGATTCAGAGCACTGGGCGATTCGGACAGTTCAATCTGATAAAACGCACTATTCAGATCCAGAGTTGTGAATACTTTAGCCCTTTTCAAACGTAGAAAGACGTGCTCAATCGCCAGAGCTGGAAACGCGTCCATATGGACCCTTTGATTTATCCTGTTTTCCGTCAAAGCCTCCGGAAATTCTGAACACAATCTATCAAATTTTTCAGTTGCGGAGTCCACGGCCATAATCGGAACCAATAATTCGACTGAGACGGACACAGGCAAGGAAATATACGGAATCGACGAATCCCGGTCAAATTCAAACGATACTGAATTTTCGGCACAGTTTAATATTGCCCTCATATTTTTCAAGGACTTACTACCAATAATTACTGAGTATGAAATATTTGGCAACACAAAAAAGATAAGTTTCCAAGTTTTATTCTTAATCTTTACAACTAATGTCGCCGAGTTTTCAGAACGGGTCGTTTGACCATTAGCTACGCGAGCATATTGTTCGCATTTCTTATAATTACCTAACTTAAGAAAACTAAATAATTGGCCAGGTTAGCGCTAATGTAATTTAGCGTGGAACCCGTGTCCAATAGAGAAGATGCCTTAACGTTACCTAAACTAATACTAATTATAGGGATAGACTTATCGACTAAATTCTTTGAACCGGCGGTTGCAGCGAACTAGTTCGAAATAGCTGCAATCGGAATTTTATTGAATAATTTTGGAGACGGGGCCGAAACGGGGGAAATTGTCGAACTATCACTATCAGTTGAACAATTACTACAAAAAATTTTGGGGTCGTTATAGGCACTAACTACGGCATTGCATTTTCCGGTGATACCCGAGACTCACCAGAAACACCGGGCACTGGAGCACTGGGAGGCTGCGGCTCCCAGACGACTATAGGAGTATCCGTTGACTGCGGAGCGGGCGGAACGGTTCGGGATTTCGGCTTCAAGACGGCGGACAGGTACCGGACAGGTTGGAACAAGGCTCAGGCTTTCCAAACTACGCTCTGCTACCAATTTGATGTTCTCTTGCGTAGACGGACTCCCACTTGTTGCAACACTGTCTTAAAAAAAGAGAAAAGAAAGAAAGACAACAATTGAATCTGTGTTCTCGGCGTCGCAGGAGGATATCAGTTCTTAATTTGCTGGGCCCGTTTAGTTTCTTTGATAGAAATTTGATATCCGCCTATGGGCGTCCGATCAACACAGACCCTGAGGAAAGCAAGAAAGAAAACAATACAGTGTTTATTCCGAAATTATAATTAACAGTTTTATTAGACGTGCAGCGAGGTACAAAATCCAGTAGCGATTGTTCCGTATCAATAATACTTTTACGAAGAAGTAAATTGATCTCAAGGTACTGATTTAAATAAAATCGCTTAAATAACTAAAATTATAATAAGGTGAGCTATAGTACTATTTTACTCATTAGTTACAGAAACTTAGATATTACAGACAGACAACAGGACAAATAAATAACATAATACAGACTTAATAATAACTAACGGAGCCGATGCTTAAAACTACAGACAGAACGAAACCCGATTCGCAAAATACCGACTTAAAAACTACGGAACAGGACAGAACACAATTCGCAAAATACCGACTTAAAACTACAGAACAGAAACGGATACTTAAATTCTACAGACCGAACGGAACACCATTCGCAAAATACCGACTTAAAAAACTACGGAACAGGACAGAACACAATTCGCAAAATACCGACTTAAAACTACAGAACAGAACAGAACACAATTCGCAAAATACCGACTTAAAACTACAGAACAGAAACGGATACGTCTATACTTCCCAGATACCGGAACAGAGAGAGTTGTTATTTTTAATATTGTTTATTATTTTCACGAAACCGTCACCTAGCAAACATATTCATTCACAACAATGTCAGGCTTTATTGTTCGTTGCTAAGTGAGGCACGATATCGTAGTAGCCACGGATATCAGAAAATGCAATACAGAAACACAGCTGCCTATAACTGTTCAGATATAATTAAATTATTAACTATTTATTTAATTAAGGTTATACTATATTAAGGTTATACTATATATTCTTGTGACATATGGGCATAATGTCACAATATATACGTATATATATATATATATATATATATATATATATATATATATATATATATATATATATATATATATAAACATTTTTAAAAATGGTGCCAAAGTGTTTAGGAGGTTATGAAACGTCGAGAAATTTTGGTCCGACCCCTAGGTCCCGCCATCCGACCGACGCCAATCGTGTATGTTGCCATATGGCTAAAACCCAACTACGGAACAGTAGAAAACATGTTGCCAATATGAACAATAGTCAGATAAAGTGATGTTATTTAGTTACCCAACCACTTTTCATATTGTTTTCTATTATTTCGAAGGCGGGTTTTCATTTTTAAACGGTTAATTTGTATTTAGAACTTTTTCGTTCTAGATTCTAGTCGGTAATTTAAGGCTGTCGGAACGCTCTAAATTTAAGCCAAAAATAGAGCTTCGGTTGTCAACTGATTGTAGACTTATTCGTCAACATTCTGCAAAAATTATTTGTCTATAAGGAAGATAAAGGACAAATCTAGGTCTCTAATGGAGTACTGTTGTAATTTATGTACGATTTACTAGAAAAAAGTTGGCATTAATTGTGCCAAGAAAACACACGTTTTCAATATCACACTACGACCTTATTCGTATTTATTTCACAAAACTGTTCCATCACAAACCTAAAGTGACACTTCCTTTTTCGGAAAAGTTTTTTAAATCTTCAAAATATTTCCAAAAATTAGAGTAGGTAATCAATTGACAGCGGCACCCTTGCAATAACATTTTTTAGCCTCGTAGTTGGCAGCAGACAAAAATTTAAACGTGCGGATGTTTTGAGCGAGACAGAGCTAATGAAGGTCACACCCACAATATGTCTTTTGCCTACCTCGCCCCTTACCGCTGGGTCTCAGCACAAACAAAATTCAGAGCGTTCCGACAGCCTTAAGGTGATACAGTGTTGCCAATACTAGAAGTGATCTCAAAACTCCGTAAACTGAAATTTTGTAAAATATCTGGAAAGTTACCACATAAGATAAACATTCGTTTGCTATTGTTGTTATAAAGCATACATTATTTTAGTTACAATGTAATATTATAGACAAAATATTTTCAAACAAGATCACTGTCCTGACTCAAATCCAAATTTTTCACTATCGCGGCGGCTTAATTGTCAATTGACAGTGGCAATCAATTTATCTCATAATAGTATACTCCGAGAGTGAATTTTTACATTAGTATGAACCTTCACTCAACCGCGAGCTACTTCCAAAAGTGAACTCATTACGCGTCCATTTCTCGCAGTCGGGAAAAAATTTAAGACTTGCGAGTCTCAGCACTTACAAACTATATAAAATTTACTAACCATTATTTTGAAAATTACTTTATATTTTACAGTTTGTATTTATTTATAGTAGATTAATTATAGAAGCTCTGTAACTTAGGGCATTAGCGTCTTAATTACAACTTAAAAAACAAAAATAAAATAATTTTCAATCTCGTTATGATCAGACGTCTTGATTAAATCAACTGTTATTTATTTATTTTTATAATATATTAATTGATCAAAAAAATTCATTATAATAATAATAATAATAATATTTATTAGCCACATTGACACAAGGTATATGACAAGTCAACAACATTTAAATTGCGTAATTAAAAAATTCAATAAAATTATAGAATTCTCTGTTTACCAGATGACTCTTTGACTTCTTTTTAAAAGCTGGAAGTGGCAATGACAGTATCTTGTGACAAATGGTTGTAAAATTTAACACAGTTATAAAGTACTCTATTTTTAAAAGTAGTTAAAGAGTGATCCGGCAAACGAAAGTCGCTGTTTCCCCTAGTATTATGTACATGTAACATTTGATGGCAAGTAAAATATTTAAAATGTTCTTTCACAAAACACACGCATTCGTAAATGTAAACACAAGACAGTGTCAAGAGCCCATGGACAGAAAAAGATCCTCTACACGTCTCTCTGGCAATTAATTATAGTATGATAAAAAAAATTTTTATTGGATTCCAGCTAAGTATCTTCCAGCTAACACTCAACAGCTGTAGTAAATTCAAACAAATTAATCAAATACCCAAGAATTGGACTTCGGGTTATATATTAAAAGAATTATATACCATACACATACAACTTATGAAAAACATGGATCTACATGAAATTTTGACTAAGATAAATCAAACATATGGAAGAAGAACAATGAAAATTTTTGTGGATATCAACAAATACAATAACAAAATAATTAAGACCTTAGAAAATGCTATATAAAAATAGCGAAACGTCAGGTTTTTTTACCAATATTTTTTCACATGTAATTATTGACAATTATTTCCAAAAAAAAATTTTTATTTTTGGAAAAAAATAAAGATACTTAGCTGGAATCCAATAAAAAAGTTTTTTATCATACAACACTCAACAGCTGTAGTAAATTCAAATAAATTAATTAATTATAGTAAGTAAAGAAATTGTCATTATCTGTAACAATAAGACCGATTATATTATATTATTTGTATTGAAAGTTATGTTTCTAACATGGTTAAAAATTAAAGAAATACAAATACTAATTGAAACGTACAACGGCATGAATTTCTTTTGTTCTCGATGAGTCTAGTCTAACATCCCTGCTACGGCAATAGATATGTTGAATGTGCCAGAACGATTGGAAAGTTCAATGCCAATGTTTCTCTACACACATTGTCACTGGGAGACGTGTTTTGCATTAATGGCCTGTAGTAAAATTGTCTTCTCTTGTCGTGAACATCGCACGCTCTGAACAATGTAACACGTAATTATCATGTCCTCAAAAAACAAAAGATTTAGAAATTCAAAGAATCCTCTTAGTCCATACAGGATTGACAGATGTTCAGTTTTCATTCGACTGTCCGGTATTTGAGTGTCTTGGCCGAGTAAAATATGAATACAGTCCAGAATCACGATTTTTTCGAACCGGGGCAGAAACTTGATAGTGACGCCCCCTCTCTCCAGCGTTTTTGATAAATTGCTCAAAAAAAATTAAAAATATATAATGAGTACATTTTTTGTGACAGGGAGGGGAGAATAACAATCCTTTATAATTTTTTTTAAATAATTTGTTATCAATTTTCAAACATATTATATAATACACAATTAAGTTAGCAGGAAAGTGGACGAATTGATGTTAATCAAGAAACCAATTATTAATTTAGCGACGTTGCGATCATATATTTGACCTTCATCAGACATCTATAAAGTACAGCACATGTTAAAATTAAGTACACAACCAAATATACTTTATAGATGCCTGATGAAGCTCAAATATATGACCGAAACGTCGCTAAATTAATAATTGGTTTATTGATTAACATCAATTCGTCCACTTTCCTGCTAACTTAATTGTGTATGTTTAAAAATAATATGGACGCAACAATTTCCAATATTATATAATGATTTTGGAGCCACCTGAAACTGTCGTCCCCCGGTTTACTCTTCCCCTGGATCCGAGACTGTATGAAAACAGATACGTTTGTAACAAAAAAACCTTAAAATGTTAGTTTGTCTTCCCGTACTTCGAAATTTCGTAATGTGCTGTAAAGAATTATTGACGAATATCATGTTTTTTATTCAATTTTTAATGTGAATATGTATATATATTTTGAAATTTTTAAGCAGTAAGACAAACTGTGTGAAGCTTAATGCTTAATCACAGCAAATAAAAACAGTAATAAATCGAATTTTGCGACCACAGTTGTAAATTTCCCGAGGGTATATTTTACAATCTCTAATGACGTGTTTGTTTGAAATTTTCTGTAACGTTGAAGGGGAAATAATTCAACAGCGGGGAAATATTACTTTGATGTTACGGTGTACACACGTAAAAATCATTTTCTCATAATGCGCTAAAAGAACTATGACTTAAGAACTATTCCACAGATTTTGAATTTATTCGTGAAATATCTATCTAATAAAATTAACGTTATGGAAGTTACGGATAGAATCAAGTTTTTTTTAGTTGAAACAAATCAAATCATTAACCAGGCAGGAATCACGACGTTAAAAGCGCCGAGCTCGTTTTTCAATAATTAAAATTCATTGTTTCAGATGTTTTGTATTGTTGATTAAATGAAGAGAAAACGATTTCTTTTTTCAATGTGTAAAAGTCTAGACGTCGAAAGTCGTTTCTTCAATCGCTCTTATTATTGACTTTCTGTTGACGAATTTAAAATGCGTTAAAAGAAAATCCGTGATAAATGTGTATTAGATCACCGAGTCAGTAGCCTAATGGAGATACCACTAGACTCACATTGGCAAGGTATTACGAACGGTATAGCGTAGTGGTGAGAGCACTAGACTCGCATTCGAATCCCGGCGGGGACAGATATGGTTAGGATTTTTTTCCTACTGCCTCTCGTCGAGAAACGGTATTTCATCTTGTTGAGATTTCTATGATTTCTTTCAAATAATTCCAGATAAATATTAAGTTGGTTTCTTATTCTGGCCGATTATTATCTGCAGTCAAATTCCTATGCTCTCATAGTTGCTTACCTTATCCTAATTTCCTGTTTCCTTCATTCGTCCATTGCTATTAATAAAGTTTAAGTTAAAAAATGTGGGAACCTAACGGGGAATTATGATAGACGGAAAATGGTTATGATGCGAATGACGTCTAAAGGATATAAAGTTGAGAAACGGACGCGCATTATTATTAGATACTCGTCTATTGGGAATAGGTATTGAGTTCGCCGAGAAACTGTTATTCCTATACTGGTCATTCTGTTGTACCATGCTTTCCCTCGATACTTCCAGACAAATATCGAGGTAGGTCCTTCTACATGCCATGACCTATCGCCTAGCAAACTCCACCACACGAATTTTGAAACTATTAATATTCTCTGAATTGAAGTATGATAAGATGCTTATGTTCAATCTAATAATTAATCCACCCCTTCCGGAACAAAATTCTGTGAACACAATGTTTGTATTTTTAGCTTCCCGCTATTGAACACTTTCAAAGAAAAGGGAAGTTTCGATCTGGTTTTAGAAAATCGCTCGATGTTTTGATGTACTAGGAAGCTATTCTGATTATTTTTGGAAGGACGTTCGCATGTGTGTGTGTTGGATGTGTAAACAAAGTTTTGCTGTACTACAGCTTTAGAGTGAATCAACCGATTGAGATGGATTTGCGGCTTTCGAAAAGACTTAGTGAGGCGATTTGATTAGATTTTGAAATCAATCAGTCGAGTAGTTTCAAAGCTACTCAAAGGGTAAAAATTAAAAAACCCGTGGCGCAGTGCCAAAACCCTGCCGACAATATAGTGTATTTGCTTATACAGGCAGTGTGGCTTTATTATGCGAACTTTAGTTGGTTTCTGGGCAAAATAAAAAATTAGACTCCTTAATACACCCCTTAAATAACATATTTTTTTCTTAATGGCAATATTATTATCAATCGAACCTCTATATTAAATTATATACACCTTTCAGTAAATAATTCATAATCTGCAAACTAGTTTTTTCATAAAATTTGTAAATCCGGTCCTGTCGGGCCGATTTTATCAAAATTTTAGGGACACTTTTTAATTACTACCAGAGGGTTAAATTTCAATTTTGAAACGATTCGGAGAATTTTTTCGGTATTTTGGGGCCCAAAAACATTTTTCAACCCCTAAAAACTACCCTTAAAATAGCCCGATTAGGCTCATTTTAAATAGGCTTCTTGCGGTGATGGATTTCAACACGTAGGCCAAATTTCGTTAAAATCAATTAACTCCTTCGAAAGTTATTGCCCGCACACATATATATATGTATATATTATACGTATATAAATATATATATATATATATATATATATATATATATATATATATATATATATATATACATATATATATACATATATTTATAAACATTTTTAAAAATGGTGCCAATGTGTTTAGGAGGTTATGAAACGTCGAGAAATTTTGGTCCGACCCCTAGGTCCCGCCATCCGACCGACGCCAATAGTGTATGTTGCCATATGGCAAATACACTAAAAATAACATTTTTTTTACGTTTTTTGTCGCATAATCTATTTGTATACGGTGATTAAAAAAGTTCATGAAAACATAAATTAGCTTAAATATAAAAATCTATAATAGAAAACAGTACCACGGGTAATTGAAATAAAAATAAATCAATTTAAACACTCATTGATTGCAACGTTTCGTCTTTATTCAATCAAGACTTTTTCAAGCTCTCAATATGTTTAAATTATAATAAAACTATGATATAATAAGCAATTTCGCATTACAAAAATCAATTAAAAATTGAAAATTGTAGAAAATAATATCTTCTTTTTTTATTATTATACTGTTTTCTATTATAACATATATCTGGAATTGAACTTTAAAGATGAATAAAAATCTATCATATACATTACTTTAAGAACATTCTAAAAAATAAAAAATACTATCTTATGGCTCAGAAATTCTTAGCAATTTTTTATAACCTTCTTTAATGATATTATAAACACCATAGTATTCAATTTATTATAACGTATACATTTAACATATAGCGGAACATTTAAGGCTTAGCCCATAAGTCAGCCGAATGATTTAAAGTATTTTTATTAAGTAATTTTTTTTAAGGAGGATACTTCCTTGATGGTCTCATACAAAATTTGTTAGTATCTAATCATGACATGTGGTGGTAGACAACGGAATTCCTCAACGGCAACACGCATATATATATTTTGTATAAAGAAAGTTATAACAATTTTGGTATTTGAGATTGACAGATTCATTATCAATATGCATAAAATAACTTTTAATATGTTTTTCGATGCTTAAACTGTTAATAAATTGACTAACTAAATAAGACCATTTTTTTACTTTCACGTAAATTGTGACTGGAAGAAAATAATTTCATGCACTCTATTTTAAATTCAACTATACAACAAAAGCTAATTAAACTTGAAAGGTTCCTCGCACTAAGAACGGTTTGTATGTTTAAATACTTTAATTGGTTAAATTATACCCCATTTACAATAGTCAATTAACTTTATACATATAAATGCATTTGTTGAAATGTGAAAACAATTAAACTTTGAATTAAAACCACTGCAATTATAATTTCACTCGAACAGATTTTTTGCCAGGCACTTGATAGAACATAATTGAATAATAAATATAAATTCACAAACACTTGGAAAAGTTCTCTTTGTAGATTTTTTTGTGTTGGTATTTATATTTAATATGAAATGGTAATTTTTAAATAAACTCAGGTCGCAGTGCCAAGCCCGGCCGACAACATAGTGTATATATGCTAATACAGGCGTGACTTTATTTAGCCTCTTAATACACCTCTTAAAATAATATTTTGTTCTTAATTTAAAGATTTCGTCTGTGTTTTATCAAATCATCGTCAGCACAAAATTATATACAGCCTTCAGTAAATATAAATATAAAAAACTTTAGCCACTATAACGTAAATTATGGATCAATTTATACAAAATAATTCAAATGTTCAAAGGCAAAGGCAAAGTGTCATTGATGCAATATCTTGCTATCGACAACAAGGCAAACGACATTAGATGACTTCTTCACAAAAAACAAAATATGTCAAATGAGAAACATAACTTCTTATTCGAACTTTTATTTGATTTTCATAAATGTTTTATGAACAAAAATCGATATTAATAATTAATAAATCTATAATTAATATGATAAAAAAGTATTTGACAATAAATGTTACAAAATTACACAAAAAAACTAACAAATTTTCTTATTCTCGGTTCTGTTTCACTTATGCCTATTATCTATGTTTTAAGTAGACCTCGTCTAGCGCTGTTTCGTATAGCGCAGGAACCTTATTGGAATGTATCTCCCGCGTTAAGCGGGATCTTATACATTTCCAAAAATGGTGCCAAATTGTTTACGAAGCTATATGAAACATCGAAAAATTTTAGTCCGACCCCTAGGTCTCGCCATCCGACCGATGCCAATGGTGTATGTGCCATATATGTCAAATACACTCATAAACGTTGTACAGCAAAGAAGACATATTTTTAGTTTCATATTTTAAATGAGGCGGCGAGAAGATTTGAATATTTAAGAGATTGAACATTCGATGCATCGTAAATCGTTAATCAATCCCTACGCTATAGCATATGTGTAGTGTGCACATATTATCTATGCATTGTTGACGGTTCATTGCAAGTCAACACACGTACTCTAGAATTAGTCTGAGAGCCCACCGTCAGATTTTTTTATTCACAAATTTTGACACGGTGAAAGAGAGAGATTGCAGATTATAGACGCTCAACTTAATCTACATTCCCTCTCTCTTCCACCGTGTCAAAACCTGTGAATAAAAAAATCTGACGGTGGGCTCTCAAACTAATTCTAGTACACGCATATGGACTTACAATGAACTGTCAACAGTGCATCTGCATCTAGTTTTGTTCCGGAGATATAGGAATTTTAAAGTCTTTAAACGACCATAACTATTGGAAAATAGTAGAGACAGTTCTAAACTTATGCTTATTCGATTCTGGGAACTTTCGTTTCTCACGTTAAGTAATTTCAATCATATCTGTGACACTTTCACATTTTTCAGAAAATTGAAAAAACTGAGGTTTTATCGTATTTTTGCAAATCAGCGACTTCTTTTATACGTACTAAGAGTTTAAGACACAGTTAATAGTTGCCATGCTTATAGAAAAAAATACGCTGAATCCATTGCAATCACCTGCAGCCTTATGTCTCGTTTACTTTAGGAGATAGAACCATTTTTATAATTTATTCTCTAAAAAACAAAAAAGTGTTGGATACATAAGAAATCCGACAGTCGGCTCTAGGACTAAAATGACTGTCAACTCAGACTGTATTCGAAGTTTTATCGAGAAGGAATCTAACAGAAACTGTACACGTCGCCTTACTTCGAGATATAGAGACTGGAATTTCGAGTTACAGAGTGTAATACGTATTCACACTACTTCTTAGGGAAACCATATTTAATTCGAGCTATAAAGTTTAAGCAATTCGAGTCATAAGGCGTCTTTTGAGTTTCACTGAAAGGGAATTACTAATTTCTTGGACTTAAGGCTGTCGGAACGATCTGAATTTTGTTTGTGCTGAGACCCAGCGGTAAGGAGCGAGGTAGGCAAAAGACCCATGTGGATGTGACCTTCTTTAACTCTGTCTCGCTCAAATCATCCGCACGTTTCAATTTTTGGCTGGTGCCAACTACGAGGCTAAAACATCTTATTGCAAGGGTGCCGCTGTCAATTGATTACTCTAATTTTTGGAAATATTTTGAAGATTTAAAAAACTTTTCCGAAAAAGGAAGAGTCACTTTAGGTTTGTAATGGAACAGTTTTGTGAAATAAGTACTAATAAGGTCATAGTGTGACATTGAAAACGTGTGTTTTTTTAGCACAATTAATGCCAGCTTTTTTCTAGTAAATCGTACATAAATTACAAAAGTAGTCCATTAGAGACCTAGATTTGTCCTTTATCTTCCTTATAAAGAAATAATTTTTGCAGAATGTTGATGAATAAGTCTACAATCAGTTGACTGCCGAAGCTCAATTTTTGGCTTAAATTCAGAGCGTTCCGACAGCCTTAACGAGGTTATTGAGTTATCACTGTATTAGCTACTTGTATTATATAATATTTAACGTGTCTATGAACCGCTGCGAAGCGCACAAAACAAAATGCGAACAGAGAGAGAGAGAGAGATTGTAGATTATAGACGTTCGATGACTGAGGTCATTAGCGTGTGCGAAGACAGAATTAGCTTCAACTAGTAGGAGCTTTATGCCTGGAACAAGTGTACTAAATTCCAATTTCGAACATAAAGTGCTTTAAGTAGAAAACCTATGAATATTCATAAGGAATTTATTCGCACAAGAGTGAACAACGTACAAGGTAATTTGATAACGGGCATGTCGTATAATAATAACATAATGGATATGGGTTTTGCTTATTTCCATATGCATTGCTAACAAAAGATCATATACTAACATTTGAAAACGAACGAAGCAGCCTCGACCGCATATACCAAGAGTGACTATATCCCTTAACACTGGATGTATTTTTTTTGTCAATAAAAAAAAAAAACCCGGGTCGCAGTGCCAAAACCCTGCCGACAATATAGTGTATTTGCTTGTATAGGGCCGTGTGGTTTTATACTTTTATTATGTGAAATTAAGTTTATTTTTGGGCAAAATAAAAAATTTAACCCCTTAATACACCCCTTAAAATAACATTTTTTTCTTAATTGTAATATTATTATCAATCTAACGTCTACACCGAATTAAATACACCCTTCAATAAATAAGTCACTATCTGCAAACTAGTGTTTTCATAAAATTTGTAAATCCGGTCCTGTCGGGCCGATTTTATTAAAATTGTGGGGACACTTTTTAATCACTACCAGAGGATTAAATTTCAATTTTGAAACGATTCGGAGAATTTTTTCGGTATTTTGGGGCCCAAAAACAGTTTTCAACCGCTAAAAACTACCCTTAAAATAGCCCAATTAGGCCCATTTTAAATAGGCTTCTTGCGGTGATGGGTTTCAACACGTGGCCCAAATTTCGTTGAAATCAATTAACTCTTTCGAAAGTTATCGCGCGTACACATATATATATATATATATATATATAAATATATATATATATATATATATATACATATATATATAAACATTTTTAAAAATGGTGCCAAAGTGTTTAGAAGGTTATGAAACGTCGAGAAATTTTGGTCCGACCCCTAGGTCCCGCCATCCGACCAACGCCAATAGTGTATGTTGCCTATGGCAAATACACTAAAAATGTGGTTACGTGATTTCCTTAGTGTTCAAAACATTGTTTTGGACACTTGTTTCTATGTTAAAGTATATTTTGGTGCACTCTCAGATAGACTCAGGGTCGTTCGACATCGGTTGCGTTCACAAAAATAGTTTCGGGTACGGTGTACAATTTTTCAAAGTCAAAACTCACGATTGTACAATCTCGGGTGTAAAGGAATAAAAAACCCGGGTCGCAGTGCCAAAACCCTGCCGACAATACAGTATATTTGCTAATACATGTATTGTGGCTTTATTACATGAACTTAAGTTTGTTTTCGGACAAAATAAAAAAAAATTGAACCCCTTAATACACCCCTTACAATAATAATTTTATTAGTTGAAATATTGTTATCAATCCAACATATTGTGTTTTTGGTGAAGAAGTTTCGTTCAGCAAGCTGTTATCCATAGCAAGATATAGCATCAATGACACTTCGTCTTGCCTTTGAATCATTTTGTATAAACTGATCCATAATTTACGTTATAGTAGCTAAACTCTTTTTTAGTGTATTTGCCATAAGGCAACATACACTATTGGCGTCGGTCGGATGGCGGGACCTAGGGGTCGGACCAAAATTTCTCGACGTTTCATAACCTCCTAAACACGTTGGCACCATTTTTAAAAATGTTTATATATATATGTATATATATATATATATATATATATATATATATATATATATATATATATGTGTACGCGCGATAACTTTCGAAAGAGTTAATTGATTTCAACGAAATTTGGGCCACGTGTTGAAACCCATCACCGCAAGAAGCCTATTTAAAATGGGCCTAATCGGGCTATTTGAAGGGTAGTTTTTAGGGGTTGAAAACTGTTTTTGGGCCCCAAAATACCGAAAAAATTCTCCGAAACGTTTCAAAATTGAAATTTAACCCTCTGGTAGTGATTAAAAAGTGTCCCCACAATTTTAATAAAATCGGCCCGACAGGACCGGATTTACAAATTTTATGAAAACACTAGTTTGCAGATAGTGACTTATTTATTGAAGGGTGTATTTAATTCAATGTAGACGTTAGATTGATAATAATATTACAATTAAGAAAAAAAATGTTATTTTAAGGGGTGTATTAAGGGGTTAAATTTTTTATTTTGCCCAAAAACAAACTTAATTTCACATAATAAAAGTATAAAACCACACGGCCCTATAGGTACAAGCAAATACACTATATTGTCGGCAGGGTTTTGGCACTGCGACCCGGGTTTTTTTTTTTTTAGAAACCGCGTGATACTGAAACACCGTTAAGGGAGATCTTACTGTATTATTAATTTATCTTCGTAAATGCAGACTTTACCTACAAAATTAATAAATATTTTGTTTACATTTAAAAATTGTTATGACATTTCTAGTGTAATTACTGCTTGTAATTGTTAAAGTAAAAACGCGAGACTAGAGGCAATAATACCGATAAAATCTGGATAATTCAAACAGTAAACACGTTTTTAGTTTCACCATTTTATTGTGGTAACGAGAAATTCTAAGTAGAAATCGCATTCTAAGAACATTTCATCGATAATTTTAATTAGTTTGTTTTTACAGAGAAATTCTGGGCACGATTTTGACATTTTATATATAAAATCACTTTTCCACTAAAATACTATTTTTATAGAGAAACAACAACAATACTGAATTTAGTTGCCATTTCTTTCAATCGAACATATTCTTTTTATTGGTTTCTGCTTCACTCAAAAATGTTTAAAAGCTTTGAAAAAATCTCATTTTATTATCTTGTACAATCATAATATCCATTCCAAAATTCTTTATTATCTATGGTTCAAGTTGACTTAATGACCCAAATCAATAAAATCGAATATGTCCTGGTGGACTTCTTGTATCACCAAAATTATTTTGTTCTAAATTGTGGAGCTTAAGAATAGCCAAGCGTGTAACAATGTTCTTGTTTATATTACAAGCCCCGAGTTTCCCGAATCTAACCAGATAGCCGGTAGAAATAACTGTTGGATTTTCAAGTCATATTTAAAATAAAAAGAAATTGCTACTGTGCCCCACAGCTGCTGTACCTTGTTCCATAAAAAAAATCCCAACACTGTCAGTTCAATCAAGGCGACATTGATTTCGTGAAACAGACCATCTACCAAAAAGCCTTATTTACAGGAATACAAATGCAATTTGGCTTTTTATTTTTACACCAAGAAACGATGTTACTGCGTTCATATGAAACTAACAGAACCAAAAATCGTAAAATAATTAAGGCATAAATCTCCGAGTTCGTGAAGCGGATGATTTGGTATAAAGCCTTATTTACAAGAAAACAAATGCATTTTTACACCGAGAGAGGGCGTGACTGTGCTCATATGAAGCTAACAGAATAAAAAATTGTAAAATAATCAAAGCGATCAGTAGATCGCCGAGTTCGTGAAACATACGAGCTACTGAAAAGTCTTTTTTACAGGAATACAAATACATTTTGACTTTTCATTTTTACACCGAGAGATGGCGTGACTGTATTCAAATGATGCTTTCAGAATGAAAGTCGCAAAATAAGAAAAATTCTTGCACATACTGATGTTTAATATTGTATTGCCTGGTTTCAGCCAAGACATTCTGTATCTACCAAAGTCTAATGTATGTTTACTTCGTAGGTACATAGGTTATGTAGGTATTTAACCGAACACAGCACACCTTGACCTACAATTACTCACTTTCATTCTTCGTTCTCCAACAATGTTGATGCACTGCGATACGCCACATGCTGTTTTAATTTCGATGTTTAAATGGACTACATTTTACCAACGACTTCGGTCACGTTAATGTTGGTTTTAGCAAAAATGCTCCTTACATGATTGTAGCGATGAAATCTTGCAGACAACCCTCAAGGTAATAATGATTCCTGTCGGCATTATTATATACAGTAAGACCCCGCTTAACCCAGGAGATACGTTCCAATAATTTTCTGTGATATACGAAACAGCGCTAAACGAGGTCATCTTAATACGTATAGATAATAGGCATAAGTGAAACAGAATTGAGAATAAGAAAATTTGGTGGTTTTTGTTTAATTTTGAAACATTTATTGTTAAATACTTTTTTATCACATTAATAATAAATTTATTAATTGCTAATGTCGATTTTGGTTCATAAAATGTTTATGAAAATCAAATAAAAATTCGAGTAAGAAGCTATGTTTGTGATGAGGACGACGGTTCCTTTATTTGACATATTCGTTCAGAGAGCTGTTATCGATAACAAAATATTGCATCAACACACTTCGTCTCTTGCCTTTAAGCCTCTATCAACATTTGAATCATTTTGTATGAACTGATCCATAATTCGTAGTTTTTTAGAAACCGCATAATACTGAAACAGCGTTAAGGTCTGACTGTAGTTTAAATAAGTCTTCCAACAACCGATCGCATTAAAAAAACAAAAACAATGAACTTATTTTCTAAGAACTTTATTGTTGGCATTTATAATTGCGGTTGAATATATTAATATACTTATTTCATAACGCCAAAGGAATTTCGTACCTTCAATTAATAATTTCTACGGACTGAAAAAAGTAATTATTTTATAAAATATTACGTAATGGGTTTTATCCAGTTTATTTTTATATGCAAATTTATAAACTGGAACTCAGATATAAATATGATAATTACAAAATTTATGTCTAAAGGCTTTCAAAAATGTAATTGTTTGTCAGGTTTATTACCTAATTTACTCAGTATGCTTTGATGTAAATCGGAACATAAAAGCATCGATTAAACAAAACAGCATAAAAGGGCAAATGAAGGTTATCACAGAATGAAACATATTATTATAGTATGGTCAATTACCCTCTGACTCATGCACCCCTGCTATTATGCATTAAGATTTTAATATTGGACATATTTAAATCACGTTTTTCTTTAATTTTTTTTTCTTCAAAAACAATGACTGTTCTAACAGCGATACGTGCATAATATCTAGCGTATCTAAAAACGATATTGTCAAAAACAAATAGATTTTATGCTAGTTGTTTAAAATTTCACGGTTATACAAGAACGGTTCTCTATTATAAGTAGAATACAATTTCATAAATCGCGGAACAATTAAACAAAGAAGCAATTTGCATTAGTTTGAAACGATTCTGTCTTGTAACGATTTTACACTGTTTTCAAATACAATAGTTCTAAACAATCCTTAAAATAAATTGGTTAACAACGTTTCATCATATTTATAATCTTTATCTGTGGATTCACTCGTCAAATTCTGTTTGTTGAGTGGACAGTGTGGTCCAATGATTAGCGTCCTGGCTTCTTGACCGGATTGTCGTGGGTTCGATCCTGTCTCCGCTCATTGATGTATTTGATGTAATTAAGATGCGCTAATGACCTAAGTTGTCAAGCGTCTATATTTAATCTACAATGAATAAATAAATAAATATGTTTGTTAAGTCTTGTTATACGTTGTAGTGGTATAGGTTTATGTCTTAAATAAATAAAAAAGTTGCATAATAAGTATGATAATATGATTTATTTATAATAATTTTGATTAGTTTAAATATCTGGAATTTGAAATATTTTAATTTATACCATAAATTTAAATTTTAAATTAATGTTTTTTTTTAATTTATTAATTTAATAATTGTGATTGAAAGAGATAATCAAGTTTAAAATTTGTTTTAATGCTGATTTCCGCACTTCACCTGACATTCGCGTTCTGAAAAATCCACCCACATAATCACATAGGAAGTGAAACTTCTTTAGCGTTTCATTTTGCGTTACTGAGTTTTCTCTCGTATTTCCACGACGTTGAATAATTTCTCCTTTAATTTTGCGTTACCAAGGTTTATCGTATGTTTCCCCAGCGTTATATCATTTCCTCTTTGACGGCACAGAAAATTGCATAAGCTCATATTGGAAGTAAAACTTCTTTAGAGTTATGAATTCGTTTCATTGATGGGTTATCCATTTCGCCTTTAATTTTGTGTTACCAAATTTTCTCTGATATAACGTTACAAGAAACATACATGTCGCTAAAGTGAAGAAGTTTCACATCAAAAACACAATTATAATTTTTACTGTCCAAACTGAACGAGTTAAATTAAATACTAATGAACGGCAGAAACAAAAACAAATATTTAAAAAATGTTAAAAATAAACGTTGAGAAAAAGTTTGGCTGAGGAATAATTTCAAAAAAGGTTGTGACCAACGTTTCGAAAAAAATATTTTCATTAACAGGACCTCAGGAAAGTTTAAAGGTTGTAAATTGTACAAATCCTAAGTACATGATCATTAACTATCACCATTAAACTCGCCAGAAACCCTGATGATGAAAAATTTCGAAAAATGTATTTTTATAATCAGAATCTCAGACAAGTTAAAAGGTGGTAAATTGTACTAATTCTAAATACATGATCATTAACTATGAGACACTTCAAATGATAATCATTATAATAGTAATAAATAGATACTGCAAATATACTATTTTGTCGATTAGTGTTTGACACTGCGACTAGGATTTATCTGGTTTGAGATGACCAATAAATGCAATACATGCAGCAGGGATGTACATGTAATGTGACAAGCATATGAAGTGCATCAAGGTGAAATATCGTAATAAATTTAAGCCCAATAAAAGTGAAAGTCGTGCGGTCAACACATTATGATATTATGCAGTTGGTATGCATATTATTTTATATAATTTTCAAATGCTGTTTGATTCACTCAAAAAATACCACACTTCGCTTAAGGTGATAACAGACGGTTCATCCGAATGAATGTTCATTTGACTGAATGTTCATTTTTATTTCATTCCACGTTTACACGGCACAGACAGAATGATATAGAAATGAACGTTCAGTCTTTTCCTCGAAGATGTCGTCGAATGAAGTTGTGTGCTTTGGAATTCGTTTGTTTTGTGACCATTTTATCGAAGAATTGACAAAAAAGAAACAAAGTCAAGTTTAAATCATTAATTAGAGATTTTATAGAATTTGTCCGGGTTGTTCTGTCTTTGTACTCGTCGAGTTTGTGGTTCCAAAGACATTGATAACTTTTGAAATTCTCCAAAAACAACAGCGTATTTTGGTCGTTCCACTTGAATACCATTTTGTCTCATACACATCAGACAAAATATACAAGACGCGATACAAAGTTATCGAACCCGAATGAATGTTCTTTCTTGTGTTCAGACGTTTCATTTTTCGCTCATTCGGAGTGCGAATGAATCATGCCGAATGCCGATATCTAGCGTTGTTGGATCGGTTCATTAATGAATTCATTTTTCATTATTGTTTCACTTTGTGTTCAGACGTTTCATTTCGAATGAAAGACAAAATTGAACAACAAATGAACCGTCTGATATCACCTTTACATCGTTAACAATTTCGCTTCTAAAATAACTTATCAACGAAACAGCGATAATCGATATTCTTAACACGTTTCACCTGTATGCTTCTTTGTTTGTAAAGGAATCGTTGAACGTGAAATTCACCCACTTCAAAACGTCAGATTAAACTGAAACTTTGCACACGTATCAAGGACCGATGACAATACAATAACTTAATATGTTTGTCCCATTATCCTGACCAGGACCTTCAGGATTTAAAAAATTTGAAAAATTACACCAAGCAAGCTAACACGCTGTACAGTGACGTACTTTACGTTGCCATAGTCAAATGTATAGTGTTTTTAGTGTATTTGCCATATGGCAACATACACTATTGGCGTCGGTCGGATGGCGGGACCTAGGGGTCGGACCAAAATTTCTCGACGTTTCATAACCTCCTAAACACTTTGCCACCATTTTTAAAAATGTTTATATATATATGTATATATATATATATATATATATTTATATATATATATATATATATATATATATATATATATATATATATATATATAGGTATATATATATGTGTGCGGGCTATAACTTTCGAAGGAGTTAATTCATTTTAACGAAATTTGGCACACATGTTGGAATCCATCACCGCACGAAGCCTATTTAAAATGGGCCTAGTCGGATCAATTTAAGGGTGGCTTTTAAGGGTTGAAAAAAGTTTTTGGGCCCCAAAATACCGAAAAAAATCTCAGAATTGTTTCAAAATTGAAATTTAACCCTTTAGTAGCAATTAAAAAGTGCCCCCAAAATTTTAATAAAATCGGCCCTACAGGACCGGATTTAAAAATTTTACGAATGACTAGTTTGCAGATAGCGAATTATTTACTGAAAGGTGTATATAACTTGGAATAGAGGTTCGATTGATAATAATATTGCAATTAAGAAAAACATGTTATTTTAAGGGGTGTATTAAGGAGTCAAATTTTTTATTTTGCCCAAAAACCAAGTTAAATTCGCATAATAAAGCCACACTGCCTGTATTAGCAAATACACTATATTGTCGGCAGAGTTTTGGCACTGCGACCCGGGTTTTTTTTAGTCTTATAATTAAAATTAGAGTTTAAAAAAACTAAAACAACGCGATTTTATGAGCTAAAAAATGCAAAATAATTTGACAACAAAATTAGCTTTACTGTAGAAAGCATAGAGTGTATCGGTAATAAATTTTTCATGTACTAGCTAATTGTAAACGTAGAGCTATTATAAAAATTTAAGTAGATAGCACCCCACGTTTTTTACAGTAAAAGTAATTTTATTGTCAAATTATTTTGCACTTTTTAGTTCATAAAAGCGTGTTGTTTTAGTTTTTTTAAAACTCTAGTTTTATTATTATTATAATGATACATTTAACGTCCGTTTCTCGACTTTATGTCATAACAGACGCCATTCGCACCATTACTATTTTTTCCTCTACCACTTCCCGTTATTTTCTACATTTTTTACAACTTCTTCTTATGTAATAGCAATGGGCGAATGAAGGAATTATAGGAAATTAGGATAAGGTCGCTAATTTTTGACCTCGGAGTTTGATAGGTAATCGGCCATGGCCTCCAATAAGGAACCATCTCGATATTTATCTGGAATTAATTGAGGGAAACCATGGAAAACCTCAATTAAGATGGCCGGTACAGGAATTACCGTTTCTCGGCGAGAGGCAGTATAGGAAAAAGTCGCAGCCACATCTGCCCCCGCCGGAATTCGAACCCGGTACCTCCCGAATGCGAGTCTAGTGCTGTCGCCACTACTCCACCCAGCTTGGTTTATTACTACTAACTAGTACTAATACAGCAGTAGACCAATAACTTCTGTATAAACTGATATTAATGCCAGTAATGTCGCGGGTAAACGCTAGTAAGTATTTAAATTAAGAAGAGACAGTGCTGCTGTTTCTCTGCAGTGGTGCACAGCTGACTTACGATGCCGCAATTCTCTATGATCAATGTAAGAAATTACAATGCTGTTAATTTTTTGTCACTGTCTAGCAAATCTAAAATCACGTAAGCTAAAGTGAGACAGAAGTTTAACAGCGCTGTAAATTTTAACATTTACTATACAGAATAGCGCCATTAACGCCTCTTGCGGTGACGGTGAAAGCGCAATACAACCGGATTCACGCAATCAGAGCTGGTTCCAGCAGATAACAAACTATTCTAAAACACTGTCTGTCGTATCGTTTGGAGTTCGCCCGGATAATCCGGATTTTTAGACTCTATTCGCGCTTACTAAAATTTAAATTAAATTAACTAATTATAATGAAATATATCCGAAATTACGAATATTACATTGTCAAATAATTGCTTTATAAAAAACCCGGGTCGCAGTGCCAAAACCCTGCCGACAATATAGTGTATTTGCTTGTGTCTTTATTACGCGAACTTAAGTTGGTTTTTGGGCAAAATTAAAAATTTGACTGCTTAATACACCCCTTAAAATAAGATTTTTTTTCTTAACTGCAATATTATTATCAATCTAACGTCTACACTGAATTAAATACACCCTTCAATAAATAAGTCACTATCTTCAAATTAGTGTTTTCAAAAAATTTGTAAGTCCGGTCCTGTTAAGCCGATTTTATTATAATTTTAGGGGCACTTTTTAATTGCTACTAACGGGTTAAATGTCAATTTTGAAATGATTCTGAGAATTTTTTCGATATTTTGGGGCCCAAAAACATTTTTCAACCCCTAAAAACTACCCTTAAAATGGCCCGATTACGCCCATTTTAAATAGGCTTCTGGCGGTGATAGATTTCAATACGTGGGCCAAATTTCGTTAAAATCAATTAACTCTTTCGAAAGTTATTGCCCGTACACACACACACACACATATATATATATATATATATATATATATATATATATATATATATATATATATATATATATATATATATATAAACATTTTTAAAAATGGTGCCAAAGTGTTTAGGAGGTTATGAAACGTCGAGAAATTTTGGTCCGATCCCTAGGTCCCGCCATCCGACCGATGCCAATAGTGTATGTTGGCATATGGCAAATACATTAATTATTAAGACGCCTGTTTTTAGACAATATTCATTTTAAGATGTCTGAACGCTAAACTGATTTTTTTACAATAAAACACATTAACTCTTTAACGACTACGGGGACACATTTGTCCCAAACAAAAAATTTAAAAGAAGTGAATAACTAAGAAACTAGTGGGTGTCATTTTACATTTATTATTTCCTGAACGTATCTTTTCATTTTTTATATATGGCAACACTGCATCTGAACCGTCATTCTTTGATTATGATCACTGGAAATTGGATCATCCTAAATTGTAAAAAAATGGTTACTTTCGCTCCTAAAATCTTATGGTCCTGAAAGGGTTAAGAGCACTGTGGTCGGAACAAAAATAAAATAAAAGAATAGTTACTTCTTACCACAACAGTTTTATTAGTGGATGTACATTTCAAAAGCAAAGCGCTCCTATCTTCAGTATATTGTTGAAGATGGGAGATTGGGGAGATTGGGAAATTGAAGGAAGAAATAAATTTTCAGTCAAATTATTAAATCATTAAAAATGTCTTTATAAGAAACAATTATTTTTTTGTAATGTAAGAATTTTTAGTTGTTTCATGTAACATAAAACCGTTTATTTTAGCGAATTTATTTTTTTTCTATATTATTTGTAAGTATCCAAGTTTCGCTTAATCTTTAAATTTTCTCGATCTTCGGCGAGACGAGATGGAAACCATATCTGACACTTTCGGTCTTATTTCGAAAAAATGACAGCATGATGATATTTAAAATATTCTCAATTTTCTATTCTGAAAACTAATGAAAGTATCAATAATTAAATGTTGTAATTTATAAAGTCTATAGATTTTCGCATCCATACTGAATATCAACCATTATATATCATGGGATTTTGACAATTGGAAATGAAACAAAACTCTGTTTTTCTTTTATTTAGCGTCGCGTCGTCTTTTTTTAAGACTTCATCAGGTTTCTTAGGTTAAAAATTCAATTTATTATTAAAAACGAATATAAACTGAAAATATTAATTGCCTGATATAAATAAACAATAAATATAAATGGATCCCCGTGGCTACTAACCTATTATATATAGGTATAAAAAATTTAATGACCATTGCACGAGCCGTGAAATTAAAAAAAAGAACATAAAACTCGTCTGAGTGGAATACATTAGTCAGACAGTAATAGTGTTATGATTTTTTTTCATTCGTAGACAAAACTTAAGCCGTCTCTGAAAAAATCACATCTGGTCGATTCCTGAAATGCCTTCTGCAGTTCGTATATTGTTTTACGCTCAAATATCGAATGTTTCACAAAATGCGTTTTGTGCAATTGGTTTTAAAGTTTTTTCTGTAACATATATATATATATATATATATATATATATATATATATGTATATAGATTAGGATCCTGATATGTCAAGGTTATTAGATACAGAGGTGACCTCGTTCCGTAGTAGTGGGGGGAAGACGTCATTCAGTGGACTGTCAATTGATATTGCGTGGTTGATAAAAATATTGAACGGTCTTCTAGCTGACGTCATTCATTGACCGGGTAGCCTGTCAAGATTATTAGATACAGAAATGACCTCGTTCCGTTGTATAGTAGTGGGGGGAAGCCGTCATTCAGTGGACTGCCAATTGATTTTGCGTGGTTGATAAAAATATTGAACGGTCTTCTAGCTGACGTCATTCATTGACCGGGTAGCCTGTCAAAATTATTAGATACAGAAATGACCTCGTTCCGTTGTATAGTAGTGGGGGGAAGACGTCATTCAGTGGACTGCCAATTGATATTGCGTGGTTGATAAAAATATTGAACGGTCTTCCAGCTGGCGACATTTATTCACGAGGTAGCCTGTCAAGGTTATTAGATACCAACGTGACCTCGTTCCGTTATATAGTAGTGGGGGATGATGTCATTTAGTGGACTGTCAATTGATATTGCGTGGTTGATAAAAATATTGAACGGTCTTCTAGCTGACGTCATTCATTGACCAGGTACCCTGTCAAAATTATTAGATACAGAAATGACCTCGTTCCGTTATATAGTAGTGGGGGGCATACGTCATTCAGTGGACTGTCAATTGATATTGCGTGGTTGATAAAAATATTGAACGGTCTTCCAGCTGACGTCATTCATTGACCAGGTACCCTGTCAAAATTATTAGATACAGAAATGACCTCGTTCCGTTATATAGTAGTGGGGGGAAGACGTCATTCAGTGGACTGTCAATTGATATTGCGTGGTTGATAAAAATATTGAACGGTCTTCCAGCTGACGACATTTATTCACGAGGTAGCCTGTCAAGGTTATTAGATACCAACGTGACCTCGTTCCGTTATATAGTAGTGGGGGATGATGTCATTTAGTGGACTGTCAATTGATATTGCGTGGTTGATAAAAATATTGAACGGTCTTCCAGCTGGCGACATTTATTCACGAGGTAGCCTGTCAAGGTTATTAGATTCCAACGTGACCTCGTTCCGTTATATAGTAGTGGGGGGATGATGTCATTTAGTGGACTGTCAATTGATATTGCGTGGTTGATAAAAATATTGAGCGGTCTTCCAGCTGACGTCATTCATTGACCAGGTAGCGTGTTAAGGTTATTATTATTATTATTATTATTATTATTATTATTATTATTATTATTATTTAATATTCACTCTGTGTACACCGTAGTGAAGAGTAGGTCAACAGTTAAAAGAGTTAAAATACAATATTAAAATATTCATCCATGGTATAAATGCTGTGATCTAACAGGAGTTGTTTAACTTTTTTTTAAAAAAGGATAGAATTGTTTATTTTTTTTATATCTGTTGGTAAATGGTTGAAGCATTTTATGGACATAATTAAAGGCCCTCTTGATGAAATTGTCAGTTTATGCTGTGGTATAGTTAAATTTTCGTTTCTTAAGTTGTAGTCACTGACAGCCTTAAACTGGGAGAATTTGTCAATGTTCTTCCTTACATATAAAACGGAATACAAAATATATATAGCTGTGACAGTAAGAACCTTTAGCTGTTTGAAAAGATCTCTACATGAAAAATTTCTTTTTTTAAAAGTCATTGTCCTTATTATTTTTTTTTGTGCTACAAGTACTTCATAAATTTTTGTCGCAGCCTCCCAACATAAGATTCCATAATTTAAAATTGGATACACGTGAGCATAATAATATGTTAGTAGAACTTCCAAACTAACAAAGTTCCGCAATTGCCACAGCACAAAACAGTTTTTAGACATCTTATTGTTAATGATATTAATTTGGCTAAGCCAAGACAAGTTAAAATCCAAGCATAGTCCGAGAAACTTTACTTCACTACTTTGTTTCACCGTTCTTCTTCCTAAGCGCAGTAATAGACTCTGATTTTTAGCGTCTTTTGCAGAGCATAGCATAAGGTCCGTTTTGTACCAACATGACCTCGTTCCGTTATATAGTAGTGGGGGGATGATGTCATTTAGTAGACTGTCAATTGATATTGCGTGGTTGATAAAAATATTGAACGGTCATCCAGCTGACGTCATTCATTGACCAGGTAGCCTGGCAAGGTTATTAGATACAGAAATTACCTCGTTCCGTTGTATAGTAGTGGGGGGAACACGTCATTCAGTGGACTGTCAATTGATATTGCGTGGTTGATAAAAATATTAAACGCTCTTCCAGCTGACGACATTCATTGACCAGGTAGCCTGTCAAGGTTATTAGATACCAGCGTGATCTCGTTCCGTTATATAGTAGTGGGGGGATGATGTCATTTAGTAGACTGTCAACTGATATTGCGTGGTTGATAAAAATATTGAACGGTCATCCAGCTGACATCATTCATTGACGAGGTAGCCTGTTAATGTTATACAGAAGCAGCAAGCCAAATTTTTTGAAGCTTAATGCTTAATCGCAGCTAATAAAAACAGTAATAAAATTAATTTTGCGATCCCAGTTTGAAATGTATCGAGAGGATATTTTACGATCTGAGGGATCACCTTTAAAGTTGGTAAAAATAATTGATGTCAGATTGTAATTATACACCCTTTAACGCTTGCTTGCCTTGAATTTGGAGGTTCACACAATGTGAATCAGCCTTTATTCAACAACAAAGAATAATAAAATGACAAATACCTACATACGTGACACAAACAACCATAAGAATAGTATTGATTGTTGATATATGGTACACAGTATTGCAATAACCAATGATACAGCATTATTGAGCATAGCCTACCTGTTACAAGATTCCATGCTATTTTAAGGTTGGGTTAAATTATTATTATAATAATATTGTTCATATTATACGCACGAATTTATTTCATTCCCAACAGTTTGTGTCGAAAGATACCAATTTTACCGAGATTTAAATTTTTAAGTACGTGCAGACGACAATGTGGTCCAATGGTTAGCGTGCTGGCTTCTTGAGCGGACTGTTGCGGGTTCGAATCCTGCCTTTGCTCCTGGATGTTTTGTGATGTCGTTTAGATTTAATTGATTATGGTATCTGAATATAGGTAAAAGTTATCCGGGTCACTGTAACAAACTAACTTCATGGTGTCTGAATTTCGTTGCATGCTGCGTGCACAGCTTCCGTAATAGAGAAAATTTTAACCTCATTGCGCCAAAACTTCAAAAATATAACATTTCAACGGAAAAATATAATACAAAAATATACTCACAAATATATAATGGGTGGCATTTTTTGTGATCGAGACCCCTTTAATATTTTTTTTTAATAATTCGTTATCAATCTTCAAAATATTATATTGTGATTTTGGCGCCCCCTGAAACTGACGCCCAGGATAAGTACCCCCCCTGGCTCCGGGGCTGTTTCCCCATAATGGTTATTATAAAATTGAATAGAATAATAATAAATCAACAACGTAATAAGCAGTCATCCTGCACCCACGTTTTAAGTTTTACTTTGAAATATACTTAAGGATTTTATTTCGTTTGGTAATGTGTTTTATCCAGTGTGTCGCCATATAAAATAATAAATATATCGTGAACCATAAATGGAGAACTTCTGGTATAAATTTACATTGGTTTATCTACGTCACATATGTAACATGTAGGTGGTTACATAAATGACGTATTTGCGACAGTTATGTGACAGTTAATATCTGTATATGTTCCAGATAAAGTTTTTTTTTTTTTTAACAAGGACAGTCACATTCAAACAATGAGGACATTTTTCAGGAAGGAAACATTTTCAAACAAATCACTTTTATAAAAATCACAATCTTTTACCGGCGACTTCATTTATGTTCGTTTTGACTGATACTTTATCTTAACCCGACCTGGAAAAATGTACTTTATAATTTTGAAGTTTGAATATCAATTACTAATTAGTACTAGACTTATAAAGCCTAGCTGTTGGTAATGTTAATTAGCCGTGGTTCTTAGGGGTCAATCATAAAATACGTTCGCAAACAGGGGAGTAGAACAGGTGTTGCCCCAACGTGATGATATGTGACGAGAGAGATCTAAGGAAACGTGACGTTCGCAGTTCATCAATTTTATTTTAATTTTTTTCTTAACGAAAATTTCACAACTGAAGAAAAAGATACTTTAATGACGACTACAGATATTTCTGAGCATTTAAAGCAATGGTTCCCAACCAATGATACGCGGACCACAAGAGGTTCCATGAGAGCCTCGAAAGTGGTCCGCGGAAGGGCCCAGCAGCACATATTAAAAAGTTGCCATTAAATGGGAATTTTAAAAGCGATATGCGTTGAACGAGATGGGATGAATATATCCTTGCTTATGACTGTCATAATAAAAAATGTGATTTAAAAAACTGTATTACTACTTAAACACCTTGGAAATTGATTACAACTGGTAAGGGGTATAGCGTGGAGGTTCCGTACTGATTTAATTTCGGGCTGAGTGGTCCGCAAACTTCTACAGGCTGGGAACCATACTGACTTAAAGAATCCTTGAACATTTGATAAAAAAAATAGTACACCCATACCTCGCTTTACGGCCTAGATAGGTTCCACGAAATTTGGTCGCAAACCGAAAAGCCGTATAAGGAATCAATTATTCTAAATTGCAAGATTGGCAACATGTAGATATATCGACATCGAAAAAAAGTTTTTTTTGTCGTTATAGCGAAACATTTTAGGCCGTAAATCGAAAACGTGCTTTAATTGAATAGGACCGTTATAGCGAAATGCCGTATAAAGAGCGGCCGTATAGCGAGGTATGAGTGTATTATGATATAGCTATTCTACAGTTTCAAATTCTGAGTTATAAGTAAATCCCTACATTTTTTTTCTTTTTTAAGACCAACCCTGGAAATAATACATACAATTATTTTGGAATTTTATTTGACATTTTTCGACGTACAGTCATATAAATGACGCCATATAAAGCCAGTTTATTAAAATTACCATTTTTACTTTCGCTGTTGTTAGGTGTTGGCATGTTTATACAAGGTGTAACAAAATTATCGCACACAATTTGGGTGAATTCTTTGAAAAAGTTCATTTCTTTTTCTGATTTTTAGATCGGTAATTTTATTAAATTCCATGTTCTATAAGAAACAATAGAAATATGGCAATAAAGTCGAAAATCTTATCTAAAATAAGATTGAACTACAATGAAAATATAAGACATTTTTTCTGCATTGCTTTTTCGTTCACAATACAGATTTTCAAAAAATTTTTGTCTCAGTAAAGTCTTTTGAGTTTTGTGCCGATCGGGTTAGTGGTTTTGAAAATATGCACAAATTCGTCCTTATTTTGTACCTTTAGATATCGTATAAAAACTTTCTGCTCAGTTAGCTGTAAAAAAATGTTTGAGGTTATATTCTAATCTCTTGAGAGATTTTATGTTTCATGTAAAACATCTTTGGCACGGCCAGCAGGGTTAAATTGATTCTTGCGATTGAAAATGTAACGAGCATATCGCAAATAATAAGCTAAGATGGCGGCGAGGTAGAACACTTATCGCGTAATCTAAAGATAGTAGCTTTGATCCCGATGGTCGGTTTCATTGTTAATATTTTTTTTTTTTTATAATTATACGGTTTACTTCTGTAGTGTGCAGTGTAAAATACATAATCTCCTTTTTTGTTCTTACTTCAACCGTCGATCACAGATAAGCTTCTGCAATGTACATTTGTTTGAAAGACTACAAAATAAACGCGATTCGTCAGCGTAGTGGTCATGTCCTAGTCGAGTCGTTCGTTTGCCGCTCGAATATTTTGTGGTTGATCGTCGTCACTACAAGTCTGAGCACTCCTGTCATAGATTTTTATAGGACTATAATTGAAACACCTTGTATACTATCCACATAATCATCGATATGCATATTATTAGATTATATTTTAAAATAATTATATTTCAAAATACCATACGTTGGAATTTCAACATAACGACAATAGTGCTCAGAATATGCGACAACATACCGTTTGACAACACATGTAGTAGACTCCGCATGAATTAACGTTAACAGCAACATATCGGCATTGTGAAGTGAAGACTTAATGTCATTTCAATGTATGTACATAGTTTGGATTAATACCGTATACACATTTACTAAGAGTCTTGACCTTTTAGTTAGTATTCTATTAGTTTTATGGATTTTTGACATTTTTAATTATCACGTTGTGATATGTTAGATTGCGTGTAAAAAATATCTTTAAACCTTAAGTACCTATTTAAATCTATCCAAATCCCAGTTGTATGTATGCGCAAATGGTACACCAGAACATAATCAAATATATAGTACCCTACTGCTTTTTGTATCAGAAATAATTGCAGATAATGATGTAGGAAATAAAATTTGAATTTGCAGTTTTTGCGTATGTATTAGTAGTTCACCTTCTTTACTTAAAAGAAACAAAGAACTATTTAATTATTAACTATCAATCATTGACAGTTTTAATTATTTAAGGAGAACGTTGACTCGAGTAACGTCTCAAGTCAGCACATAAGCAAAATATCTTGTTTAACCTTATTCCCTATGTTTAAAAATTTTAGAAAACTTTAGGCTCGCCTCAAATTCTCAAATTAAGTGCACGTAGTCGAGGTATGGACTCAGTAGAGTTTGGAAATCTATATTTCAATAATTGATTACACACGAAATAACAATCGATTTGCTACTATCTCGGTAATAACAACCTGTCATCCGTTGGATCGGTGTCAAAGAAAGAGATGAAGAAAAATGTTTTTCTTTTAGACTTTTGAAGAACGATACCGGTTTAAGCTATCCTTGCGGCCTTAAAAATCTTTGAATGTATTAACAATAGATGCAACAAAACTTAGAAACTGGGAATCTTAAAGAACTGATGGAATGTTAGGGGTGCAGAACAGACCTCACAGGTCGCAGTGTTTACCGTTTGACCCCTTTTAATTCTATTATCATAGCTCAGCACCGCGATTACACCGTAGAAAAGGAATCTTGTTATCAGCGACAGAGGCGTTTTGATCGAATGCCGCGAGAATGTCAACTTCCGGTGATAAAAAACAATACTGAGAGAAACCGACAATTGTGTTCTTTCCTAACAATTCCTTAACTCTTTGTCCGCCTTGGCGTGAAGGGATAATGATTAATGGCACACCAAGACGTTTTGTGCCAGCCTGTATTGGCGAGATGTAACAGCATGGCGACCAATCAGTCCTTCAGAACCGTTTCCTGACGCTGTAAAGTGACAGATTGTCACTCCGCCCGTTTACCTTGGGGAAATCTGAATAGCAGTTCCATTGCTTTTGTCTGACAAATCATTTTTTTTTCTTTGCAACATTATTTTATTGAATATTAATTGTTTATAAATTCTTGGAATTTCGAATGTTTAATGAAAAACACTAAATAACGGTATTTTAATAATTCTATGTCTTTAACTGTTGTTTATATTCACTAATTGACAGAATTAGTTCATTACGATATTAAAAACAAGGTTACTTTTAATATTTATCTCGAATAGTCCAAGCGACGGGCGTAAAAAATGATTCCGATTTCATAGAGAATGAAATTTCCAGAAAATATAGTACATGCGACTTCAATCACTTGCCCGTGCAAACCTGCAAGAACTTGAGCCGCTTTCGGTATTCATTTTGATGTAGTTGCCAGTCCCATAGAGTTAAACTTTTAATTTTTGTGATTTTGTTGGTCTATAAGAATAACTGATGTTTCCCTGCTGTCGAATCAGCTTCTCGCAGGGTTACCTAGGTAAGTGATTAAAGATATAATATGTACTATTTTTCTGAAAGTTTCATCCTCTATAAAACTTGGAACCATTTTTAAGGTCGCCGCTCCATCTACGAGAATTTTGTTGTCCCAGACGAACGTCCTATAAAAAAAAAGTATTAGCAAGCAATAAAAAAAATTACAAGAAAATATGAATGAATGCACGATATTGTATGTAAACTCACCTCTACAAATAATTATTGCACATATTTTTAGATGCATTAAGGTCAGCAGGCATTTTGAACAACTCATCCAAAATGGCGGAATAATGAAATGTACCAAAAAATACCTTTCAATAAAAAACAAATTTCGAAATTGTGCAACAACTTAGAACATGCTTTCTTTAAAATTTAAAGAAAAGATAAATAAAAAACATAAAACTTACCTAGCAAATGAATATTTAACCTCAAAAAAACGGAAAAATATTTTGTAAGGTGGTATGATCGATAAAAGTTAGTCAATCGTTTTCGTAATAATTTACATATTTATAATAAATGTTAATCGAAGGTCTTATAACACATCTTAAATTACTTTTGAAAGAATAAAGAATTTACATATTTTAAACATTTATAAAAAATGTGTATATTATGTCATCGATCAGCTGTTTAATAATAAACTGTTACCTACCTTTGAATATAAGATACAGACCCAGTTACAATTACAATATATTTATATTATCGTGATTGTGCAAATTTTTGAATATCGACCTTTTTTAAACAGTATAAGACGCAAACTAAATGGTAGAATTTAAACAAATAATTGAGTATCAAAAATACTTCTTGTTGCTTATAGGAATCATGTCTCATCTATCGAAAAATTAAAAACACAATATATAGAGGAGAAATTGAATTTGATTATGAAATAAAAGTAAGAATTCATGTTTGTCCATATTATGTTGTTATTTATTATTCATTGATAATTTTGACCTTTTGAGGGAAAGGTATATTTTATTGCACCATTACAAAACAATAATAATAAACACTTCAACATTGTAAAACATTATTTTTATTAAAAAAAAGAAATTTAAAACAGACTTTTTCAGTAATAAATTTATACATATATAATTACGATATTAAATTGTAATAATTATACATACGAAAAAAATAGTGTATTGCGTATATTACATAGGTACTTAGACATTAAACGGGATTCAAACCCGGTACATCTTAGTATGTAGGTATATAAATATTATTTATCCACAGCTCAACTCTGTCCCTACAAGGGCCACATATTTTAACTAATATAAGCAACAATACAGAATGTTTCGTAATCAACCAGCCTTATTCGAAAAAATGTCTTTAAAGTCTTAGCCACATTAAAAAAATTATTGTGTTGTATTTTACATAATTTTGTGCGCTGTTAACTAAATCTAAATATGAACGTGTGTATAAACGTCCACTGAACGTTCAACGCGTACGATTCATTCGCTGTCGATTTTTGCACCAACGTCAAAGGTATTTGCGTTGCAACTCGGTGTACGGATCTATCTAAATGTGCATTAATTGAGGTTATGAAACTACTCACGTGTTGATCATGAACGCACAGCATGGGGAGAGGTTGCATCAAATTCGATAAAGTAAATATTTATTAATTTGGAAAAGACTTAAAATTACCGCAGATTATTTTCGAAACATCCTGCATACCAGGGCGCATTATCGTAAATGCGCACCCCACGAGTTGTTTGGGAACACGGCGTTGCGAAGATGAACTTCCAGGAAGAGCATCGTCGCTAGGCGGTGTTCCCGAATTTTGAGGATCTTCCTCGAACGATATTATCACTAAAACACTACACGCTAATGTAGTAGAACTGCCGTCGGGGATGTTCCTCATGATGGGGGAGGTGGGGGAGGAGATGGGGGGCATTAGAGCATATCACTTAGAAGAAACCGTCTCCCGTAGGGTCATTGAGCCATGGGTAATTGTTAGGACAGCGGACGCAAGTTTGTAGATTAATCGTTTCGCCGGGAACCTCTTTCGATGTCAGCTTACAACTGTGTGGAACCCAACAAGCTTGGATACCTTCAACAACACACTTTTCTCTCCATGGTTCGAAGTTCTTTGATTCCGTTATGGTTCTTGGGTTCTGAATCCATTGGATAACTTGTGTCATTGTGACGAAATAAACATCGTTGTGATTACTCAAGATTTCGTCAATCCAATATAAGAATGCATCCAAAAATTCGGGATTGTTCTTCAACCAAGCAGCGTGGAAATAAAGACCGAGTGGGGCACGATTCTGATCATAATGGCGGTCGAAATTGTGGTTCAAGAAATTGTAGAACTGATCACCGGTCAAAATGTTAGAGCACGAGTCGACCATGGCACATCCGGGTAAATATTCGTCGTTGGTCGGATCTTCCCTTCGGTCGAGTTCGTTCATGACCATTTCCCAAACGGCATGACTACGGGTCGGACAGCTCTGCAAGTTGCCGTGACAACGATGAGGCATGCGGAAATACATTGTGTACGGCCATAGAGGCGGATTGTTGAGTGGAGCCGTGATTGTTGAATCGTACAAGAAAGCCTGTTCTTCCATCATGGTGAATTGATTATTTCCACCGACACGGAGGTACGGAGCGCGAACACCGACAACGCTGTTATCTGTCAGGTTGGCGTACTTTTCGGCTATGATTCTCATACCGGCCATTTCTTTTGCCCAATCATCGACGGTGGCGTTGCTCCAGAAACGTTCGTCATCGTTGTGCCTGTAATTAATAACCGAATTATAGACGCATGTCACAAATCGACATTAATGACAGTGAAGTCTTTGACTGAAATTATTAATTCAACTTACGTAATCGAATGTACAGCAATTTCGTGTCCTTTACGATGCATTTCTTGAACGGCTGAATAATTGGTATATTTATGCGAAATGAAGAATGTGGCTTTAATGTCGCAGCCATTGGGATTCTTGCGGTTCTTGAAAATCTCTTTGTATAATTCAATGTTGTTGTTATTGATGGCGTCATCGAAAGTAATGGTGATCATCTGAGGTACGTCCTTAGCAGGAAGGTCGTTTGGAATTGTCGTACCGTCTTCGGAACAGAAACAGTCCGGAAGTACGCAAACGGCCGGGTCGCAAGGAGGTGCTCTGTTTGGATCGTTGTCAATGTCTGCAAAGTAAAATGTTCAAGGTTAACGCGATTCGAGTGTTTATAGCAGCGTACCAGATGAAAGGCGGACAAACGAAACAGGAAGTCTGCTGCTATATTTGCATGATTTATTAGAGGTGAATGAATGTTTAATGGTTGTCTTATTTGCACATTATTTAAACTGAGTTTTCAAATTAATATTAATTTTCACATCTTTTCTTAAATTACTGAATCAATGTATCTTTATTTCAATCGTTTTACGACGTTTCATCAAAATTTATGTGACCATTTTCAAGTAAGCGAGAACAAACAAAATACTCCAAAATCCTAAAGAAAAACAGAACACATGCAAAGTCCATGCACAGAATACTATAAAAGTTATATTATTGGAAAACTGATTGTGTGAGAAAACGTTACTTAAAGTCGGCAACAATAACAGCCCATTTAAAACTAACCAACAACCGCACGTCGTTTAGGTTTTACCGTGCTGACGTCATAGTTCTGTTATTGACTGGACTGCTTGAATCAGATTACCCCGCAACATATATCAAAACTGTTTGAGTTTTTATATCACATAAAATTGTGATTTTCTTCTGCGTAAATTTTATGATAAACAGAACTTTAGCCAAGTAAGAATCGCTGAGTTATTTCATAAACATGACTTTAAATTTAAGCTATTTTAAGCAAGCTGTACACATATCATAGATATAAACTGACGAGGCAAGCTAAAGTGAGAGTTTATTAAAGAAGGCTCCGCACAATCGAGATACAAGTTTGGATCTCGCCTGAGGTGTTTTCGTCTGTATGAGTACCTACTTTTTTTGTACATTGAGCTGAAACTTTCCCCACAACAAACAGGAATGTACAGCTATTTAATGTTATGTATTTTTAAATAACATCAGTTTTACTTTTAATGTCCGAGTAGTACATCATTATTCTGATTAGGTCATTTATTTGATTCAATAATAGTTTAAAAAACTAAAAAAGCACGCTTTAATAGCAAACCGAAATAAAAAGTAAAAAATAATTTTTAATATTATTAAGACAAGCGGACCCGTGCGAATACTTCGCACCGTTAGTGGTCAGTTACGTAATATAATAGGGTGGAAATAAAAAAACACCTTTGGGAAAGAATATATACCGATTGTGTTTAGCAGCGATAGAAAGTCCATAATTGTATTGAGTGAGTGAACTTTCTATCGCTGTTAAACAAAATCGGTATATATTCTTTCTCAAAAGTGTTTTTTGTCAGAATGAAATATCTCTCGTAATACTATATAAAAATTAATGTTTGATACGTCATTCTGAAGATTATTTTTCTCTCTAATAACGAAAACTAAGTCAATATCTTAAAATTAATGTTTAAATTATCAAAAAATTACATTTTAAAAATTTTAACAATTTCATTACAGAAAATAACATTAAAAAAAATTGGCGCCATCTGGTGGCAATCTATTTATTATATTACGTAACTGACTCAGATCATCAATGGATACATAAACGGACGAATTAATTTTAATATTCTCTGCAGATCTAGATCTAGCGCTAAAAATGCATTTAAAATGTTATGGTGTATAAAAAATAATTTCTAGCATTCAATTAAAAAATATATGCGTCTACTACGAGACGTGGTAAGAATTAAATTAAAACCTACAGAAGATATTGGTATGAGAATGCGTACAGAATTTTTAATGATGAAAATGCATTTTAAAAGGTATGCAAGTTGCATTGATTACCGCTGACACCTATAAAAACTTCTTCTTTCTTGTAGTTTTGTAACAAGTCCTTGACATTTACTAACTTCTAAGATACTCAATAGAGATTTTTCAACAGAAATAGACAGATTGAAAGATGTTTTTAGCTTTTAAATTTACATTAATTATTGAGAAATCGGTTTTTACGGTTTTGATTTGAAACGCATCTCAACCGATAAATATTAAATTGACAGTTTGGGTTCACGGTATACAAAATAGTGTAACAGAAGCTGTTTATTGATATTAAGTGTAAGTATTGATTTATTGCTGAACATAAAGTGATTGATTTAGCATTAGCAATTATTTTTCGTTGAATAAAAAAAAATATTTTTTATGGCAATTTCGTAAGATCTAGTTTGAAAATATTTTTAGTTTCTTTATTACCTTGTGACAAACATCAATTAAACCTGAACTAATATATAAGTATAATTATATTTTAATTATTTAAATTACTCAACCAAACTTAAAAAAATATTTTTTTGTTACAGATTTCTTGAAATTATTTATTCACCATCACAAGGTAAAATATGTAATTTTATCACACCTTCTAGTGAGTTAAGATTATTGAGTACCAGCCGTTCAATATGATTTCTTTTTTTACCCCAATAGCTCTATCTTACAAGCAGTTGGGTGTGTGTGCGTGTAAAATATACTTACGTTCGAAAATCTCTAACTTCTATAAAAAATCTTATTCTATCTTTGATGTTAACGCTTCAAAATAAATTAGAAATATATACCATTATTTCCCATATGACTTTTAGCCAACTTTTTACAGTCTTTTTGATCTAAATAAACGATTTAAATTGGATAAAACCGATAAAATTAGCAAAAGTATCATAGAAACTTTTTGTACAGAAAAAAATTAATTTGAAAAAATTATTAAGCAAGCCAAATTCAGTGTTTTTATTAACGTTTGTAAAGAAAAAACTTCAAAATATTAATTTTCCTTCCTATACTTCCAAATGCAGTAAAGCAATGTTGACGAATATCACGTTTTTTAATTGGATTTTTATGGCAAAATATGTCTTTTGAAATTTTCAACCAGTAAACCAAATTATGTGAAACTTAATGTTTAATCACAGCCAATAAAACCAATAATAAAATGCATTTTTGCGATCACAGTTCGAATTTTCCCGAGAGCATATTTTACAATCTGAGGGAACAATCACTTTAAAATAAAATGGTAATAATAAAAGTTGCACTGGTGTTTTGAAATTAAATAGTGAAAGACTTTTCGATTAAATAATAAATCACAGACAATTTTAAAATGGCAAAACAGGTGCAAGTGATATTTTATAAAATATAAAAATCATTATTTAACATTTAAAAAGGAATAATCATCATTAATTATTATTGAATAGAACTCATCGTCTAACACCACTCCTTGAATTAAACCCAGCCATCGTATTTGCATGTTGATAATTATTACTAAACCAAGGACGATAAATGGTATTGGTTATTTTAAACAACAATCTCGCCATAACTTTATGGGGTCGAAATATCATAAATTAAATACCATAAAGTACGAAACATTTGCAACCTGTTTAGGATACTAACTTCAGATTAGCCCAGCAGGTGATCCTATGAAATTTGGTAGCGATCGGATCAACAGATTTTTTTGTTTTTTGGCAATTTTGATTTTTCTTCGATTTTTGAACATTCACAATTAAAAGTGATTGAATTCACGCAAATTCAATACACGTTGAGAATTTTATAATAATGGTTCTCATCTTTTATGGCTATAGATTATAATTAGATAATTAATGCTACCCGTGCGAAGCCGGACCAGGTCGCTAGTATAAATTAAAATGCGTCAATTGTTCATTTATTTATTCTAGTTTTATCTTAAAAACTGATTGAGGTTCAGAAGGGAGAATATCTACGAAAATTAATTGTTTGAATATAGCCAATAGTTCTTCTACATCAGGTATAAAGGATTTCAGTAGAAAAATTTAATACCAAACGAAAAAAATTCATTTTAGATTTAAGTCCACTAAAAAATTAAATTTGACAATTATCCCTGACACCAAAGAATTTTCCAAACTTGTTTAAATTATCCCAAAAGTTATTGATAAACGTATGTAGCTCCTTGAAAGTGCATTTTAGAATATATTTTTATAGTCACTTTTTAGTATTCCGCGCAAAACAAAACGTTTATAGAATTACTTCGTTATCCGTCCGTCCGTCTGTAACAGGTGATTATTTTCTCGTTATCTGGAATTGTCATGTAAACTTTTTACAACACCTTGTATTCTTTGAGAAATTATTGATGAGTACGGAACATAACATTTAGACACTCGCTTGACAAATTACAGGATATTTAATAATTACAGATAATTAGAATTGATTTCTATTACAGATTACAACGAACTTTGTAACTTGTTACCTAATAAATAGATAAATGATATTCTTGGTGGTTTGAGGCATATTACAATTACATGTAACATAACTACTTATTTTTGAAAACTAATTGAAATGTATTTATGCCAGTTATGTGTGTTGAGTCAAATTAAGTTAATTATTAATCCGGGAAGTGTGACCTTACACTACTAAATACTATTCGTGAACCAGAAAACATTACTAATTGGTGTTTATGATTAAACAACAAATGTTCCGTTTATTAGCTTTAATTTATTTGCAATAAATTAGCAGAAATTAATCAAGTTTTACACTCGAACAGATAAATTATGTTTATGAATAATGTGGAATATTTCTACAATAAAAACGAGAAGATTGCCACTCTTTTTATAGGAAACGACATCTGGAATATTTTTGTAAAACATTGTATCAGACATTAATTTTTTTTAATGGAAATTCCCTCTCTAGACATTGAGGCAGCATAAATCTTGTAGTTAAAAGCCTTCTGGTGATAGCTATCCTATCTTAAATGATAAAATTATTAGGTACTGCCGTTAAGTTTTTATGTCTTTCCAAGAAGTTGAAAAAATTAAGACCGCTTATTCTTACCAATAGTGTCCTGATGAGTTTACTTCTGTTCAATTTATTTAAGAAAAAACTTTAATTACCTATTAACGTTCTATAAAATACAAACCAGTTCGTTTGATTATTTAATTATTATGACATAAAATATTTGATTTCTAAATAAATTTCTTCTTTAAAAAATAATTTGCAACTTAATTTGAACACAATATCTGTTTTTTATCTATTATTTTATTACTTCTTATTATAACTCTTTTTAGTGTATTTGCCATATGGCAACATACACTATTGGCGTCGGTCGGATGGCGGAACCTAGGGGTCGGACCAAAATTTCTCGACGTTTCATAACCTCCTAAACACTTTGCCACCATTTTTAAAAATGTTTATATATATATGTATATATATATATTTATATACGTTTATATATATATATATATGTATATATATATATATATATATATATATATATATATATATATATATATATATATATATATATATATATAAATGTGTGTGTGTGGGCAATAACTTTCGAAAGAGTTAATTGATTTTAGCGAAATTTGGCCCACGTATTGAAATCCATCACCGCAAGAAGCCTATTTAAAATGGGCGTAATCAGGCCATTTTAGGGGTAGCTTTTAGGGGTTGAAAAAAGTTTTTGGGCCCCAAAATACTGAAAAAATTCTCAGAATAGTTTCAAAATTGATATTTAACTTTTTAGTAGTAAATAAAAAGTGTCCTTAAAAATTTAATAAAATCGGCCTGACAGGACCGGACTTACATATTTTATGAAAACACTTGTTTGCAGTTAGTGAATTATTTACTGAAAGTTGTGTATAATTTGGTATAGGAGTTAGATTAATAATAAAATTGCAATTAAGAAAAAAAATGTTATTTTAAGGGGTGTATTAAGGAGTGACATTTTTTATTTTGCCCAAAGATCAACTTAAGTTTGCATAATAAAGCCACACTGCCTGTATAAGCAAATACACTATATTGTCGGCAGGGTTTTGGCACTGCGACCCGGGTTTTTTATGCTTTAAAATCTACAACCTTGCGGTGGAAAAATGGTTTTTAATATTCTTTAAAGAACAAAGGAGATAAAAGCATGATATGATCATAACACCATTTTTGGCGCCCAACGTAGGACTAGATATTTATTACGAATCTATAATTTTAAATACAACTTCAGACGATATAATGGGTGACTTTTTTTTGTTATTAGCTGTGTCCTTTCACGGTTTTTCTAAATTTTCTTCTGTTATTAAATTACATATTTATTTATTTTTCGACACTGACATAATATATAATTTGAATCTAATCGATAACTTTTCAATTTTAGCGCCATGGAACTTGTTTTTTTTATATTATTATTTGTCTACATTTTTAATACATTTCTTCTGTTTGATCTATTAATCTGTTACAACTAGTATAATATGTGCAGCTCGTAACGTGTAATAATTATAAACAAAAACGCAAATATTTGTCTGGCTGTAAATAGCTTTGTGAAAGTGATACGCAGTACATAAATCAAATCATATTACATATAGACATATAGTATATGTATGATTGTGTGAGTGTAGGTAGTTTTGTGTGTGCGTGCGTGTGTGTTTTAAACGTCCGGGTGGGGAAAGTCATATTATGCGGCCTGCAAAAGTGTCAATCGTGATTATTGATAAATCAATACAATGAACATATTTATTATTGCTATTATACGAGAGCTGATATTAGCATAGCATTAGAATACAATTATATTATTTAGATATTTAGTGGTTCGAATCGATACAATCAGCGATAGTTCAACAACACAGGGATGACGTAAATTCAAGCATCAAAACCAGACTGTATTATATTTTTGACACATCCGCCTATAACAGCTGTATTTGCTTGTATAGCGGTCGTGAAATTACACATTTAACACTAGTGTTGTAAATCATAGTCTAAACGCATGAAAATACAACAGTTATGTTGGGTCTTTTTGAGACAACATTAATACTCTGCATTGTCGACCGCTACGTTGTTTTGTTTTAAGTTTCTATTAGCGACGGTTAAGAAACAAACAAGTTTAATATAATTTTCAATCTTGTAATCAGACGTATTTAGACTTCGTCTTGAATAGGTAAATGAAATTTTATTATGTTTTATGTAGATATTTATTTTTTTATTTATACTAATAGATCTGCTCGATCATTATAAGCAAACTTGTTCAAAATTGAACTGTCAAAAGTTTTTGGAACTTAGGTGAAAATCAGCTATTTTATAGAAGGTACATGCAAAACATGTAGTAGATTGTCGCTGCCGAGCGCAGCGTGTAATACGGTGGAGCGGAATGCTCCACTACTTTTGTCGCTGCCAAGGGCATCTCAATCACGTGCGCAGCGGCTAGTTATCAATAATAATTTAACACGGTACCCAATTTCAGATTTTACAAATCACTATTTTTTTACATTTATAATATTGTTACAAATTATTGTTGGTTACGAGCTAGTATGCAACTTCTGTTGTCGCGAGTGTTATAATAACATTAATAACTGACTGCGCATGCGTCTTTTACCTTGCAATAATAATAAATAATAATGTATTATTCATTGTTAATATGAAGTTGTATTGCCATGTAATGTACATCTGAACTTTAACAATAAAAAAAAAATTGTGACTGCGTCAACATTTATGAAGGCACGGTGAAATTTGGGTTAGGCTTAAGTTTCACAATAACAATAATATTTCCTCACAGATTCTTCATCTAACAATTTCACATGCGTCATATTTTATTAGTTTTTATCACGTCTCTTGAATCAAAAGTAATTTGTACTTGTGATTATATTCGGCACCATAGATAGATAAATTATAAGGCAAGAAAAATTGTTTTTAATTATTTGGTAAAATAATCATTGTTAACGACAAATTTCTGTTTGCATTTATCACTCACCAACAATCATTAAAACAGCCAAAGAAGGAAATTGCGAAATTAATTCATTAAAGATTTTGAAATTGAAGTCTGATAATTTGAGAAAAGAAACAAACTTACCGCATGAATTTTCGTCTGAGCCGTCCGAGCAGTCTTTTTCTCCGTTGCAGAAGAGACCGCGCTCGATGCAGTTACTGTCGCCGCAGGCCAAGAAACCATCTTGACAGAGTGGTTCGTCAGTGTATAATAGGGGCTTCACTTTACGCTCCTTGTTCTTCAGTTTGCAGTTCTTCACTGAATCTTTCCAATCGCACGTTTGTTTTTCAATGTCGAAATATAAACCGGCAGGACAACGGATGGCTTGGAGGCCCTGAAAAAGAACGCACCGTTATAATTTTGGCGCCAGCTGTTGCTCCAAAAACTGATCTCTTTCAAGTCGGATTAAGTACTATCTATACTCGTGAAAACTCGCGATATGCTTAGAATCGGGTTTATAATAATAATAATTCTTTATTTTTTTTATACTTTGCAACACAAATAACGTCATAGTAAAATTAGTTACAAAGTGTCGTTGGCCTGTTTATTGAAAGTATTTTTTTAGTTGTTTTTTAAATCTTGTTTAAAATTTGACAATATATCGGTATACATTATTTCTCAAATGTGTTTTTGTTGGTATGAAATATCTCCCTTAATACTGTATCAAAATTAACGTTTGATGCGCCATTTTGGAGATTATTTTTCTCTCTAATGACGAAAAAATAATATTGTCTTAAAATTAATGTTTTCATTAAGAAATTACAGTTTCAAAATTTTAAAAATTTCATTACAGAAAATAGCATTCAGAAAAAACAAATGTCGCTAGCTGGTAGCAATCTGCTTATTTTAACAGTTGTCGGTAATTAGACGTGTAGTGGCGCTGAAGACTCTGAACAGAATAAAATAAAACAAACGTCGCCATCTGGTGGCAATCTGTTTATTTTAACAGTTGTCGGTAATATTAAGTGACGTAGTGACGCTGAAGTCTAAATAGAATAGAAGAAAATTTATTTCCACCCTATTATATTCCGTAAATGACCACTAACTGTGCGAAGTATTCGATTGGTTCTGCTAGTTATTATAAATTCGTATAGTAGGTTATCTATCTAGTGCGCAAATAATTATATTATGATGCAGTGTAACGGTAGGGTTAAGCTTACCGAAGAAGTACATTGGATGACGTCACGGCAATTATCACCTTCGCCAGCTACCAATCGGAACCATTCACCGGCATCTTTATCTTTGCATAGTTCAGTCTCGAAACTCTCTTCTTTCTTTGTTGAAGTATCTTCTTGTCTTTTTACTCTTAATAATTCACTACCTGCGAAATAAAATAAAAAAATTAATAATGTATAATCATAATATGCATAAATAGAGTACGGCTCAAAAATCATTGACAGTGACGTCTCACGCTTCGCAATAAAATGTGAGCGGCATAGTTTTATATTTATATTCTGACGTGTCCTATATCAAAAGTTTTTGACCTATTGGAATTTGAAAATAAAATATAATATTATTATTACTTTATGCATACTCGTTACATGCATAAAACTTTGCCGCTTATATTATATTGTAAAGTGTAAGTGTGACGTCACTGTTAACTATTTTGGAAGGGTACTGCAAAATTTTATTGAGTAAAAATATAGCTCTCTGCAAAATAATAAATATTCCCGACACGCTAAAAACAATTTTTTATGTAGTATAATTAGGTTGTTTTAACCAAAACAACCAACTTGTATATAATAATGGCTGCCACCTAGATCTTAGCGATAATTTTCACCTATTCATCGCGTAAATGTCGGTTTTGAAACATTAATCTTAGCTCAATCATAATCCCGATAAAAAATAGCCTACATACTTCAAATTTGCAAAACAATAAACAGTGCACCAAATTTCATAAAAATCGGTTAAGACGTTCTTAAGTGATTCTAGTACAAACAGACCGAAAATTCTAGGATCACAGATTCGTCTATAGGATAAGATACCCAAACATCTTTTTGCATTAACGCAACGGAACGAAGAATTCGGGAAACTAATTTTCCATCCTTAGAAAATCATAAGAAAAGATATGTCACAGACTCTGTTGCATTTTTAAATTTTAGTAGAAACCAAAATTAAACCACTTTCCTACCACATTAATGAATTTCGAGAGCAACGCTGCCAATAACAACAATGACGAAAGTGGTTAAAAAGTGCCTTAATTTTTGTTTGTAATATGATTTATTAAATTTTAGTACTGGTGAAAAGGAACCGTCAACCGGGTGAGATGTTTTGCATACGCAAGTGTTGCATACGAAAAATGTAACCTTACACTGTGAAAAGTGAAAGTGTTTGAAATAGTACACTTCTAATTAATGTAACTACTCAATACAGCGTATCTTCGTTTTTATCATAGTTGCAATAAATTAATTTATATTATGCACATATCTTAGATTTAGTATGCACATAATATAATAAACAAATAACTCATAGTATAGTTCTGCGATAACCATTTAAACGTTGTATTCAATTTTAAAACACATTCGTATAAGTATCCAGTAAGTTAAAGAAAAATCAATGTGGTAGCTCTAGTAGTAGAATAGTGATGTAAAATAGTAAGTAGCCGGTTAAATATCCGCTACTATTTCTTATTATTATTATACAAGACTGCGCAGAAAGTTTTGCGCGTGACTGTAAATTTAGGTCAAGATTTTAATTTTATAACCAATGTCTGCATACACAAAATATATTATATTGTAACATAATTCCTTCGATTCTGCTGTTAAAACTGCTCTACTGTTTGGTTTTTGTTGTTCTAAGAAGCAGAAGCCGGAAATCGCTGTTTTTATAGGTAGCCAGTTAATTAACCGGTTAATTATCAGGCTGAACTGGTTACAATAAAGAATAGGCGATTATTATCACTAATAGAGAAATGCCAATTTTTACAATACGAATAACGCTTTATATCTAGAATGTTCTATGGACTGTTACACGCTATAGCAGGGGTCGGCAACCTTTTTTGGCCGCGGGTCAAAATCAACCAAAATGCGAGTATTAAAGAGACGCTTGGGTCAGAGATATTTTCGAATTAAAACAAATATTAAAACAAATGTCGCTGCTTTTCGCGTACTATCGGCCGATTCCATATCCAGTCAGGCGGGGGTGGGGTTATAACTGATATTTTTATATGTTATACTGGATTCAAATTTGGTACGTTCATAACTTTGCGACAAAAATTTTTTGGGAAAAAGAAAAAAATGTTTGTATATCTTATACTTTATTTTCGGAACTAAAGTGGGTCACTTGAAATTACCAAATGGGTCAATCGGTGACCCACGGGTCATAGGTTGCCGACCCCTGCGCTATAGTATAGCTTCACTGAATAAGTATTACCAGAGATACGCGACTTTAAAGCCATCTAATTGGTAAAAACCGAAATTACTTTTTCCCCAGCATGATATTACCGTGTTTTGGAAATGTCTGCATACCTGACAGACCCCTCCCCAAATGGATAAGGCTGGGAACACACTTCTCTATTGTGTTGCAATTTGCAAAAGCCTTGCTCCCAGATTCTCGTCACAACACAATAGACAGATGGGTCCCCAACTTGCCAGGCATGCAAAAATAGAAAGGCAAGCAAATATAATCGATATTTTTCTATTCAATCTGTCTTTTCATTAAGTAGTTTTGATCACTATTCAAGATATTGACCATAAAAAATTATTTAAAAAAACCGAATTAAATCGATTTAAAGTTCTCCCATCACATTGTCTGTTAAGCCTCGGACTAACTCCTTGCCGTTAAAAATATATACGTATTGTTTACATGTTTTACTTCAACCGCGCGTAAATTTACACTCACTCTTTTTTTTAAGTATATGACGTCTATAACAGCATGATATTTTAGCTGTTATTATTATATAACATGTTTAAAATTACATACGACGCAAAAAATTCAATAACATTTTTTTTTTCAATATCAAAATAATCTTCGTATAATTTTACACTTAATTATTCTAACAGTTTAACACAAAGAATTTCTTTTTTATAATAAATTGCATAATATTTTCGTAACTGTTTTGTTAATTATTGTAAACAATAATAAGTTAGTTAGTGGCCTTGATTGATGTATCAGTGAGTTTTTATATGATCTGTTAATAACTTATTTGACTTCTTTTTTATAAATCTCGAGAAAAAAAAGCCGCTATACTGCCATTTAAACTCTGTTGATCTGTGTCCTTGATTTCCCACAAACACACAAATCATCCACTCGCGAACTTTTCGGCAAAGTTTCTATTTTTCGTTTTGCTGCAGAATAATAAATCTTATCTTATATACAGGGTAAAATGGACAATATATCATTGAAATACAGCTTTCAAGAATAAGGCTGCACCTACTGATTGGATCCGTTTTTCTCCCGCTCCGATATCGGCCGACGTCGGACGACATCGGAAGAAAAACAAACGCCAAAATTGTAATGTAGGTGCCTACATTGGAAAGAAAATCTTTCCACCCTTGGTAATAACAGATAAATAAAAATATTTAAAAATTCTACAAAAATTATTATTAAATTATTTTTTGACGATCGTTTCAAACAATAAGTCCATCCTCAGGAATATAAAACATATTATCTTGGTATTTGCTTTTCTTCCAATGTCGTCCGACGTCAGCCGATATCGGTAGGTGCATTGGGGCTTTATAAAATAATAGATGTAGATCCCTAACCCAAACTTCACATAAAATAAAAAACATAGTTTTGCGTTAATAGAGTGGTCAAGTAATATATTAATACTAGCAAAGATTTCATATTTGATATCCCTAAATTTAGCTCTCGATTCAGTGAAGGTTCATATTATAATGTCTATTGTAAAATTTGCCTCTCGAAGTGCGTGAAATACTATACTTTAAATATAAGAAAAATGACTCGCTTAGATATATCATTCGATAATAAATAATAATTCGACTGCTACAATTGTGGAATATTTGGGTTAAGACTTGAGTCCTGACATTGAATAATATTTTTTTCAAATATTGCATTTTATTGTTAACAATGGGTGTAAAAATGGCTACAAAATTTGTATACCCTGTAATATTTTCACATCATTTGGTAGTGTTTCAAAATCAGTTTAGCCGCTCTTGAATGACAAAAAATCTCGAAACATATTTCTTCATATAATCCACAAGAAAATGAATTACAGATAGGGTTTCGCCGAATAGCGATAGAAGCAACAAGAGATGAGACGATTTATAGTTTGGTAAATTTCTGATACACCTCAAAAGTAAGCGCTTGCGATTTTATTCTAATTAACATTTAGATATCTTCTTTTATTACCGATTCGCCATAAATAATGCCAGACATAGTAAACTGTTATAGTGATATAATAATAGTAAAATAATAAATAAATAAATAATATAAAAGAAACAAACTAACCACTGTCTGCTTACATAATACTTCTGGCCCCGTAAATTTATTATTGCATTATTCAACTTTTAATTTCCTGCTTTCATTTTTTGTAAAATGAAATATTTATTTGAAGCAAATCGTCGTTTTAATATTAATACCATTATTTGAAATCCAAATTCAATGGAAATTCATTTTTAAATACAAAATGAAATATATCGTAGTGGAGAAAATAAAAATTAAAATATTAAAATATGTCGCGGTATTAAAATTTGAGAAAAATTATTATTAGTTTGGACCTTTAAATAAAGTAACCAGACGAAATTGATAAAAAAAATGTGTATATGTTTTTTTTAAACCTTTAATTTTTATTTGGCGATATCATTACTGTCAACTAAAAGTTTGAAAATATAGAAATTAGTTTCACGGGTAATTTCTATTATTACATATTTTGGAATTGAACTTTAAAGATGAGTTTGAAAATATATTACAAATTAATAATATTGACTCTACCAACAGTACTTAATAGAAATTGAAATTGAAAAGGACCAAAATGGTTGGTCGAAACGTCTTATAAATAAAAAATTAATTTGAACAGTAATTGCAAGTAATTTCATTTTGTTTAATGTTTTATATTACAAATTATTTTTAACAATTTGAAAAAAATCATTCATTTGTAAAATCTCTCATGACCTGCTATTTTGCGAGCATTTCTTCTGATTTAGAAGAGTTTGAAAGTGTCTTAATAAAAAAAAAAATCAAATCAATTACGTCTAAACTAAAAGAGGTACAGACGCTGATTCCAATGTGTACACGCGTACACTGTATCTCTTTTAGTGTTTAAGTTTTTTTTTGTTTTTGTCATCCTATCGCGGGAGCACTACAGCCTCTAGAGCCTAGACTGAATCTAGAGTACTAACTCTAAATATCTATAATACCAGTATTCACGTTCATTGTACTAGCTTGCACTGATCGGAAACCGCAACCGGTTGGTTGATATAACCTTCTGGACTCAATCTAGTTTCGAAGATATAAATTGTCTAGCAAAATATCTCGTTAATAAATTCACTGATATTCTTGAGTATTTTCGCAATCACTATTGTGCACTAAATACTAATATGACGTATTAAATTTCTTAATTCCTGTCAAATCGACGAGCCAACATCCTGTGTTGTGTAGCAGACATATTGAATCTAAACCGGATTCAAAATGAACTACCTTCACTTCGATCTCAACTTCACGTTGCTACAACAATCGTTCATTATCTCGTTAATTCCATTGTAACAAATGTTATGGTTGTACAAATGTTACAATACTGCCGATGAATTGTTAAACACAAACTGTTGGTTAGTTTGTATGACGCATATGTAAATTCAATCAATCGCGTTTGTTGAGAAATACTTGCGTCATCTTTCAATAAATGATCCTCAGAGACAAATGAGAACAATAAGTTATTATTTACCAGTAGACGTCAATCTCTTCGAGCTTTTAAGTTGAGGAATTTTAACCTTACGAAATTTCGTTTTCAACACACTGGCTTTTAATTGTAGTAATACAAATAATTTGCAGAGCGCGTTGTCAGAAAATTTGGTTTCTATAAGTGTGGTATTTTTAGCGAATTAATTTCTGATTATATGTAAACATCTTTAGGTAGTATCTACTAAAGTGACACGATGAAAGATTGTTACAAAACTGCTAAATTCAACCGCATTGGTTGTAGCAACTAAACTAAAAGTGATATGGACAAGGGCGTACCCAGGATCAAAACTAGGGGGGGGGGCAAGCCATGGTCGTTCAGGTTTTAACATTTTATCACGGAAAAGGTGAATGAAACCAAAATATTAAGAAAATTATGTATAATTATAGCAGTGCTTTATCAACTAAGTTATTACAAATATTTGCTTGAAAAAAAATATTCTAGTTACATGTCTTATACTAGTATCATTTTTCTTGGATTTGTAGAAGTAAAGTTATTTCAAGAATTGGAAAAATTCTAGCAACAAAATTTAATAACGACTTATTTTTTGCTTCCAGGGGGGAGCAGCTGCCCCTCGCTGGGTACGCCCATGGATATGGACGCTTGTTTGGCCACATTGGGTTCATCGTAAATTTTCTTTAAACATTCTGAGTTTCAAAAATGTATGAAAGATTTCGATTTTTGCGATTTTTTTAAGGCGCACACCTAAGAAAAATGCGAACTTCTGATGAAATTCAAAATCTTTCAGAACTTTTTCAAACTCAGAATACGCTGTTTTCAATGACCACAAGCAAACGTCTGTATCTCTTCTGATTTAGAAATTGTATGCGCTTCAAGTCTCCCAAAAATTAAATAACCGCCATATTATGATGACGTAGAGGACAGTCACACTTTTTTATCTATATAAAGAAATGTACCCATATAAATTATCTTCCTCGTGGTTGGCTTTCAATTTGATATATCGGTGGGCGTAACACAATAGACCCAGTCATAGGCATAATTCTATGTTTAAAATTCAATTGGGACTTTTTTATTATAGAAAAATTCTCAAAAATATTATTCCATAATCTATTTGTAATGTTTCTAACTATGAAAAAGGTAAGAAGAGCCCATTGAGGGTATTTAATACAGCTGCACCACATCGATTTTTAAAGGAATATGTAGTCATATTTTGTTTCCATCGAGAATCGAACCCATAAGTATCTGCCAACTATGTCTACACTTTACCGCTCGAGCATCACTACGTGGTTATGTAACACCGCAGAAACAATAGAACAACGTTTTGTAACAAAAGAATTCAATTACCGCTATGTCATAATAATTCTTCAAGGAGCGAGTAGAACCATTGTAAAATGCATTTTTTTCTATAACTCTATTGTCATTTATTGCAGAGATAATTAAGAAGAAAGCTAGGAAACGATTCACTCTGTTATTATAAATATAATTAGACAAAAGGTCGTAGTTGCAGTCAAGTAGACGTAAAAGAATAAAACAAATGCAATCGACAGCAGCACTGCCACGACTACCGGTTGGGCAGTCGTGTCGAGTCTGCAGTTCAGAAATGCTCTGTTTGGCCACTGTTCACTTGCGAACACGTGCAAACTGCTGTTAAACTTTTTTACCAAATGTTCCAATTGTTATGGGGCGTTCCGATTTGTTTTTATTTAAAATTAAATATACCGCGCGAGGCAACGAACTTCACGATTTTCAAACACATTTAGATTAGAAAAATAGATGTGTCGCGGCACACACAACCAAAGTGAAACTTCTTATATGCGAAATTATAACGCTACTTTTGTGGTTCATTTTATTTATTTTCCAATATACATTGTACACATCGTCTGTCCAGGCATTGGCATTTTGTTGACACGAAACAGTCGTGTCAGTTTGGTGCCCAACGTGGAGCCATATGTTGAAACCAAACATGATGGTGTACAAAAATAGTATATTTATATAAAATTCCGAATTTATTTTTGGCGAATTACAATTTCGGCGAAAAACTGACTTTCGATAGTGGCAACAAATCGTCGTTATGTATCGTGGCTATAAGTGTCACATTAGAGAAAATCTCCACATCATCAAGGCAATCGACTTTCACGACTAATTTGCCGCGCCGAATAAACAACTGACTGCAGTATAATATGCAAAGGTATTTTGATCGGCGACATATACACCTATACAGGTACTATATTGGCTCACCTTCGAATTCTTTACAGTTAAGGCTATCCCTCAAGCTATGCTTTTATCCTACCATTGAAAGCTATATCCGCGATGAAATTAAATGAAATTATAGATTAGAAACACTATAGTCGCAGTGCCAAACCTTATACACTATTGCGTTATACCTACGTCAAAAAACTGGTGTAGGCAGACTAAAACGAGTGAACTAAAATTACCGGTTGTTTATTATATTAACCATTTTGGCAGGACAAATTTACCGGTTAATTTACCGGCTATCTATAAAACAAAATGGCGGCTTCGAATTTCCGTTTCTCGGAACAAAAGAAAACAAAACAACAGAGCAGTTTTAAATGTTTATTTTCTATCAACATCGCCATCTTGCCACAATATCTGTACCTAAATGTTAGAAAGTGCCAAAACTTAGAGTTCCTATGACGTCAGTAACCCTAGAATTGATGCCGTCGCAACGAGAAATGAATGAAATTCAAGACTAGAAAATTCGCAACTCTTGTCTCTTACTTGGGTGCCGCCAACATAAAAAACTAACTAAAATGCGTAATTTACTATAAATTTAAAATTTCAAATGTCACTAATCCAAACAAAAACTAATTACGACTTACTGTTATCATAAAAATATATTTATAATCATTAATATTTAAACTTTCTCATAAATAATAATTACGAACATTTTTAAAAACATTTCTAATAATGCAAGCAAACTGAGTAAACAACAAAATGTGAAATTTCGCAGCATAAATTCGAATAGTAGATTGTATATCTAGGACGGAATGAAGTATATTATTTATTGACTATCTGTGACAGGTTAAAACGGGCGCTATTATTTCAATTGTCACACGAGTCTTACGTCCTATAGATAGACACAAGGTATATCTTTTGTCCTACGCTCTATAAAAGGTCGACTTTTATCTTAATTTAGAGTATTTTCAAAATCTTTAACATTTCACTTATATAGCAAACTTAACTTCTAAGAAGAGATTAAATAGAAGTCAGTGTACATAGGAAATATGTATTAAAAGTAGCCTGCTAACCGGTAGTGGTCGCGCGGGTAAAGACAACGGTCCATATCTGTCTCATATGGTTTGTGTGCAGGTTATAGAGTAATATGAAATATTAAGATTATTGAATTTTCTTTATTTATGCAAAACTTGTAAAACATTAAATTATTATTGAAATTTACTTTAACAACCGGAGGGCGGCAAACTTACCTTACCGCCCGCTTCTCGTCACCGGTTTGTAATGGATGAAAAGCAATTACTTTATAGGAGGTAAGACAAAAAAGGTTATTTTTATCTCCGAATGACTTCATGCGCTAAGAATGTTAATAGGTGTGCACATTATTGCTTAAAACGACGATGAAATTGGCCAACAAAATGCAAAGGCGTTCAAGACGCGGTGTTGGTTGATGCAAAAAAAAAATATTATTAAACAAAATCTTGACATCGCGAGGTTGGTTGTTTCATTGACGTGGGTGCACTTTCTGATTGAGCGTTGGAATCTCTTCATACACAGAGATGACTGACAGTCTGCCCAGGCACACCAAATAACTCATTTATTAGTTTTTTTTTAAGCACCGGTTCTCGAAGAGGGTGCCGCGGTTGTGTCGAAAGTCAACAATATTTACATTTAAATTAGGCGTGTTGTTATATCGAGCGCTCAAATCATTGATTCTTTATTCTTGTGAGAAGATAAATATGTGATTTTAATAAATAGGGTTCATACTCTAATCGAGCATTCAAGTCACCATAAGTTGTAACTAAAGCATAGTGCAAACAGTTTTATCAAATAACGATTTCAGAGAGATTCGTATTCTAATCGAGCATTGAAATTGCGGTATAATTACGAAATATGAGATACAAGGAGTACTGGGTTGGCTAGGTCCCAAACTTATTCAGTTCCCAAACTACCTTTGTTATTAAACAAAAAACTACGGGTTAAAATTTATGATAATGGTAATATAATGTGTCTAATGGCTAATAGTCATAGTTTTCGAGCGTCTATAATCTAAAATGTGGCTGACATACAGGCAGATTAACAACAGTTCGAAAATGACTAATTTTACTCGATTTTAAGTAATAATATATTGAAAACAATTTATATCAAAAACATATTACAAAATATAAATATATATAATTTTGTAGTTTAATTATGATTTTCTTACTATACAAACAGTGTTTTTAAATGAAGCAACCCAATTCATGGTTTGAAGGTCAATGAAGGATCAAAAAGAAGAAGCAGCAAAACTGATAATATGCATTTTGCATCTTCAGAGTTCTTCATAGAAAATAATTAAAAAATACAATATTAAATTACCAGTACTATTGCTTCATTTGTATCATTATTTATGCCACGAAAGACGTCGTCCTTCAAGATTATAGACGCTCGACAACTGATGACATTAGCGTTTCGCCCTTCAAAACGTACGTGTTATATGGTTCTTTCGTGTAAATGTTTGGAGGATAAACACTACAAATAATTTTACTTTTTCGCGTTAATATTTAAAAGATAATAATCATATTTAACAGCGTTATTACGCACCTCCTATATTTAAATGCAACAGACAAGTTTTTGACCTTATAACAATTTTTTTATGCAACGTAAGAAGCGAAACGATGCCGCACCGGCGTGGAAGGACACTGTACATGCAAATGAATAATTCGTTTTTTATTAACAAATTTTAATTAAAATTCCCAGAACTTAACAGCCATAGAACATAAAACAGCATCTTTTGTCTACAATTTCGTTTCTTCGATTATTTGCGCATTTTTTCGGTCTGTCTGTACTAGCATCCATCCGGGTTCGATCAAATTTGGTACAGTATATCTACTCGTACTTATTACCTACCCAAACTTAAAGTACATGGTGTACTTTTCATCGATCAAGTTAAAATAGATTTTCTGTCAATATCGATAAAATTAACCCTGATATTTAACAGACATTCTGAATTACGCTATTTTCAAAAACAATTAAGATTTCTTAGCCCCAGTTCAATTAGATGATCAAATGATGGTTGGAAACTCGATTGAAGGCCTCAGTTCAGTTAAAAATAAATTACAAATTTTGAGAAACAGAAAAATGATAAGCATGTTACGAGGCTATTTTGCATGAGATCAAAAAATCGTTGATCCGTCAGACGACTTCGTTAAATTTTATGACGCCTTTTATGACAAAGGTTTTTTTGTTTGACACGATGTTAAGTTTGATATTTATACATGTATACAGGAAATACAGGAACGAATATTTATGAATCAAAGTAAAATAGACATTGCATTAATAACCGTTTGAAACAACCATAGTGATTAATGAATTAAAATGCATTCATTGCGGAAGAAGACGTACCTAGTAGTATCATAAAATAAAATTTAAATTTCCAATGGTATTTAAAATTAGTATTCGTTGTATGAAAGCTCCCAGGTACTATAAAAGTAATGACATATAGAGAAATTGCACTGTTAATTTCCGTAATCTGTATTTCTATAATTTTTTTATTAGCATTGCTACTCGGGCTTGTCAATAGCCGAGCGTGAAGCGATGCCACTGTTCGTTTCCTCTATTGCAAGCCCCTACTTCTTATAGGGTCTAAACCGAAAACTAGTGAAAATATTAACTAAATCGAATAACGAGCACTTTCATTTGATAGGCCACTGCAGGATTGACTTGAAAAAAAAATGTTTTTTATTTTCTAATTCGACCCCCAAAATCGAAATTCATTTATTTTCCGCTATACGGCCGTAATTGGGTTTCGTTCTGTAGATTCGGAGAAAATTAGCTGTGACAGACAGACAGACACGTGAGGTTTCCGTTTTTTCATCGGATGTACGAAACCTTAAAATAATAAATGAAAGATATAAATTGTGACGAGACAAAAACCATGGCTGTTAGTGGCCGAAAATATATTGCTACCTTAAAAATAATCTTAAAAAAACAATACAGTGTCTACTTGTGTTTTGATTTTTATACCACTAAAACCATTGCTTAGTTATCCATTTACGATATGTTTTCGATTTTCACTTATTTACGCTGAGTATTTGGACCCTTTGGCAGACTAACAGAAAATGTCATGCAGTATGCAGAGAGCTAATATTTTGTCGTTATTCTATTCGCAGGTCGCAAAATTTTGATCCATTTTATATAATATAACATATTATACGTTTAGTGAAAGCATTAATGCAACCGATTTTACACGGTTATTTCACGAAATTTCGCAAATGAATTTTGTGTACACTGCATTCTCCAGCCGACACGAGAATGTATAAAAAAAGAACAGTTTCAAAAAACCAGTTTTAATATAAAACATGCCTCGAAAAGTCGACAGTTAATAAAATATTTGACGTTTTTCAGGTGTTAAATTTATTTTGTTATGCTAACAAATCAGGAAAATGAATGTGCGTGATATAAATGAAACAAAAATGTCTCTCGGAGTTTCAAATTATTTATAAATCTCAAGGGAAAATACAATGCAGAGAGCTGTACTTAATTACTAAATAAAAGCTAATTTAAATTAGTTTACTAATTAATATCAGTGCACGATAATATCTTATGTCCTGTTGAACACAAAATAATTTGACATGCAAACCTCAATTATGCGAGCTATTGTGAACCAACCATATATCTCGAATAATCGTAAAACTCTTTTGTGGATTCAAAAAAAAACTTATTTTTATAATAGTGCATACCGTTTGGCCCCGAACTGTAATTCTAATTCAATTCTATAAACATAAAACCGCATTTTATGAAAAATTCCCTAGATATATAGGGTACAAAATCTACGAAAAGCTGCCTGAAATGTAAGGAAAAAAGTAAGGAATTTGAAAAATTTCCAAAAAGAATTAAAACAATATGTTCTAAGATTTGTGCCTTATGTATTGACGTTTTGTATTCCTTTTTTTTTTTGTTTTGGCAATGCAAATAAATATGTATTATTACTATAATTATGAAAAAATGCGACATTTAAGATAAGTATTCAATGAAGCATTCATGTCAATCATACAAAAACTATCGATTTACCTCGTAACGCAAAGATTCGATTAATACGGGGAGTAAAACTTAGATGTATCTTCGATAAATCGCAAACTCGGATAAAACGGGCTCAGTTGATTCAGGTTCTACTGTATTTATTAACAGTTTTTTAGAACCGTTGCGCAATTAATTTCTCAAAAAAAGTTGTGCCTAACGCAGTTGCTGTCAATTTCAAAAAGTTAAAATAAGTAATAAAGAAATTAACTAAATCAAAGATGGAATCTTAATTTCGATCATTATATGAACAGTTTTTATTACACAATAGTGAAACCGAAATGTGCATTTAAGAAATTTAATTTTATTAATTTCGAAAAATGTATTAATAACTTTTATCTACAGCAAATTCAGTTTAAATTAACGACATTAACTAATCCAACTATTTTCGTGGTATTTATAGCCTTAATTGCGTCAAGCACTTTTAAAAACCACCTTATAATTTCTAACAATAAATTATAAAATATTAATTAAACCAGTTCAGAAAGTGTGGCATGCCAAACATAAAAACTAAACATTATACAATCACCACATGCCTGTTGTAAGAAATCAATTCTTGCCCTTTCGACGCCATTTTACTACAAGTATGCAACAGGTTGATGATCTATAAAAAAGGATAAGAACCAATACTTTTACTTTTCTTTACAAACTTAAATTTTCTACTCGCTACAAAAGCAACGCTCTAAGTTTCCGGTCGACACAACTGTTTTTAATTTCTAAACTACAAAAAGGAAGTTAGCTTTTTAAAATCCAAAAACACTCACTCACTGTCTAAATATTTCCCACTCGCACAGGACAGAAATAATACATTTTTATTCTCGATCTGCTCTTTTTCTTATCGTGCATTGATATCACTCAGATTCGTTTATCATAAACTTGACACACACTTACCTATGGCGCTGCAAACAAATGAAGCAAGTAATAACAATTGAATCGCGGTTGCACTGCGGCTAAAACACCGCTTCGTCATCGTCATCATTGTTAACGATCACAGAAGCACACCTGCACACTGCGATAACACTCGGACAGTCCCTCCGCTCCTTCGCTGCGCACCTTTTATACGCGGCCTACATTACACCCCGCCGGACGTCTGAAAAGAACTTGCTGGTCGCGCCATCGCCGACCACAAGACATCGTGGTGACATCTGTTGCGAGCCGACTCGAACTGATACACGAGTCACCGATTGCGGCACAAAGCTTAAAGCTTCAACTGGTAGCCTTTTTTATTTTCGAAATGTCAGAAGATTGACTGACGTATTTTTGAAGTTTAAGTTCTTTAGCGACGTATCTGTTTGAAAAAAGTAAGAAATTAAGGGGAAGTAGAACTACCAATAAAGTTAGTTTGTCTCCTAATTTACATGAAACCGACAAGGAAAGAAGTTTATAGTGTGCTACATTTTATTTTTCTGTAGATTATAGTATGTAAATAAAACTATGGTATGAATGTGACGATCTGTCCATGTGAGAATTTTCACATGACATAAACATCAAAGTGCCCCCTTTATAAAATGTGTAATAATTTCGCCGTAATTATAATATTAAAAACTAAACTTCTAATGTGAGCTTACGAGGGTGAGACTCATTATAATTTTCTTATCTTATATTAGGCGCCATCTATCTCCGCCATCTTTTGTTTTTAAAATTGAGGACGATTGACGGTAATATATATCATTTAAGAGAGATTTATCTTTGCAATCTTTGTTTTTAAAATGGCAGACGACTGACTGAATTATTTTTGAGCCTATATTAACTAGACTGGACTAGATGCAAATTTGTGCAGCGTATCTGCCCAAATGGCGCCCTTAAGGTGCAAAAATGAGTTGAAAATGTATTTTTCTGCTCTTAATCCGAATGTGCGAAACATGCGAGATAGGATACAATTTCATACCAATAATTTTATAGCCCCATCTCCCCTAAAATGTAAACTATAGCATGTTTAATACTTTTTACAATGTAAGCTTTCACAAAAAAAACGTTTTTTTTTTGTATTTTTGTAATTTTGTCAGCATTTGCAATCATCCGGTGTCTTAAAATATTGTTTATTTAATAATATTAGGTAGAAATGTTTTTTTATAGCTACACAAATACAAATTTTAGTATAAAATTGTATATTTTAAAGTTACTAAATTATCGTGCAATATTAAGTCGCATCATTAAACTTAATTTTCCAATTAATACAGTTTGCCGCTCAATATAAATTGTGATGCACATAACTGAATGATAAATACATTAGTTATGGTGTTTTTAACCCTTTCTGATTATAAATATATTCAAGGAATTCGGTTGGAAACGGCCATGATACTCGTTATAGATAATCAGTAATGGATCTTGTGGCACAATAGCCATAAATCGAACACTGATTCTTGTTTACCATTTTGAGCGTGACTCGACGTGACTCATGTAGATATAATAAAAACAAATTAAAATGCGAATCAACTCAAATGGAAATTTTATAAATATAAACATTCAAAAAACCCGGGTCGCAGTGCCAAAACCCTGCCGACAATATAGTGTATTTGCTTATACAGGCAGTGTGCCTTTATTTTGCGAGCTTAAGTTGATTTTTGGGCAAAATAACAAATTTTACTCCTTAATACACCCCTTAAAATAACATTTTTTTTTCTTAATTGCAATATTATTATAAATCGAACCTCTATACCAAATCATATACAACTTTCAGTAAATAATTCACTATTTGTAAACTAGTGTTTTCATAAAATTTGTAAGTCCGGTCCTGTCGGGCCGATTTTATCAAAATTTTAGGGACACCTTTTAATTACTACTAAAGGGTTAAATGTCAATTTTGAAACGATTCTGAGAATTTTTCGGGTTTTTGGGGCCCAAAAACATTTTTCAACCCCTAAAAACTACCCTTAAAATGCCCCGATTACGCCCATTTTAAATAGGCTTCTTGCGGTGATGGATTTCAACACGTGGACCAAATTTCGTTAAAATCAATTAACTCTTTCGAAAGTTATTGCCCGCACATATATATATATATATATATATATATATATATATATATATATATATATGTATATATATATATATATATATATATATATATATATATACGTATATAAATATATATATATATATATATATATATATATACATATATATATAAACATTTTTAAAAATGGTGCCAAAGTGTTTAGGAGGTTATGAAACGTCGAGAAATTTTGATCCGACCCCTAGGTCCCGCCATCCGACCAACGCCAATAGTGTATGTTGCCTTATGGCAAATACACTAAAAATTACAATTAGCTCTTGATGACTAGACACACAAACTCACAGATTGAGTCAACACTATAAGTAATGTTAAAACATATAATAGAAGTGGCAGCTCTCTACAGAACTTTTAATCAATTTTAGACAACATCCTACTTAGTAACATGAGTGTGTATTATTTCCTAACTTCCGTTCCGTATATTTATTTATTGAAGTAAAACTTCTTTGGCCGCAATATGAGGAGTAACTCAGATCTTTTCTACCGGAAGTAACAGTTTCTCTCGGTAGTAACGGTCAGTTTATACGTACTGGTAAGTTAGAACTGTTGAAGCTTTTAGTCAATAGATGACCGCACAGTTGTAAAATTTCTATCTTACCGATATAAATTGTTCCAAGTACCACTTTTCCATTTTCTCATTTAACCTTTAATTTAATTTAGCAAATTATGATTCATTGTCGATGTTACATTAGAATGTTATAATATTATCTGACATTTCAGTGATTTCAATGCACGGTAAAGACGGATTACGGAAACTCCTGTTAAGTTACTAAATAATAATTCGGATAATAAAAGTGAAACGTTGAAACGGCTGAATGGATTTCCATGAAATTTTGAATGTGCATCCAGGCTTCGGTTATAGACTGTATATACCATTACACTACCCGCCCTGGCTTCACCCGGGTGCTGTCAATTTTAATTGAAAAAATCTGCATTAAAAATAAATAAGTTTTAAACGAAACAGTTTTTATACAATCGATGATAAGTACACAAAAAGCTAGAAAATAATTGTAGGTCAACATTCTGTGGCATCGATCAAACTAAAATAAAATCGTAGGACGCATTTAATAGAAAATTTCTTCTACTGATATTACTTGCTTCACTCGTTTAACCAAGAAAGACAAACAATGAATCTTAAATTGCGACACGACTAGAACTATATTTTTGCACTCCCTGTATATTGCAAGATGACCAACACAACTACGATGAATTAAAGTTTTTTCAGAGTGTAATTTATCTTAGCATTAGGTAAATTGCCATTTAATTTAAGACACGATCATTAAATCACTTCGCAATATTCCCAGAAACCTGTTTTTATACCATCCGGAACGTGACAAGATTTTTTTTTGTTTTTTCAAACCACAACTAACGCTGTTTGACATTGACCTTACATAAGTATAATCGATTTTTTTTTGCTTCGCAAATCATACATTTAGAAGCACAAATTGCAGTTATTTTAATTATATACATAGCTTAAAACAGTAAGAACTACTTAAAAAACGGTATAACCCGTATGACTAAATACGACATAAATATACAGCTAATATTTAAAATGACCTTCAAAAATTTAGAAGACTGCTGAAGTGCAAGTCGCACTCGCGCATTGGGGGTTCCATAGTATAAAAAACAATACTGGCGTCGTCCGAGAGCGAACCAGCAACCTTCTGTTTCCAATGTATAGGCGCTTTTATTCTCAAAGCCATCAAATGGTTTCTGGTACAGAGTATATTACACTCAATAATATGATACCATGACAACTTGATGTCCCCTGGAAGGCTAGACGCTTGTTTAATTTTTGAATTAGTATAATAATAATAATAATAATAATAATGCGTTTAACGTCCGTTTGTCGACTTTATGTCATAACAGACGCCGTTCGCGCCATTACTATTTTCCATTTGTACCATTACCCGTTATTTTCTACATTTATAAAACTTCAACTTAACTAATAGCAATGGGCGAATGAAGGAATTATAGGAAATTAGGATAGGATAGGCAATTTTTGGACTGGGAGTTTGATAGGTAATCGGCCATGGCCTTGCATAAGGAACTATCTCGATATTTATCTGGAATTAATTGAGGGAAACCATGGAAAACCTCAATCAAGATGGCCGGTACAGGAATTATCGTTCTCGGCGAGAGGCAGTAGGAAAAAGTCCCAGCCACATCTGCCCCCGCCGGGATTCGAACCCGTACCTCCCGAATGCGAGTCTAGTGCTGTCACCACTACTCTACCCAACTCGGTTTAATTTTTGAATTAGTAACTATAATAAAGTATATTTAGTATTTGTTGTTTAATGAGTACCTACTATTGAACAAAACAGCTTCACGCGTGAAGTCATTTTTGGGAGAAACCTAGTAACAAAATATGTCCAAAAACAAGGATTTTGATGGCCCTCCAAAGTGTTAATTTAGGTAAAAAAAAATTTTTATTAAACATATTTGTGCACTGCTAGCAAAGCTCTTTCCAACAATACCCCACAAACATGGGTCGAATTAAAGAAAAATCCCGGTCTTGACTGGTGAATGACCTTAAAAAATAATAATATTAGAACACGTATTTTTACCGTAACTTGTCTTTAACTAATCGACGATTTTCAATGTTGGCATTTGGCCGAATGTTTTTCTGACATCATTGATTCGTGATGACCCACACATACAAGCCTCGATGGGGTGTCCCGGGTCAAAATACCGAAACAAGAGACCTATCACGCTTTAAAAGATAAAATCAGCGAAAAATATTTTAGTTCATATATAGGTAAATCATGTCTAGTCTATTTTTCCAGCTTTTTAACACTTAATTTAAAATAAATAGCTTATTAGGTAACCCCGACACGCAATCCATTGATTTTATTAATCAAAACGGTTTAATTAACTAATTAATTGACCCCAAAAATTTTGTTAATGAACAATTAAATAACAATGTTTCAACAATATGTGTTGAATTTTATAATTATACAAATTTATCGAGAATCTACTTTTCCCCGCGGCTCCGTTTTCGTTAATTAATTAATAATAATTAATTCATAGATACACTTGAACTGAGCCGGATAAAACAGTATTTTGTGTATCTAGAATGTAATGCATTATTCTATGTGGAAGTTGTGACGTAAAAACGAATGTCAGCGAGTATTAACAACAGTTACACGTTCGAAATACATATTACATTTTGTGCACGTAAGTATCTCCTATAAAATCGCTAATTTTCACAAAATTTTCAAAATTATGTACAGTGAACAATGCTTTCTGCAACCCACTATCAGTATTGCTTTTCAATATCGCTATGAAGTGTTCAACTCCAACTTTTATAACAAAGACGCTTCACAGTGATGTGAATGCAGTAGCAAGTAACATTTTAAAGTAACCGATAATTGGAGTTGCATTTAAATAACAAAACAGCATGCACTTCTGAATGTCAATGAGCCTCCCAATTTTTCAAGGCCAGTTAGATCCGGTATTTAGTTGTTTTCGAAACTATTAACGACAATCAGCCCATTGTACAGCAACGGCTAAATTTATCATTTGATTATTAATAGTTATTTTCGTTAATTTAATTAATAACTAGTAATTACTAATTACTAAGCATTCTTATAATTTAAAAAGTAGTTCATAGTAACGGTGACCGATCCCTCAGATTGCAAAATATGCTCTCGAGAAATTTCGAACTGTGGTCGCAAAATTCATTTTATCACTGTTTTTTGAAGAACTATCTCATCGAGAAAACATTTTATTGTACAGCGGATTTCATGTAATTTTATTCTCAATTTTATGGTCATTGTATTGACTTTTTAATGTATAACGACGTTTTTTACGCCTGCTGGCAACAAAAAAATAAATACAATTATTATTATTATTATTATTAGCTGTGGCTAAGCATAAAATTTCACAAACTTTGGCTTGCTGCCTAAAAATTTCAAAAAACACATATTTTTGCCCTAAAAATTGAATCAAAGAACGATATATTCTTAATCAATATTTCTTGTACAGCACGTCACGAGACCTTGAATTGCGGAAAGGCAAATTAACATTTTGAAGTTTTTTCTTTACAAACTTCAGTTAGAAGTACTGGTAAATTTGGGTTGCTCAATAATTTTTTATCAAATTTAATCTCCTTTTGTACCAATTTTTTTATAAAACTTATACCAATTTTCTATTTTTATCTGATTTTAAATCGTTTATTTAGATCAAATAAACTGGACAAACTTGTCCAAAAGTTGTATCGGAAAAATGGTACATATTTCTAGTTTTATATATATGTTATTTACATATATATGACGTTCAGTTTTCAAAATTTTTATTTAACATCAAAGGAATATTTAATAATAGTTTTCATTATCGTAGGCACTGTTAAATATTGACTTATTAACCAATGAGCGTGTTAACAAATTTGATACTAATTATAAATTCTAGACGTCCGACAACTCAGATTAATAACGTTAATTACGTTTGTTGTATGCAAATAAACTGACCAAAACTAGGCGTCATTTAATCTCATCTTCATTCTCAAGGAAATCAAGTATGCTTTCTCGTTTATCCAAGCTGAATTTTAGCATGAACAACGCGATTTTATTTTTTTTTTCATAAAATGTTTAGTAAAAATGCGCTGAAAGTGTAATCAGTTAACGCTGAGTTGCAGAGCACATTGTCAGAAAATACGAGTCGACAGTAACTTTAGATTGTAATCATACCCAATCACGTTACCTAGCAATAATTTGACAGGTCCGTCGGATGACGTCATCTCTCCACTACTAACCTTAGATTTTACTTACTTTTACTAGTGGTTTTGCCGGTGACATCTAGCAGTTAACCTTTAAAGTAGTATAGATATAATAAAACGAAAGCACAAACTGAAATCCTGTTAGAGTTTTATATACTTACTAACGGCCCGGTTCGGCTTCGCCCGGATTAAGACGTATTATGCTGCAGTGGTCTTTCTTATTGAATAATAGACAAATTTTCCCGGTGTTGCTTTTTATTTATTATTCATAGCCGCGCGCTACTAAGATAAAACACGGCAGCGACAACGGTAGTGGAGTTTTCGTCTCCACCATATAGCAATCTTGCTCGCGGGGCTGTGCCCCGTTCGGCAGCAACAACAGTAGTGAAGTCTTCGGTTCCACCGTATTGGGATCTTGCCGAAAGGGGCACAGGAAATAATAAAAAAAACTAGAACCCGATCGCAGCGCCACATACAGGGTTTCAATGTGAATCTGAACCATTCTCGAATATACTTAAACAAACACAAAAAATTTTATCAAAATTGGTCCAACTGTTTACATACACATGTACAGAAGAATTATATCCTATATATATAAAGATTAGGTTTAAATTAATTTTGTTTAACGTACGCTACTGATGTGGTCATTAAATCCCCATCTATAACAACCTGTTTGTGCAAATTATAAACGAAATGCAGCTATAATGTCTAAAAATACTTACCAGTAATTAAACTATAGGCTCTTTCATATATACGCCGCGTACCTTGAAATGGGAAATGGAAAATTGTAATAAAGCATTTCCTTCAACATAAGACGTATTTTATTATGTTTTGAAAAATCTTATCAGGGATGTAGTCAACGCAGATCATTTTTTATGAAACTCACTATACATACATAAATATTTATTTTAAAAAACAGCAGGCGCAGAGCTGTATAAAATACGTCGTTAAAAAAATATACGTTATATCCAAACTTAAAGCTACGATCAGACTAAGATAAGATTTCTATCAAAATTGGCAACACGAGCGACATGGCATGTCTATAACCAGATGTCAAATTACGGTCGTATAGATAACCCCATAGATTAGATAGTTTGATAGCCCTACTTCTCCGTAATATAGTTATCATTGGTAGGGATAAATTGCTTGCTAAAGTCAGCATTTTAGTCCACAATAGCGGCGCTGCAGTCAGGAACGCATAGTAAAACAAAGAAGCCATTTTATTGAAAAAAGATATAAAATCAAAGAAAAACCGTAAACTAAAGACAATGCGTAAAAGTTGTTCATTTCTTTTTACCACGTGTTTTTTATTTGTCGTACATTTGCCTTCCTGAATGCAACGCCGTTATCATAAACTAAAATTTTGACTTCAATGCGATTGTGCGTTGAACGCAGCTCGGTTAATAAGCTCTTGCTGACCTCATCTCTTATAGTTTTACCAGGCAACTGGTACGACAGTTTGAGCTATAACTGGCAGCTGTGCCTGCTAAGAACATGGCGGTCGCTTTCGCAGAATGTATGCGTGAATTAAGTTTTACAGTTGAAAATTAGACATTATATCGCATCCAAAATTATGACTATAATTCAATAATAAATCTCAGGTATTACCTGAGATTTTGTATTGAATTTTACAGTTGATATTTACTTAATTTATGCATCTACGTTAGATAAGCTGTGGTTAGGTGTTCTGTACATCCCCGAGTAGCATTTTTGTAGGTCAATTCAACGAATTATAATATACAGACTAAAACATTATATTATTCGAACTATTTCATACCAAATAACCATAAATCAAATAATGTCATGACTATAAAAAAAGCGCATAACAAAATGTAATGTACGCTCTTTCTACAGTTTTAACTTTAATGTTTTGGCGCAGTGCCAACTTTTTCTTTACTAAATAATAAATGTATTGGAAAATACAAGCTCTGACGTAATGAGTTTTAGCATACATGCAAAATTCACAGCTGATTTATTCCAAATATAGAAAAAAATCGCCAGTCCATAAATATTGATATCTAGGTTATACGTTTGTCGGTGATCAGATGTGCATAAATAAACTGTAAATTTTGAAAATTGTGTATGCCGTTGGTTTTTTAAATTTGATTGCACATTGACGACACAATATGGGTATTTATATTGGTATTGGAGCTTTTTGACATTTGTCGATTATCGGGTATGATAAATAATAACCGGTTTTAACACACTCATAACCGCGGTTTTCACATCAAATTTTCAGTTAACAGCGATTCAAGATTCCTCGTGGCGTAGGGATCGAATAAAAGCCGTACTTTTTTTATTATTTTTATGCTATATTTTCTAATGTTGCGGCATAAAGATAGCAAAAAAATAATCAAAAAAGTACGGTCTTTATTCGATTCCTACGCCACGAGGAGTCCTCAATCGCTTTTAACATCATTTTTACGGATCACAATTTCTATTTCATAGTAATTTTGCAACAAACATCAAATTTTAACCGATTTCCGTGCCCAGTATCATTTTAACCTATTTAAATGTTGATAAATTTTCGGAAATTAGTAATTTTAAATTATTTAAATCTTTATACAATTTAAACCGACATAACTTCAAAACTAAATGAGAGATGCACTTTAACCTAATCGATTCAGTGTACTTTTTTTGTCAGATTCATTAGTGTTAAGCATATCTGAGATATATTTCTATATTTTTCCAAATATCGCTAATTTTTTTGTGTTTTCATGCCTTTTGCAAATATGCAAATTTGTGATACTAAGCGTTTTTTGGACCGAACCCTGTATCTCTTTTAGTTTCAGAGATATAGGAGTTTTTGACCGGTTTTTACATATTCATAAACACGATTTTCACTTTAAATTTTAACTGGTCGACCGGTTTTCGTACCCAGCCTTAATTTATAGTACAATAAAAGTGGAAAAATTATTTTTAGCACCTTTTTCCTGTAGAGGTAGTATATGTATAAGCATTTTAGAATAATTTATCTATTTTCTGGAAAATTGTAAATTATTCACAATAGAAACTATAACCAAACTATGTATAATTTTAAAAGTGTAAATTTTTGTCGAAGGACGATTTATCAATTCGAAATAAATTTATTCGTTAGTAATAAATATTTTAATGACATGTATAATAACATTTTTTATTATGAAAAAAAATATTCTTTTAAACAGTCTTATTAAAAGTTAATCTTAATTAATAAAGTTATCATTAATATGAATAATCCAAATTTGGTGACATGGCCCTTTCTTAAAATATTAAATGGATTATAAAAATGTTTTATTATTGAGAAATATTTGTACCTATGCAAAAAATATGGTTATTAATTTTAAACTTTGATTCACATTTAAGTACATAATCCAACCATTAGTTATCGCGTTTTTCAGTCGTCTCTAGGCTTTGTTTGCATGAGAGTGTTTTTGCGCCGAAAATTTCTAAATTTCTCCGCTAAAACTTAAATATCTCGGGAACTACAAGTCTAACCGCAAAAATACAAAATGCGTTGTGATCCTCAGAACCAAATCTCTCCAAAAACACTAACTCCGAGTACCAGAAGCACTCACAGAAAATGATAACAACATTTGAAACAAAAAATTTGTAATGCCTCGACCTAAAAATCGCGATAAAACTAACCAAAAATTCCAAACCAAAAACCAACAAATCGTATGCAGAGCGTCAACAGGCCTATTGTTTAAAACTGAAATCAAAGAAATCGGGCGAGAGATTAGAGAATTGTAACCATTTGAAGATTGATGAAACCCCGTCAGCCCATATGAGTCCATGTCTACCGGACTCCTAGAGCATTTTTTTCGAAATATCCTGCAAAATCATAAATTTCTAAAATGTGAAACATGTTAAACTACAAAATTAAAATACTTTCAATTGATAAACAAAATAAAATAACTCCAGTGTTATTAATTATTTACTATTTAATTATTTATTTAATTGTTACGCCCCGTTTGGCCGCGACGACGTAACTATTTAATTGGAAGTTATTTATGATTATCGACAATTGATTATATTATTTTACAACGATCAGTGTAGTAAACAAAATTATCAATCCTATATATGCATGAAAACAAAATACCACGTTTTACTGACATTTACAACTATAATGCAATTAGCATTTTACTATATGTTTAGGACGCATCTATAAAATATTACAATAAATTTATAATTTACATAAATGAGTGGTTACCAACTGTGAGCAACCTTGGCACTAGTAACATCTTCACCCGGTAGATAGATCTGTCTTTTCTGCACCTTCCGTCTAGCTTTTACCTAATTTTAGCATAAAATTGAACGGTGATATTCAAAATTACCAAAACTTACCATAAACTACCATATTTAGTTTATATAAATATCTGAACAAAAAGCTATGAAATATATACCTATGTAAACATAAAATATAAAAAAAAAAACTTTTATAAAGACAAGCTTTTATTGCTGCGAATTAAAAAGGATAAAAATAATTTTTTATATTTTAAGTAGGTATATAATTATAAAAGCATGGGCCGTGACTATCATAGAGTTTGCAAGTCACGCTTTTATAAGTATGAACTTAAATTATTAAAAATTATTTTTATCATTTTTAGTACACTGCAATAAAAGCCTGTTTTTATAAAGTTTTTAAATATTTTGTTTCCAAAATTTTAGTTACGCGTTTTAGCCGCCATATTGAATTTTAAATAACATCACACAGTTTACTGTATTCAACTTGTCATGTCGTCTCATTTGAAACCCACATCAAGGAGGTTGTAAAGAAATAGATGATCCGCCATTTTGTGTCGACCAACATTTTGGATTTAGAATGAAGTCACACTGCTGATTGTATTCTACTTATCATACCCTCTCATTTGATACCCATGCGGAGGGGGTTGTAAAAAAAGAAGGCAATCGGACATTTTGTAGTGGCGGCCATATTGGATCCACCATCATATTCAATATACTATATTGTATTGTCTTTAGAATCAAAGGTGTGTGCAAAATTTCAGCTCAATCAATCAACGGAAAGTGGATCAAATTCAACTTGTAAAATTCGATGAAAGTACAGATAGGAGAGAGGAGGCCAGACAAAATATGTATTCCGTTTATTGTAACACCGGCCGCATTACTTCGAGTGTTAGTGATTTATGAGCAGAAGAAAGGTCAAACTGCACAAACGACAAAATTCTTCTTTCGACACAGAGATGATTGTAAAGTGAAAGGTGAACATATAGACGTCTCTGTAATTTAGGTGTGTAACCGACCCTAATAATCATAGGTCACGAATCACCAATTATTCACAAAATGCTACATTTTACAACTAAGTTTCTATACAGGATGTGTCATCACAATTACAGGCTATACAGTGACCAATTAGAGTAGGTAAATCTAAAATTGACGCACTTTTTCTTTGAAAAATTATAGCTGACTAGCGACCCGGTCCGGCTTTGCACGGATAGCACTAATATAAAAGATGAAAATCATTATGGTAAAATTCTCAATATGTATTGAATTTGCGTGAATTCAATAGCTTTTAATTGTAAATGTTCAAAAATCGAGAAAAATCAAAATTGCCAAAAATCAAAAACAAAATCTGTTATAAACATTCATTGTTACAATGCTAAATAAGAAAAATGTATTTTTTATCCACCGACACCTTCGGGACTTAAACCCGAATCTTTCCACTTTCGCGGCGGAATGAGTTATCATTTACTCTACGGTTCGCCAATCTAAACATAAAATAAAAATACATTTTTCTAATTTAGCATTGTAACAATGACTGTTTATAGCAATTATATAGCCGTTCTGAAGCTTTGTAGAAATAAAATATATCTTATAAAATAAAAATCTGTTGATCCGATCGCTACCAAACTTCACAGGATCACCCGCTGGGATAATCTGAAGATTGCCTGAAAATTTCATCAAAATCGGTCCTGCCGTTTTGGAGTTCATAGGGAATATACACATATCGATTTTTATGTAAATATATATAGATAAAATATACAAATATTTTTCGTTCAGACACGATTTATTTACAGCGCTATGTGGTTAGTTTTTTGCAATGTAATCGTTTTGATTAAACATATTACAACTAGCCCCCTTCTTCCGTACTGGAAGTTGGTGCCTTGTAAATTGTAATCCCACCAAAAACATAAATGTGAAAACAGGGTCAAGTTCAATAACAAGGGGGTTCGCCGGTTTTGCCGAAGAAAAGGAAGTGATATCTAAGAACGTGTCAAATTTTCACTTGGCAACTTTGTATGTTTTCTATTATAAATAAATGGTTCCTGTAATACTCCATAGAAGTAACGCGACAACGCCACCGTTAGACGCTCGACAATTCTGGAACAGAAAAGTATTTTTCTGTGAAATAAAAAAGCTTGTTTGCGTCTAAAAACGAAACCTTTTCCACATAACATTTCTTAGAATGTTGTAAAATGTTTTTTTTTCAATAACAACATAAAATTGAAAAAGACGTTCCCAGGAACTTGGTCAGCTAACAAAATTACACGTTTCAAAGTATTTATTTATAATATACTGTACTTTTACGAGTGCCACACGCTTATCGTAAACTTGCCTACTACATAAAAAAAGCACTGGTCGCGATGCAAAACCCTGCCGGCAAAATAGTGCATATGCCGATATATGTTAATATATATAATATTGTATATAGAAATTACAAAAAAATAAATAATTTTATGAGATTCAGTTTTTTATTTTTTTGTACAAAATAAAAAAATTCAATCTCTTAAAATTACTTTATATTCGACATGCAACATCTTCACCAAAAAAATTCACCCAGCAATCTATCCGCAAACTGATGTTGTCATGAATGCAAGTCAGCTGGTTCATATGAAACTTCGAGATTTTATATGCCGTTCGACCGACGCCAATAGTGTATATGCCATACTTACTATGTATAGACAAACTCACTAAAAGTATCGGTTATTTTTCAGTCCGCTAAAATAACACGAATCGGTAATTTGAAACTGTAGTAAAAGTACATATCAAAAGTAAACTTTCCATTTTCCTAGCCGTGCTTATTGAGATAGTGAAAGCAATGGATGCTAATATATCAATACTATAATACAGATATTACAGATAAAACTAAACTTTACACACGGTTTCGTCCGTGTTTTGACTGCTTCTCAGCCTTCTTTAATAGACGCGCATGACCTTTTTGTGTCGAGCGTCTATATAAATACAAGTATCTTATAGTCCCTCATATTGACCTTGTAATTAAATATTAGAAAAATGTATTATTCATTGTCACTATCGGGACTCAAACCCGAAACTTCCACTATCGCGGCGGCGATGACTTTTAACACTGATTGACTAAAGAAAATTATCATTCACGTTTAGACGAAGCTCTGGGTTGAGTGAAGGTTCGTATTTTAATGATTAGTAAGCTTTTGGAGGATACCAAAAAAATACAAAACGATAAGATGGCACAAATAAAACGGTTTTATTCTCCCTTTAATATTGTCTGAACGACTTTTCGCAAAGCGTTCATCGCTGAACTCCACCGCGTAAAATTATTTTCCGTGTTCATAAAGTGATTGCTTTTATGCATAAAATAATAATTTTAGTTGCGTGTTTTTGACGAGCCTACATTACCTACATTCTACAATGTTTTACAACCTCAAATAAAAACGTAACTAAAGTAACAACTACTCATAACCTTGACCTATGGGGGTGTACCTTTGTAAGTACCGTAATGCGATGCCAGGAATTCATAAATACATACCTCTTACTGACCTCTGTGTCATTTAATAACTGATTATACCGTGTGTTCTATAAAAAATATACAAAAATCAACATTAACCACGTTGTCGAAATTTATTTTATTTATCTTTAAAGTTCAATTCCAGATATATGTTATAATTGGAAACAGTATCACGGGTAATTAGAATAAAAATAAATCAATTTAAACACTCATTGATTGCAACGTTTCGTCTTTATTCAATCAAGACTTTTTCAAGCTCTGAAAAACTTTTTACAAAAATTAACAATCATATAATAAAAATATTAAACATTATGGATTAAATAATTTTGTTTCTTTTTAGTAAATTATTTAATCCATAATGTTTAATATTTTTATTATATGATTGTTAATTTTTGTAAAAATTTTTTCAGAGTTTAAAAAAGTCTTGTTTGAATAAAGACGAAACGTTGCAATCAATGAGTGTTTAAATTGATTTATTTTTATTCCAATTACCCGTGATACTCTTTTCTATTTATTTTATTTATTGAAGATTATAGACAACTTAGGTCATTAGCGTCTTCATGAAATAACATATTCACTTAAAACTAAAAGACATCACAAAAAGTCCCTGAGTAGAGTCAGAATTCGAACCCACAACAGTCCAGTCAAGAAGCCAGCACGCTAACCACTGGACCACACACTGTTCTCACGTCTTCGAAAACGAATCTGAATACCATAGTTATAAAGCACATCGAGGTACGACAGTGACGCACAACCGACTGTTTCTGTCTCACTCGGCACCCCAAGTTTCACCTCGGAGCTTGACGGATCAGACATATTCATTGCCCAGAAAAAGTTTTCACGTCTGAAAGTATTGACCATCAAATACTACTGTAGGCTCAGAATCTCTTTATTCGTAGGCCCGAAGCAAACAATAATTTATTTTTAGGGTTCCGTACCTCAAAAGGAAAAAAGGAACCCTTATAAGATCACTTCGTTGTCCACCTGTCTGTCTGGCCAGACTCTTTTTCTCAGGAGCGCATGGAGGTATCAAGTTGAAATTAATATCAAATACTCAGGTCTGCAATTGGAGCTGTGAAAAAATCAAACTTCTAAGTCAACGCAATCAAAAGATATGGCCGTTTATGCCGCATATTTTGGCACTCGCAAGGGTATCAAAACCTATAGGGTACTTCCCGTTGATCTAGAATCATGAAATTTGGCAAGTAAAGGGAAAGATCCGAAAACCGTAAATTTGTAGTTACATCACAAAAAAATGTTTTTCCTATAAACATCAAAATAGTGCATCGGACGGAATCTCTTAAAAACTGTTAGTTCAGGCATTTCTGCGTCTTAGTGAATATACTATGGCCACTATAACAACAAATAATAAAACTTAAACAATTAAGTTAATAAATGTACGGAACCCTTCGTGTGCGATTCCAACTCGCACTTGGTCCCTTTTTTTATATTTTTTTTTCGGTTATCAGATGTTAGTTGTGAGAAATAATATTAAAAATCATTCGAGTGCTAAATATTCAATTTTCCCCGTCTAGATTAAAGATAAATAATTTTGACAAAAGAAAGTAATTCCATAATAGGGCAGTAAAAATTGTTGCTATATTGTCCTTAGCATATTCTTAGAGGAAAAAGTGTTAAGGGTGTTTATTTTTTGTTTCAGAGGTTGCCATTTACATTCCTGGCGGAACAACCACGAACCACTTTTCTACACAAAATCGAAGACCCGGTATAATAAATGTGCAGGTACTTCGATTTATATATTATCGCATGTTTAAATTTCACAGTCATTCTGTACCCTTGTTTGTTAATTAGGTTGCTGATCGAAGGGGTGATATTGATATAATGCTTGTCATTTTTCACCGACTTCAAAAATTCCAAAAAAAAGAGGTTATACAATTCGACACGTATTTTTCATTTTTTAAATATTTTATTGAATTTATACTCCTTTGAGGCATTGAGGGTAATTTTTTTTCTGTTACGGAAGTGACGCACGCACCATGATGATCTGTTACGACAGCGAACATGAGACACCGTGTGCTACATGTATCGGCAATGTTGAAACTGTCGATAAAATTGACTCTTCGATGCAGTATATTTTTACTTTGTATGCAAAGATGACGCGTCTTATTTTTTTCTGATAACGTCAAAATAATTATTTCATAAAACAACAAAGTACGTTATACTAGCGACATCGGACGGAACTTCTTAAAAGCTATAGTGTTGTTAACAACTTTTGACAGTTAAATGACCTCAATACTTGTTTTTTTTTTAATTATGGATTCAACACTATTTTATTTTATCAATATACATCTTTAACGAAAATATGAATGTCAATCATCGCGATCACGCCAAAGAAGTATAACTTCTACCCCGCGTACATAAGTAAATGCACCCTTTTTTAACAATTTATGTATATCTTGTAAAAATGACTAAGGATAAATATAGACTATTTAAGGACTAATAATGTAACAGTTTTGTTTTTGTAACACGCGTCATTTACTCGTTTATAATATAGTAAGACCCTGCTTAACGGGGTAGATACATTCCAATAAATTCCTGCGCTATACGTAACAGCGCTAAACGAGGTCATCTTAATGTTTCGATAATAGGCATAAGTGAAATAACCGAGAATAAGAAAATTTAGGTTTGTTTAATTCTGTAACATTTATTGTTAAATACTTTTTTATCACATTAATTATAGATTTATTTATTGATATTATTAAAAAAATATGAAAATCAAATCAAAGTTCGAGTAAGCAGTTATGTTTGTGATGAGGAAGGTAATTTTTTTAAAAGAAGTAATCTAATGTCGTTTGCGTTTTTCTGTTTCGTTCAACAAAGTGTTGTCGATAGCAAGTTATTGTATCAATGACACTTCGTTTTGCTGAACTTCTAACATCATTTAAATCATTTTGTATAAGCTGATCCATAATTTACGTTACAGTGGCTAAACTTTTTTTTTAGAAACGCGTAATACTGATACAACGTTAAGCGGAGTATTAATTATACAAAACAAGCATTCGATACTAGTGTATTTGTACAGTAAATTAGTCGAACACAGTTTAACATAGAACAAACGTCCGATCCTAATACATTTGCACAGAAAATTAATTGAACATTTAATAATTACAATTATGAGAACTCGCGTAGACACAACGGTACAGACGATAGACTATCAGTTGTAGCCACCAGCTAAGCTGCATAGTGCATTTTAGGTAGTCAAACTAAAGTCCCAAATTAAACAGCTACCATTATACTATCTTTATTGTTGTCACTTGTACCCTCTAAACAATACTTTTGAGGAGAGTGGGACACAGCATCAAACATATCGTCTTGTTCACTTGTTTTAAATTATAAAGTAAATAATGAGTTTGATCAGACCAAAAAAAATGGTTTAATGTTGAAGTCGGGATGGCCTATGAAACGTCGTAACATTATGAAAGTTTAATCAACATTAAAAAAAATTTTTTTGGTCTGATCAGACTGATTATTTACTTTATAATTTATATGGACCTGAATAATACTACTATGATTGATTTAAATTGTTTTAAATCATAAACCATGTTCCAAATGTACATGAATGTCTTTCATTTCTTTTTGTACCGATTACACAATTATTATTTACATGAATAAATACAGTTTTAAGCAGCTCTCCGTTGTTGAAATAACCTCTAAGAATAACCAAACCTATCGTTACAATAAAAAAAATAATAAGATTAACGTCCGTCTCTGAACAGTATGCTATAATAGACGCTACTCACACAATTACTATCTTTTCTGTTCGTTCATATTTTCTTTTACCTCTACGTATTTACTTGCTAATGGAGGAAGTGTAAGAAATTAGGATAAGGAAGTCAACTTTCTACACGTAGGAGTTTGGCAGGTAATGGAACATAATCTTCTGTAAGAAAGCATTACGATATTTATCTGGAATTACTCAGAGAAATCATAGAAAACCTCTCGGCGAAAAAAATCCAGACTATATCTGTCCATGTTGGAGATCGAACCCAAGTACGTTACGATTTTGAGTCTAGTTCTCTCAGTTAATTTTATTCTAAAAAAAATTCACCGGAATGAAGTTAGCGCGGAAACTATTTTTTTCTTAATTATTGAAATATCAAAAAATTGCTCCTTAAATGCTCTATCAGAATCAGTAATTGCTCCATTTCTAAAATTATTAGTTTATTTATAATTAATTTTTAAAAAAATCTAATTACTGAAAACTTGATTTTACTATAGAATGAGAAATATTCACTTTTTATACAATTTTTTTTGCTAAAAAAATTGCTCTCAATTTGCTCTATCAATTGCACAAAAAAATTATTTAACTTTGACAATTTTTATAGTAATTAACAGAAAAATAATATTTGTATGGTAAACGTTAAGGCTGTAGTGCTGATACATGTAAATATGGCCCTTATAAGTTGCAGCGACAATTGATGACGTCACAGCGCAGTAGGTTTACCATACAAACATTATTTTTCTGTTAATTATTATAAAAATTGTCAAAGTTAAATAATTGTTTTGTGCAATTGATAGAGCTACTAATTGAGAGCAATTTTTTTAGCAAAAAAAAATTGTATAAAAAGTGAATATTTCTCATTCTATAGTAAAATCAAGTTTTCAGTAATTAGATTTTTTAAAAAATTAATTATAAATAAACTAATAATTTTAGAAATGGAGCAATTACTGATTCTGATAGAGCATTTAAGGAGCAATTTTTTGATATTTCAATAATTAAAAAAAAATTAATTTCCGCGCTAACTTCTTTCCGGTAAAAAATTCAACTTTTTTCGTCCAGTAGATTCGGAGGAACTAAACTGTGACAGACAGACGGATAGACACGAGAGGGATGAGGGTTCCGTTTTTCATCGGATGTATGGAACCCTAAAAAATAAAAATACATGCTTATTGAACTGACAATTCAAAGAACGGCATCATTGCCGATTTTTGAAGCTATACTATAGGGAGCATAAGTTCCCTCGTGTGAAATAGCTCCTAGCTCCGCCCCTGTGACAAGTGCATATGTTGCCTGGTTTGTCAAGGTCATATGATTTATGGACACGAACATTGCATGCATGCTTTCCCAGTGGAAAAGTTGAATGATTCATAAGAAAATATAGTAATAGTGAACGAAACATATATAAACATTAAATATTTGAAAGCGACGAAATCTAGTTAACACACAAGCCTTCGCGCGTTATCCGAGCAATGCGTTTTTGATTGTTATAAATATTTTGAAGAATAAATATTGACTAGCGGACCCGTGCGAATATAGTTCGCACCGTTAGTGGCCAGTTACGTAATATATTAGGGTGGAAATAAATCTTATACTATTCAATTCAGAGATTTCAGCGCCACTACGTCACTTAATATTACCGACAACTGTTAAAATAAATAAATTGCCACCAGATGTCACAGACTTCTGCGCCTCTCCATGGTATATTACCGATAACTATTAAAATAAACAGATCGCCACCAGATGGCAGCATTTGTTTTTTCTGAATGTTATCTTCTGTAATGAAATTGTTAAATGTTTTATTGAAAACATTAACTTTAAGATACTAACTTATTGTCCGTCATTAGAGAGAAAAATAATCTCCAAAATGGCGTATCAAAGATTAATTTTGATACAGTATTAAGAGAGATATTTCATACCGACAGAAAATACCCTTGAGTAATAATATATACCGATTTTTCCATAGAAAAGTCACGGTCAGTTAATTCAAATTTTACGTCCATGATAACTGGACAAAACTTTGATTACAAAAAGAACGACTATAAAAAAACCATAATAAAGTCTTTCAACCGACGCATGTCAAAATGTCATTTTGAAAAAATAAAATAAAACAATTCTGTTTAAGTAAAATTCTTTTTTTTATAAAATGTTGGTACGGCCGATTTGATATATGTAGTATTAGTTTAGGGAAAGAATAAGGCCAAGCAATGTATATGATAAACATTGAATCTCCAAATTAAAATAATCCAATAAAAAATTTTAATTTGTCATCATTTTTCTTAAAACGTACAGCTTCTTTATTAAATAAATCATCAACTTGATGAAAAACGTCAAACGATAGACAAGAATTTTTATACAAAAGAGAGAACAAAAAAGTTTTTTTGGACATGAAAAAAAAAACTTTTTCAATACAAACGTTTCGCCATTTAAGGCATCTTCAGTGTAAATATTAAATACAATACATCTATAACAGGAAAGAAAAAAAAAATATATCATTTTGTATTATAAAATTTATCTTATAAAATAGATTAACTTAAATTTTAGATAGAAACTAACAGATAAATGCAAAAATACTAGTAAAATTATTTTCTTACCATTTTAATAAAAATAAACATTATCGAGAAAGTAATTAGATATGAAAAAGGTTGTCATAATTTTATAATTGTAGACAAGAAGTTTTAGTTTAAGTAAGTTTCTGTTTAAGTAAGGCGAAAATTAAATTTTTCTTGTACAGTATGAATATTTTATGCAAATGACTTTATGACATTGTACTCATTATTGTTAATGATTTCATTTAAATACTGCCGCATAGAACGTACAGTTATTATCCGATTAATTATGTATTCATATCCTGTACAATATAACATATTGATATTATTTCAAATACACAAATAATATGTTTTGCTTGTCTGTAATGCCTACTTGCTTATTGATTACAATATTGTGTTTGTTTTATTAAGTCCCTTGACATATCGACTTACTGTACCACTTATAAATATCTAATCAATATACCAAAAAAAAACAATTGAGTTTGTACCGCCTAATAATAAGTCACAGGAGAGCAGAGAAACAACCGTTTCCTTTGCCACGGCGCTTGGGTAATGTAAAATGATAAAAAACCGGTGAATTGTCCAGTTAAATATCCGCGACTATTTATTATTATTATACAAGACTGCGCAGAAAGTTTCCCAAATGATTATAAATTTCGGTCGAGATTTTAATTTTATAACCAATATCTACATAAATATAGGTACATTTAATTAATTAGGTATTTCGATTCTACTGTTGAAAATTGCTCTGTTGTTTCGTTTTTTGGTGTTCTGAGAAACAGAAACCACCGGCGCCTGCGCCAAGAGAATTAGCACTCCCAGAAACCCGCGTTCGTATACTATAGTCGGTTGGCCAGCCCCAGATCTAGGGGGGGGGGAAGCAAACCGGAGCACCTGCCCCGGTTTGATAATATGTTTGAAAATCGATAACAAATCATTAAAAAAAAAAACTTTTTAAAAAAACATAATAACCTCCTTCAAAAAAATCACTAAAAAGATGAAAATATGTAATGAAATTTTGAGGTCGGAGCTAATTTCATTACATAAACTTTTAATTACATATCTACTTTTATTAAATAGGCGCCGATCTCAAAATTTCATTATTTTCATCTTTTTAGTGATTTTTTTGAAGGAGATTATTATTTTTTTTTTAAGTTTTTTTATTTTTTACTTTTTAGTGGTGGATTTGATTTCGCACATTTTTAAAAACTACTGAACCGATTTAAGTAAAATTTATGTGGGATCACCCTAAAGATGTGCCCTATTAAATAAGTAAAAAATCATCATAATCGCTTTACAAATGTTGGAGATATGAGGTAGCATATATTAAAAAATATGTTTTTTTGACGTCATTTAAAAACGGATGAACCGATCTTAATAAAAACTATATGGGACCACCTGGGATGTATACCCTTTCAAACAAAAAAAGAATTTTCCAAATCGGTTCTGGCGTCTTTGAGTAATCGGGGAACATATATAAAAAATAAAAAAAATAAAGATTCCGACGAATTGAGAACCTCCTCCTTTTTTTGTAGTCGGTTAAAAATTATTAAAGGGTTTTTTTTAATGCCACCCATTATATATTTTTGAGTTTTTTTAAACAATTTATATCAAACGCTAGAGAGAGGGGACGCCACTTTCAAGTTACTGCCCCGGTTCGAAAAAATCATAGATCTGAGGGTGCGACTGGCAAATTTTCTATTACACATATAGAGCTGATGGCCTCAGCTATTGAACGTCTATAATCCACAATCTATCTTCAAATTGTTTGTTATATTAATGTAGCCGAGAACTTAACGACACTTTTGATAATTTGAATATTCATATTATGTATAATTTATTCATTAACATAATGCGGCATAAATATGACTCGTTGTCCTTATGACCATACATCGTACATCTAGGGAAATAAAATAATGTACATAATATGTGTTATGAACTGTTAATATTCATTATTATTGTAATAAGAGAACGTCATGCATTTGCTACCGACAGTTATTTTATTTTTGCTAATTTCAAAAACACCAAGTATCAAAATTATACCTAGATAGTGTATCAAGGACGAACTAAAGACAATTTTTAACGACTGTGAAGTAGAATTTCGAACGCAGCGAGTGCAACTGTCACACGAGTCAAAAGCACATTCCGACCTTGATACACACTGTATTGTTTATCCTATAGCCTAGATAAAATATCAGCTAGTAATGTCATTATTTTCTGCATTAATTTTTTTAATTTCTCACGAGCATTTGAAAATTCACTTGTGTAGCAAACTTAACTTCAAATCAAACCACATTATATTTAGGTCTTGTAAATATTATGATTATGATTATCATCTTTTATGGCTATAGATAATTAGACAATCATTGGTGCTACCCGTGCGAAGCCGGACCGGGCCACTAGTCTACAATACAAAAAATCGGTCAGAAAATTGGCCTTAGTCACGTTTTCTATGCTTACGATAATTCTTAATTTAAAATTGCGGTTGGAATGTGTAACTTGAACGATCTTATATCACCAGCATTTCGTATTAATAACTTAACACAAGAAAATGCAACTGTTCATTCGATTAATTTATGCAACTGATAATAAAAATGAATTCATTCGTCGTAAACAATGTTTTCTCTTTCTTTATGAATACAGTTATTCAATATTTAAAATAGTAAAACAGTGTAACAATTTCTCATAATTTTTTTTTTATTTTTTTGTTCTTTATTTATTTTTTTTTATCATTTAAAACATGAGATACACAAAGTGATCCTGTAAGGGTTCCGTTTTTTTTTTTAATTCTGAGATACGAAACCGTATGAGACACAAATTCACCAATTTTTATTTTTTTAAATCGGTTCACTACTTTTTTAGGGTTCCGTATCTCAAAAGGAAATATAAAAACCTTTTAGGATCATTTCGTTGTCCGTCTGTCTGTCAAGATTTTTTTTTTCAGGAACGCGAGGAGACATTAAGTTGAAATTAATATCAAATACTCAGGTCTGCAATCCCTGGAAATTGCAAAAAAATCAAACTTCTAAGTCAACGCAATCAAAAGAGACGTCCACTTAAGCCACATATTTTGACACTCGCAAGGGAATCAAAACCTGTAGGGTACTTCCCGTTGACCTAGAATCATGAAATTCGGCAAGATGCAAGTAAAGGGAAAAGTCCGAAAACCGTAAATTTGTAATTACATCACAAAAAAATATTTTTTCTATAAACGTCGAAATAGTGCACAATGCGACATCAGGCTGAATCTCTTAAAAGCTATTAGTTCAATCATTTCGACGCCTTATTATGTATTACTATGGCCGCTGTAACAACAAATATTAAAATTAAAATAAAGTAATAAATATTGTACATCTCGTTAATGTACAAGACAATAGAAGCCATTTGTTTTTGCGCTCTTATTTTCAGAACAAGAAGTAATAGTCCAGCAGCCACCGCCTGTTTTTTCAAGTGATTAATAACAGGCTGAATCCTCGTGAGTTCGTTCGGTTCGACGAGACGCCCAAGTTTTTCCTCTGTCCAAATTCTCAAAGAGGTAGGTATTGAACTGCGCAGATGTAAAACATGTCGATTTGGTAGGGTGTCGAAATTGTCTGACTAACAGTAAATTTTTCATTGAAATTTTAAGATAATATGATAATAAACTCGGAAAAACAATTGTCCTACAAAATCGATGGTTTGAGTTGGAGCGTCCTCCACGCCGAATATGTCGAAATAACGAGGTCATAAAAATTATTAATAACCAGCTGATTTTTTGTATGCAGCTTACTAAATATTAGTATAATTGAATGGCCACAAAGTCCTACAAATGTAGTGGTAGGTTTTCCTAGTCCTACGCTTGGAAGTTGTCGATTCCACGGTAACACTTTTTTCATTAATAACAACCTAGGTTTGATTTTGTCCTATCGGGAATAAAGTGTTGAACACAATTTTACCAAGCGTAGGACTAGGAAAACCTACCACTACATTTGTAGGACTTTGTGGCCATTCAATTATACTAATATTTAGTAAGCTGCATACAAAAAATCAGCTGGTTATTAATAATTTTGGTCCGACCCCTAGGTCCCGCCATCCGACCGATGCCAGTAGTGTATGTTGCCATATGGCAAATACACTAAAAAGATTAGTAATTAAATTGGCGCCGAGCTCACAATTTTATTATTTTCCCCCTTTTAGTAATTTTTGTTTGAAGGGAGTCAATTTTTTATTGTAATTTTTTTTTCTAATTTCTGTGTACATATAAACATTTTACTCTAAATAAACATTTCCATTCCCCCGAATCTCTCTCGAATTCCCTGTCGCATCGGTTATTCTCTGTTCTACTACGTGGGTAAATAAATATACAATGCAAATGAACACAATTAGCAATAAAAAGTGATTTTATTGTTGTTAACTTTCGAATAGCATCAATTTCGTGAGCACGTAGTTGCATATTATGAAGGGTACAGAGGAAAGAGAACTATAATTTCATAATTCACAACTCAACACACAGCAAACTATTTTTCGCAATATTTTTGAGATAAAAGTTCTTTATAAAATACTCTCAGAGATAAAGAAAAAATCAGAGTTGTACGACTTCAACCGATGGCGTTAACCACAGTGACGTCACAATGTATTTTCCCTCATTATCTCCGAATCTAGTACGTCAAAAATTTTGAAAAAAATCAAGCTTATACAAAATCTGATAAAGGCTACAAAAAGAATCAACGCCAGAACTGAAAATGTTGTTACAGTTTTTTTTATGAGTTTTAGCGCCGAATGTGTCGTCTTCCTATAATACTTACCGGTCTCTTTATATGCTTGATTTTTTTTCAAAATTTTAGATCTAACTATTGCAAAGATAAAGAAGGGAGAGACGTGATCAAACACCAAAAAAGTAGGTCTATCCCCTCAATATCTCCGAAAGTATTGTAGGTCTAAAATTTTTTTAAAAATCTTGCATAAAAAGAGGCTGATAAAGATCACGGGAGACTATAGCAAACGATATATTCGACGCAAAAACTAATCAAAGAAATATATTTTTGACGAGTTTTGGCGTCAATGATCGTTTTTAATAATCTTTATCAGGTGCCTGATTTCTTTCAAAATTTTTGACCCAATCCTTTCGGAGATAAGATGGGAAAAGGCATTGTGACGTCACTATGGTTAAAGCCGTCGTAATGTAAGTAAATGTGGAAGCCGGTTGACCAAAAGGCCAATCCTAAAACTTCCCACTACGTGTTAAGTACCTTACAATAAATTGATACTATTGTGTCTATAATACATTAAAGATGATTGTAAAAAAGTTAAGAGAAAAAATTCTTCATTTTTTATAGGCTTTTATTTTTAAGCGAATTTTTCTATTTGAACAAAACTAAATACGGATATAATTTATATATGCATTATATATTAGTATAATCAAGCTCAAATATTTTATTTCAATTTGATTAACAGTTATAAAATTAAATAATAAAAAATATACTAGGCCCACTCCTGTAATAGCACTGGTATGTTTTGAAAGCCATTTCGCAAAAGTCTTCCTCTGAAACACAACAAATAAGTATTATAATAACATATTAGTTTTTAAAGAAATTGGTATTAGTTTTTTATTCATTGTAAAAAACAAAGATAATGCAGACATTTGTTGTTCTTGTGTTTTCATAATATGTAAATAAAACATAGAAAAAGATGGGTGCAAATAATATTGTCTGTCCTTTACCAAAATTGGTAAAAATGGAATCGCCTCGATGTCAGTTTGCGTGTTACCGACATTTCTTTTTCAGAGCCGTTTGAAATTAAAAACGGAAATCGTATAGCAAATTTTTATTTTATTTTTTTGGTTCCGTACCGCAAAAGGAAAAAGTAACCCTTATAGGATCACTTGGTAGTCCGTCTATCTGTCTGTCAAGACCCTTTGTCTCAGGAACGCGTGGAGGTATCAAGTTGAAATTAATATCAAATACTCAGGTCTGCCACCCCTTGGAGTTGTGACAAAATCAAACTTCTAAGTCAACGCAATCAAAAGATACGGCCGTTTATGCCGCATATTTGGACACTCGTAGAGAAAACCTAATGTTAAATATTGTAATTTTTGACGTTTTTATGTAACTTGAATTATTATCGTCAAATAAAGTTGTCCTACAATCTATTTACTAGTTTTATTTCAGTGGCACGTTCAGTGTCCACTAATTGAATTGCCACACCAATTCATTTGGGTTGCCGACCGCTATTCTAGAGCATTAGGTACAAATATAGAAACATTTGGGCCAAAAACTTAGGGAAAAAATCTTACCCATAGGCACAACTGTAGCACAGTTAGCAATGAACGGAGCGACCGCCATGTTCTCTTCTGGTAGACTTTTTATTGTTGATTCTACATCAATGTCGCCATTTTCTTTCAGGTAACCCATTTTAACCATCAGACATTTAAAATAACACTTCATTTCTCTTGCTTCCGAAAAGGCGCCTGTGCGTGATATGTCGATCATTTCTACAAAACGACACAAACACAGCGTTTAAAAAACAAAACAGATCGGATGGGTTTAGTTCCGGATTCACAGCAATGTTTTCCGCATTCCACAAGCACTACGTCTTTTGAAAAAAGTTATTTGTTAGAGATGTATTTAAATATACAAAAATTGTTCAATATAATATCAAAATATACGAAATTCAGTAAAATTTTGTGTTGCGTTTTTTTTTAAATTGTATATGCTAAATAAACTAGCAAACGCATGATAATTTAACGGGATTTATCAAACATAGTTACGTTATTTTTGAACTTATACTTCGTTTGGCGCGTTGAGAGTAATTTAGCAGCTAACAAAAATTTTAGAATGAGAGTAGGCCATTCTAGTTACCCAGTACATCTGTATCGTATTGGTGTAAATGAAACACCGCTTTGTGAATGTGACAATATTTCAGTTGATGATCTCAATCACATATTTTTTGCCTGTAAAAATAATAATTGCGACCGACTACACCTACTTCTAATCGAAAATGGTCTAATGCCTCCAATGAACATTTGTTATGTCCTGGAAGCTGGGAGCTTCGAAATTTATAATCGTCTAAATGAATTTTGTGCCACTAATAATATCTCTGGTAGATAAGCTTACAATAGGATAATTATTGTTTTTTTAAATTAGTGCTTCTGAAGCCATTGTGTTGGTAATAAAAAAAAAGGTTCCCCTACGGCAAAAACTAGATGGACATATACACATGAACGCAACGTGACCAATTTACTAATTTATTTAAGTATCAGTTATTTACCCTCAGTTGCTCCCGTTTCAGCTCTGCATTCTTCGTGCCACTGTGCTAGTATGTCATTGCCATCAATTAACTAAAAGAAAATTAAATATAAATAATTAATTTATCTTCATGAAGTTTTTCAGTCAAAAGTACGATGCAAATCAGTTTTTTTATCAAATCACGATAAAGATGAAATTAAAAAATTCCCAACATAAGTCCCCTGGAGTTCATGGGTTCGTATCTTCTTACTTGAAAAAATACGAGTATATTGAAATGTCTTTGTCGTACAAATGTATAATATATAAGTAAAATATATAATATGGCCAAGATTACTAGAATACTAGAAGGTTGGGTTAAGAGGCTAGAAACATGGTCATTGGTCATGTCACCGAACACCTGGGCTTGGTTATTCAAATATGTTTATCCCAACTGTTTAAAAAAAAACTTCACAAGCCTACTTCCCCCGCCCTCTCCCGCGTCTCGTCTAGTCAAAGTTTTAACAATGCTAACGTCCAGCCTTAGTTTCTAATAATCTTGCAATATAGCAACCCCACAAAAGCCTAATGTCGATGTGCTATGTCAATCAATATTATCTATGTTGTAATTTACCATTATTAAATTTAGAACGACGAGCGTAAAGCATATGAATAATGCTCTCGCCATTTTCACTGAAAATCAAATATTTTACACACAAATGTTTAGCAATGATATTTTCTTGACTCTATTTATACTAGAGTTTTCCTGAAAATTACCTAAATTATCATTAATTATAATTAATGATAATTTAGGTAATTTTAAATTTCAATATTAAATGATAATAATATGTCAATTATAAATAATTATTTATAATTGACATATTATTATCATTTAATATTTACATATTAATTGACATTCTTCAAAGTACTTTTTGAGGGAAAAGTTGCCCATTGGGTGCTTGCATGGAATTTTTCATCGTACCTAATTTTATTATGCAGAATGAAACAGTTTAAACAAAACTCGAATGAAAAACATTGAACGATTTGTCGAAATGCACAAAAATGTCTTGTGGTGATATGACAAAGACGTCCTTAACTATATTATCAATTATGGACAGTGCTTTTATTTTAAATTGTTAACTGTGAATTGGCAACTTTCCCATAAACAGTTTTTCGGCATCAGTGAATAAATTATATGTTTTGATAAAGGTAGATGTTATTAAAATTGACTGATAGTGTTTAAAATATTTACGTAATACGTTTAAATTGTTTTACTTAATGTTATATTTGATTCTACAATTATTTATAAAATAAGTAACAATAAATAATTTTAAAAAAACTTGGGCCACAGTTAGGGTTGCCAACCGTCTCGCTATACGCGGGACGTCCCGTTTCTGATACCCTTAACGAGACGTCCCGCTCAGGATATGTGCGGGAGGCTAAATATCCCGCTTTTCGAAGGACGCTAAATACATTGCATCTATTCCGTGTTCTAATGCAGCAGCAGAGAGAGTCTTCTCACTTTGTAATAATGCCTGGACTGACGCGCGGAATCGTCTTTATGTGGATTCTGTAAAGTCAGAGCTACAAGTTAAAGTAAATTTTTCTTATCCATGCAAAGCTTTTTACAATGTTGTAGGTACTTAAAAATAAAAAAATCCTTAAAAGTTCCAAATGTCAAGAAAAATACTCATTTAAAAAGTATAGTAAATATTGACTATTATTAATCTAACAAGGTGTTTTATTTTACTTCTCATCTTGATTTGTAAAGAAAATTTCACGTTTTTTTGCATTCTAAGTAAAATTAGTTGGATCCCGTTTTTTAAACCCTTGTCCCGCATTTGAACTAATTATTTCCCGCAAATTTGTATTTTAAAGTTGGCAAGCCTAGCCACAGTGATTTAAATATCTTAATCGAATAAAGAATTTTTGACTTTTGACTCTTTGGCCTCCGTAGGTTCACAAATTGAAAAACGTGTTAATTTTTGGTACTGCGAGTTAAAATACGTATCATAGCACATTGAATTCGTAATCACCTCTAGAAAAATTTGCAAAAGTTTGAAATTCGCACAAACAATTCAAAAGCTATTAACAATTAAAGAATCTCAAAAAAGGGAGTCTAATTTTTTGCAAATAACTCGAAAACTATAAATGCCAATAAAATTAAAAATGCGATTCCTAGAAAGGGGGAAATTCCCGAAAAAAATGTCGACTGCCGGAACTTCATATTTATTATTAATACTTTTCATTTAATATTGAAAATAGAGCTCCAATTTCATTTCTGATTCAGAGCCACTGGGGGCAACACCCGTTTTCAAACCATTATCCCGTTGTTCCCGAATCCAGGAACCCGTAAGCCATGGGCCCCTTAACTCCTGTGATAAAATAACAATTATAATTTCAGTTAATCTATTTCCCAATATGTAAAAGCTTTTTTTTAAGTGTAGTCTCTTTTTGAGTGAACATCTCTCATAAGCGAACAATATATTTGGAACCGTTGATGTCCTCCTATATGGAAGCTTTCACTGTATACCTTTATATTTGAGCTTAAAATATTTACTTTTTTTCATCATATATGGTTTTAAGTTAGTTGTAACAATAACAAATCAAAGAATGTTTTACAATACAAACGGAAAGTACAGAGAATGCTTTTAAGTTTTAAAAAGTTTTATTGTTTTATGCAAAAATTTAAATTTGACATGTTTATATTTATAAAATTAAAAACTGATTTATCTGAAATGCTGCTCGCCTGATACTTTTGTGCTTATATTTAATAGACGAATTTTTAAAGATTATGTCATGCTATATAGTACTGCAGTCCCAAACCAAGAAATCTGCATATCTGCATTTTTTACAATTTTGAGATATTTAGACTTAAAAAGTTAAAATGTTCTCAGAAACATTTTATTTCGTTATCAAACTTATGTGAATATAATACTTATCAAATGTGGGAAGGTGCTTCCTTTTTAAAACGCATGCGATGTTATTCAAACCCGTTTCAAAATATCGCGCGCGTTTAAAAAACCGTGCACTTTCTCACACTTGTTACAATTTATAACGAGAACACGTAAACGTATGTACGTAAAAAGTGACAGCCTTGTATAAAAAGTGAAACAAAAGAGAAATTCGTGCGTAAAAAGGGCTTTTACACACGGACCATAGCTATGTAAACTATGCAAAAACACCATTTTGTATGTGTGTTATAAAAATTATATGTAAATGTGAGGCGTTTTCAATTAGGGGTCATTCATAAAATACGTCACGTAAAAGTCACTCATGTTTTACCCCCACTCTCTCTTTGTCACGCTGTATCACATTTTCTGCATGGAAGAGCTCTTTTTTCATATTGGATGTACGCGTGTGTAATTCCACGGAGTTCAGAAATAATTAAAATAAATAAAAATTTGGGTACTGCATGATTTAATACAATTGCAATGGGAGTGGTTTCATTTTATTGTATTTTATTAGAGCACTCCTCTTTCAAAAATTGAAGTAATTAGATAACTGCAGTCGTTTATGCAAAAATTTAAATTTGACATGCTTATATTTATAAAATTAAAAACTGATTTATCTGAAATGCTGCTCGCCTGATACTTTTGTGCTTATATTTAATAGACGAATTTTTAAAGATTATGTCATGCTATATAGTACTGCAGTCCCAAACCAAGAAATCTGCATATCTGCATTTTTTACAATTTTGAGATATTTAGACTTAAAAAGTTAAAATGTTCTCTGATACATTTTATTTCGTTATCAAACTTATGTGAATATAATACTTATCAAATGTGGGAAGGTGCTTCCCTTTTAAAACTCATGCGATGTTTTCAAACTCGTTTCAAAATATCGCTCGCGTTTAAAAAAACGTGCACTTTCTCACACTTGTTACAATTTATAACGAGAACACGTAAACGTATGTACGTAAAAAGTGACAGCCTTGTATAAAAAGTGAAACAAAAGAGAAAATCGTGCATAAAAATGGCTTTTACACACGGACCATAGCAATGTAAACTATATGCAAAAACACCATTTTGTATGTGTGTTATAAAAATTATAATATGTAAATGTGAGGGGTTTTCAATTAGGGGTAATTCATAAAAAACGTCACGTGAAAGTCACTCATGTTTTACCCCCACTCTCTCTTTGTCACGCTGTATCACATTTTCTGCATGGAAGAGCTCTTTTTTCATATTGGATGTACGCGTGTGTAATTCCACGGAGTTCAGAAATAATTAAAATAAATAAAAATTTGGGTACTGCATGATTTAATACAATTGCAATGGGAGTGGTTTCATTTTATTGTATTTTATTAGAGCACTCCTCTTTCAAAAATTGAAGTAATTAGATAACTGTCGTTTATTCCAGCGACGCAACAAAAAAAGTAAAAATCTTCAGTTTTTATATACTTTTGATGTTCATTCTAAAGAACAAGAATTGAATTTAAAAAAAATGTCCCAAACATATTATTACTGTCATTAAAAATTTATCCATAGTACTATTATTCAGGTCCATATAAATCAACATTAAAAATTTTTTTGGTCTGATCAAACTGATTATTTAAATTATAAATTTATGTATAAAAATGCTATTGGATCATGACGTTTTCTTCAATTACAATTTGTCTCTTTAACTGGACTTACTGTACTTGAGCAGAGAGCAAAATAGTGTATTTACAAGCTTTTATTTTATTATTTTAACTTATCATGTTTGCCAGTCAGTCTGCCAATGGGTCTGTCAGTTTATGTCAACGCTTGCAATCAAAATTTAGACTAGACTTAATTAAGCTAGGGCTTTGAAATTTTGCACACGTGTATAATTTGAGTAACAGTGAATAAATACAAGATGGCGGTTTACTTTTTCTTCACAACCCTCTTGACATCATAAAAATAATAACAGAGTTTGACGTGTGGAATACGATAAGCTATGTGACGTCATCTATCGCAGAGTTTACCACCCACGCTTTTATAATTATGATCCTAAATTATTAAAAACTAGTTATCCTTTTTAGTACTTTTCAATAAAAGCTTGCCTTTAAAAAGTTTTTACACATATTTTAATACCTATTAAAATGACTGTTTAGTATTGTAATTTACTTTGAACCCATACTTTTATTACCCAATTTTTCGTGAACATACTCACTAAGTGGATGATTTTCACACCCAGTTTACGTAAACCGAAAAATTTCTGAGAAACTCTGATTTTCATAATAGAGTGTCTGGGTATCTAATACTCAAGTTGTTTAACAAATTGTAAAATTGCTTATTTTATTTTTAAAAAAATTTCACATCGGTCTTACTTTCTTGTTTGAAAAACAACAGTCATAGAGAAATTATTGCATTGAATCAGTTTGAATATTATTTCTGTATCATGTTTAATCGAAATAATTCTTGTATTACAAAATGCAAAATATAACATTTTAGATTTTATTTTGACTCGGCCAAAAAGTATTTTTTTCGCACGCCACTGATTCATAAATAATTATAATATTATATATAACTTGTTCGAAGTGCAATCATAATACAATTTTTTTTATTACTTGCGGGCGGAGCCAAAAAGACAATGCTTATAAATGAAAAATATTATACCCAGTGTCTGATAAAAATAGGCCGTACTCGGTTGTAAATATGATAGGTTTCGGGACTTTGAAAAAATAAAAAAGTTCACACATGAGCATAATTCGATAAGACAATTGTTACGAAATATGTATGGGTATAATCTTGTACTTACTTGACTCAAACATAATGAAATTTTATAAACAGTTCTTTCGTTGGAAATAACTGCTAATTGTATGATGCTGAATGATCTGCAAGTAATCGCCTAATCCTTCTTTGTACCTTGCCAAGGCCGGATTTACTCATAACCAAAATAAGCACCTGCTTAAGGCCTCAGCCTAGTGGCCGTCGATTCATCGAAACTTACGAATTTTGTAACCAAATTTGACCTAACTTTTTAATTTAGAAAAAAAAGTGCTAATAAGTCAATTAAAGTGAAAGATATCAATTTTAATAATAAATCCAATCAATATTCTATCTAACAGTTCAATAAAAAATGTGACGTGAGAAATTTCTAATATTGTATTAATAAAAAAATAAAACATTTGCGATTTTTTAGAATTGGAAAAACGCGACTCATTCAATACTTTGTTCATAAATGAAAATTGCTACACAAAGTTGTAGACTACCAACTTAAAAGCCATGTATATACAATTATTTAATTCTCCGATTTTAAAATTTGCGTAACTTAGGTAGAATTATTTCTGAGGTTACGGGTGTTTCCTACGACTACAGCTTAGAGCCCTTACAAATATAAATCCGGCGCTGGTCTTGTGATCTGTATAGTATGTCTTCTTGTAAGAGTTTTTTTTTCTTAAAATGCAAAACATAGCATAGTTTTTGCGTTGGGCAATTAAGTTTTTGTATCAAATGGAACGATTCTCTTGTTAATATGAAGAGCTACAATCTCCGACTGCTCTATAAACATGCTGATGACCTTTGCTGTCGAGCGTCTATAATTTGCAATCTATCTTTTTTGTAAGCATAGCGAATAATAAATTAAAAATAATTCAGAGAATGCGTACAACAGCGGCAGAAAGGTATAAAACACCCGGTATATAAAGACTTATGTAACTGCATTTTATAGTCGTGCTCTGTTCTATTTGAAGTAGAAATACCTCCTAAATGCTTCTGGGAGCTGGATAGCAAATTTTTGACTTTTCGGTTTGTCGCAATAATTTTTAATAAAATGTTTGTTTTGTTTTTGTTACAGATACTTCAATCGTATTGAAACGCGACATCAAGTAACTGCCCTATTCCCCATTGTTGGAACTTCCATGCCTACATTTTAAATCAAATATTGTTTTAAGTACTGTTAATATTCTTATTTATTTAACAATAATTATTGTATTAGAATGTATTTATTATTGTGAGAAAATAAACACAAATTAACTAAAAGAAAATATTTTTCAAGTGTAACACATGTAAATTACCTCTTCGTGTTTCTGGTACCCTACTCCTAAAATGTCAAATATTAAGGATAGTTCGTAAACGAAAAATATTTTTCTCATATGAAACAAGTATAAATACCTTTTCGTGTCTCTGGTGCCCTGATCCTAAAATTTCATATTTTAAGAATTTTATTACCAGTTCGTAAACGAAAAATATTATATCGTGGTGTTAAACCCATCGAGTAGGAACAATATAGTTTATGTATAGGAATAAGGATGTCGCTATGGTAGACTTAAAACCACTAAAAAATTGTTACGCGAATAAAATGGCATGGCGCTGCTATCAGTCTGGCCACCATAACTACACATTGGCGACATCTGGCGTAGGCGTTAATAACTACACACAAGGCGGAAGTGTCACTCTCGTGGCGATAACGAGAAGTATACGCTCGGTGCATGGTTCCGCTCATTAGCGGGGTTGGTAGTGGGGTATTCTCGAGGCGACCATTTTAGGCGTTGGACATGTTCCATTGTGCGTGGCGATATATGTTTGTATTATAAGCAATTAACACTGCGTAGTTAAAGAAAAGTAAAAACATTTGGCGTAACAGTTCAGAAGTCGGATAGACCTACGTGCGTGGTAGAGTTTGAAACTGTGAGTGAATATTGTGTTCTTTGTTCCCAAAGTGTAATGGCGTCACAAGGGGATGAAATTATAATGGAGGGCGAGATGGATTTTGAGGAGACGGCGGATTGGGCGGAAGCAGAGGAGGAGACGGCGGATGTGGCGGAAGCAGAGCAGGCGGCACAGGCGGATCAGGTAAGTCAGGATGACCGAACAAAGGCGGCGGTCCTCCAAGTGCTTGAGACGCATTTGGCGACGCGTCTGGACGAATTACTTGAGCGACAGGCGGCTCTTGCGATAGAGCGGTATGTGGCGTCAACAAGTAGTACCAGCGGCGTGACGTCTGGCAGTGGCGTATTGTCAGGCGAAGGTACTATAGGTGCGACGGGCGCTGTGGGAGTTGGTCGACCCACAACAGGCGACTTGCAGGCGGCAAGTGAAATGATTGAGGTGTTTGATCCAGAAGACCCTCACTCAAATGGCGAAAGATGGCTATCCATGATAGATCAGTTAGGCGATGTTTATGGATGGTCAACTTGCGAACGCAGCTACTTTATGCAGTTGAAGTTACGGGGCGCGGCGCGAGCCTGGTTTAACAGGCTCGACAATTATCAACTAACTTGGGCGGAGTGGAAGGTCACTTTGATGAGGGCCTTCCCCAGACAGTGCGACTTCGCAATATGTCTGGAAGAGCTAGTCGAGCGGCGAAAGCGGTCAGGCGAGACCATGACTAGCTACTTCCACGCAAAGTTGGCGCTGTGTGGCCAGGCAGACGTCAGGGGCAAGAAGGCGGTGTCCTGTATTATAAGGGGTCTGCCTGAGGAGCTACGGGCGAATGCTCTGGCGTGCGGCGCTACCACACCCGAGGCGTTATACTCCAAATTTTTGGCGGGTTTGGATAGCTACAAGACACCCACAGCGGCAATTGTGGCTAGGAGGAATGAGGCGGCTTCCTCCGAAGCGAAGGTGAGGCGATTGCACTCGGTAACATCGGCACCAAAGCGACAGGCAACAGGCGCTTCAGGGCGAATTCGGTGCTATAACTGCCAGGAGATGGGGTCCCATGTAAGTAGGAACTGTCCGAAGCCACGTAAGGAAAGGTGTAGTGGGTGCGACGGTGACGGACACTACTTCGACAAGTGCCCCGATAGGCGACAACAACGTGGCGACAAAGAGAGCAGTGTCAAGGTTCGATTGGTAAGTAACTTACTTGATTCTGTTTATAGAAAGGACGTGGTAATCAATGACGTGCTAGTCAGGGCGTACATAGACACTGGCTGTCAGCACAACTTAATGGCGACTGATTGTACAAAACAGCTTGGCCTGAAGGTGACTTCAGGTCGGGTGCTATTACAAGGCTTCGGCGGAGGTCACGGTGAAGCACATGGGCGCATCGAGTGTCAGATGACTATTGACGGCCTTACATTGGTAATCACGGCGCTTGTAACTGATTGCGATATATCGAATGTTGATTTAATTTTAGGGCAACCGGCGTTAGCGAGTGATGGCGTCTCGTTAGTGGTGAGGGGCGACAAGGCGGTCTTCGTTAAGGGCGACGACGTAGACGATCTGCTCAAGAATATCACCATTGAGGACGATGATGTGAGGCGTCGCATTGTTTTGAATCAGGATGTTGTTCTTGAGCAGAATTCGGAACATCGGGTAGGTGTTGTTATTGAGGACGCTTCACCAGGCGACGAAGTGTACGTAGATGGCAAGCGATATGACAACGGGCGATGCACTGTGGCAATACCCAGCGGCGTTTTGCGTCAATGCAATGACAACTGGATGTGGCTGTCGAATATGGGACCGGGACACCTTGACTTGAAAAAGGGCCAAGTGTTGGCTAGGGCGGTCAGGTGTACAGCGTCGTCCAGAAAGGCGTCGACAACATCCACGTCAACAATTATGGTGAGTACTATCAATTCTTTTCAATTATCTAACGTTGAGATTGGCGATATTGAGTCTGAACAAAAGGCGAAACTGATGGAATTGTTAGGACGGTACACACATTGTTTCTCGTCAGGCGATAGCGACTTGGGTTTGACAAACTTGGGTGAGATGGAAATCAAACTTACCAAGGACGCTTCAGTGTATTATAGACCGTATAGACTTTCTATACCAGAAAGGCAAAAGGTACGATCTAAGGTGAATACACTGTTAGAAAGTGGCGTAATCAGGGAGTCAAACTCAGATTTTGCGAGCCCCATTGTTCTGATTAAGAAAAAGAATGGCGACGTCAGATTATGCGTAGACTACAGGGCACTAAACGCGATTACTGTAAAGGATAGGTATCCGTTACCTCTGATTAGTGATCAGCTGGACCGTCTGGCGGGTAAGTGGTATTTCACTACATTAGATATGGCGCAGGGGTACCACCAGGTACCCATGCACTCTGATTCGATCAACAAAACGGCGTTCGTAACACCAGATGGTCAATACGAGTACACTCGTGTCCCGTTTGGTTTGGCAAATTCGCCGGCCGTATTTCAAAGAATAATTAATAAAATGCTTGGCGGTATGCAACATAATCAGATTCTGGCGTACATGGACGACCTGCTGATTCCATCGGCGACGGTTTCGGAAGGTTTGTCTCTGTTAGAACAGGTGCTATCGTTGATCGGTCAGGCGGGGTTCAAACTGAATATGGCGAAATGTTCATTTTTGAAAACTTCTATAGATTACTTAGGGCATGAGGTAAGCGGCGATGGTATCAGACCGGGTGAGCGAAAAGTGAAAGCGGTAGCTGATTTTCCAGTCCCAACTGATGTACACACAGTGAGGCAATTTATCGGTTTGGCGAGTTATTTTCGAAAATTCATTAGAAATTTCGCGACAGTGGCGAGACCATTGACACAGCTTACGATGAAGTGTGCCGAGTGGCAGTGGGGCGACGAACAGCAGCAGGCGTTCGAGCAGCTGAAAGCGTGTCTGGCAGCGCGGCCAATTTTAGGTTTATATTGCAGCGAGTTACCCACTGAGTTGCATACTGATGCAAGTAAACTAGGTCTAGGTGGTATCTTGCTTCAAAAGCAACCCAGCGGCGAACTAATTGTAATTTCTTATTTTAGTAGAGCAACAACTCAGGCGGAGTCAATGTACCACAGCTATGAACTGGAGGCGTTGGCGGTGGTTGAATCCATAAAACGATTCAGAGTGTACTTGTTAGGCATACACTTTAAGGTGGTTACCGACTGTACGGCAGTGAGGGCGACACTGCTTAAGAAGGACCTAGTGCCACGAATAGCGAGGTGGTGGTTGACAATTCAGGAGTATGACATGGAGATCGAATATCGACCTGGCAGTAAGATGCAACACGTAGACGCTCTAAGTCGTAATCCTGTGGCAGTAAATCTTATAGGCGGCTCTGAAACTGATTGGTTTCTGACAGTACAATTACAGGACGACAAAATACAGGCGATAGTTACGGCGCTGGAGCAGGGCGGTGCTACGAAGGATATAAAGGCGACCTTCAAGGTGAAAGACAGGCGGTTATGGCGTATAACAACCGCTGGCGATCGACTGTACGTTCCGGCAATGGCGAAGTTCAGTTTATTGCGCAAACATCATGATGACATTGGTCATCCCGGTTATGAACGGTGCTTAGACATATTGCGGAAGACCTACTGGTTTCCAAAGATGGCACGGTTTGTGCGAAAATACACGGCGGCATGCTTGAATTGTGCGTACGCTAAAGGCAACTATGGGCGTGGTGAAGGGTTTCTACATCCATACGAAAAACGGGCGGTACCTTTTGATACGATTCACATTGATCACGTAGGGCCGTTTGTAAAAAGTGTGAAAAGAAATAGCTATTTATTAGTAGTGATAGACGCGTTCACAAAGTACACTCTTGCAAAACCGACTCGAACGCTAAGTTCAGCCGAAGCGATTGAGAACCTACGATGGGTGTTTGGCGAGTTTGGGTACCCACGGCGAATAGTCTCTGATCAAGGCTTGGCGTTTACTAGTAAGGCGTTCACTAGTTTTCTGGCGGACAAGGGGATTAAGCATGTGGTGAATGCTGTGGCGACCCCTAGGGCGAACGGTCAGGTGGAGCGACCGAACCGCACAATAGTTGAGGCGATTACGGCGAGTGCGAGTGGCGAGGCACGATGGGACGAACAGCTTCCGGAAATTCTGTGGGGTATTAATCACACAATCAACGCAAGCACCAGGTTCTCACCTGCAGAATTGTTGTTCTCTTATCGTGACGGGCGAGTGGCAGATTTGTCAACAGGTGACGACACTGCTAAAGACGGGCGAGAATGCTTGCAAGCAAATCGGCGTCAGGCGGGCGAACGACTGCAGAAAACTGCAGCACAAATGAAGGCGAGATACGATAAACGACGAAAGGTTGCAACCGAATACACCATAGGCGATTTGGTATTGTGGCGTAAAGCGGCTACAGCCCTGGGCGAAAAAGGTATAAATACCAAGGTGGCGAACAAGTACGATGGACCGTACAAAATCACAAAGGTGTTAGGTAATGATCGTTATGAAATTTCTTCATTACAGGGCGTTCGTGGTTACAAACGGTTCAAAGCCGTAGCAGCAGCTGATGCTTTGAGGCGATATCAAAGTGGTGCTGTGAACGCAGGCGATGAGTCCGGTGGAAGTTCTGATGATAGCGAAAGAGATCGATCGGGTCACCAGGACTTAATTGATCTGCTCGAAGGTTAGTGATCTACTGATGTGAGATTAATGTGGGCATTAATTGTTGCAGGATGGCCGATTGTTACGCGAATAAAATGGCATGGCGCTGCTATCAGTCTGGCCACCATAACTACACATTGGCGACATCTGGCGTAGGCGTTAATAACTACACACAAGGCGGAAGTGTCACTCTCGTGGCGATAACGAGAAGTATACGCTCGGTGCATGGTTCCGCTCATTAGCGGGGTTGGTAGTGGGGTATTCTCGAGGCGACCATTTTAGGCGTTGGACATGTTCCATTGTGCGTGGCGATATATGTTTGTATTATAAGCAATTAACACTGCGTAGTTAAAGAAAAGTAAAAACATTTGGCGTAACAAAATTTTCTGTAAGGTTGGTTTATGTGTGAAAATAGGAATGTCGCTAGTAAGTCTTCCTAACCGACGGCACATTTGCTAGACACGCAAAAATTATAATTTGGAAAAAACTTCTGAGAACCGTAAATAAATTAACACCATGATATTTTAACACATTTTCTTTTTATTTGTTTTTTTAAACAAATTATAATTTACAATCAATATGCAAAACCAACAGATATATCATGTATTTTTGAACAATATCAAGTTTCAAAAGTGCAAGAAAAATTCCAAAGAAATTTTGGAGATAATATATTTACAAAACAATTTTTAGAACATTTTCTTGCGTTTCTTAAAACAAAATTATTGTCTTGCAGAAAAAGCTGCATTCATATAATTAGCTAAAACAAACTATATTCTTGTTTCCGAACTGTTTGTACAAAACACAAACATTCGAAAAAAAATTCTTTTGTTTTGTTCAAACAGATTTCAGTACATTCTATGAAGACTAGAGATTCTAAAACATAATTTAGACTTTTTTTTACAACGAACACATTTTGAGAAAATATTGGTACTCGATTGCAATAATGCAAAATCGTTAATAGGAATGTTCAATTTACAATAAAGATATAATAAAATAAATTCAACATATTTTAATTATTAATACAAATCCGTTATTCATTTGTTTCAAATTCACAGCAATTCTGTCCATAACGACATAAAAACAGTGTTTCTATCAGAACTGCAGAAAATACTTGCAAACAGTATCTAGACACAAGATACTAAACAGTCAATACACTAAGACCCCGATTAACGCAGGAGATACGTTCCAATAAGTTCTTGCGCTATATGAAACAGCTGTACACGAGGTCATCTTAATAAGTATATAATATGCATAAGTGAAACAGAACCAAGCATAAGAAAATTGGTTAGTTTTTTTGTTGTTTAATTTTGTAACATTTATTGTTAAATACATTATAGATTTATTTATTGCTAATATCGATTTTTGTTCATTGAACATTTATGAAAATCAAATAAAAAGTTCGATTAAGAAGCTGTTTGTGATGAGAAAGGTCCTTCATTTGACGCATTTTGTTTTCTGTAATGAAGTCATCTAATGTCATTTGCGTTTTTCTGTTTCGTTCAGCAAGCTGTTGCCGATAACAAAATATTGCATTAATGACACTTCGTCTTGCCTTTGAACTGCTATCAACATTTGAATCATTTTGTATAAGCTGATCCAGAATTTACGTTATAGAAACCGCGTAATACTGAAACAGCGTTAAGCGAGGTCTTACTGTACCCAAAAGATGAAAGTTACCTAGTTTTGTATGAAAGTTACTTTTAAATGTATCTTAGATACTTCAAAAGTATTTTAGTTACTGTACATGTCTTTAAGATGATTTTAAAGATCTCAGACACTTTTGAGCAGTACTCTCATTTTTTGATACAACAATTTAAAAAACGGTCAAGTGCGAGCCGTACTCGCGTACCATTCCGTTTCCCGTGAGAACTTGAAGATATAGGATTTTCGATTAGGTGTTCCTGTAAAACTATGCCCATTTTTTATAAAATTTTAGGCTCAGGAGTTTCTGAGACAGAGGGGGAATGCTCGATTTTTGTCTATTTTCTTCAATATCTTTTAAACTATGCATTTCAAAATTATAAAAAAATGTATTTGCATTTCTCATAACGAAGCCAGTATACTAAGCTGAATATTTTTAAGTTATAACAACACATTCAACTTAGCAGCATGAGAGATTAGATTTTAAATATCTTTTAGGGCCAGCGCACGCATTTTGTATCGAAGACACGTGATTTAGCGGCCGTATTGCGATTTGATGATTACTAAGCTACACAAAATGTATAAATTGATCGCGCAATTTGACAACAGCATGGAAACTTAGTCGCACTTTCGCGCAATAGATTCGTTTGTTTCGTATTCGCGTACAGAGTGTACCTCCATCAAAATATATGGCACGACGTCGCGCGAACTTGCGACCAAGCATTCTGTGTATTTTCAACAACTGCATGTTTGTGATATACAGTACTGGATTTACACTAGGGTGACAAATTTCCAGGGACGGCAAAATTTGAAACATTAGAAAAAAAATTCACGTTATAGATCGTGTTGAAAACATTCATAAAGAAAATACTTTTTCTCCTTATTACGAATGTGTATAAAATTATAAACATTGCAATTTTATTTACAAAATTGTAAAAAAAATCTTAGTGTAGAATTTTCCATACATTTTTAGTAAAGAGAATAAGTATTTTGTTATTCACAATTTTTTTAAGTTGTTGGGTCAATCACAATTTGTTTAATATGATCATTAGTTTAGTTTACATTGAACTCTGCAAAATGCACAAATAGTTCAGTTCGCAAATCAAAAAGTCAGACGCGTTTGTCTCTGAAAAGATGTAATAATCTCACAACTTATGAGCAATCGGTTTGTTAATTTATGGTTTTTAATACGAAAAATAATGTTTTTTGTGCATTTTCCCGTTTATAATAAAAAGATTTTCGACTATAAATGAATAATTTCATATATTTGGAAATTGCATACCGCTTTAGGTATTGAGGCGGCATTTTTCACGGTGCCCCAGAGGGGTACTTGGGGTAAATCCAGCTCTGGCGATATGTCAATTGTATATTTCAACGGGTAGTGTGCGAACTTACAATGTGCAAGACTGAATTGCGCAAACATAATACAAAAAATGACAGGCGTTCGCTGGTCCTTAGCCTTTTTTGTTTTCGTATGATTATACGAAAAAGGTAATTAGAAAAATGCAGCAAAACTGTCGGTGAAGTATATTATGCTAACAACAAAAACCAATTTGTACATTTCTTAAAAATTAACGTTTTTATAATAAAGAACGTATTTGGTCATATTATTTTGTGACTAGATTCAGCAGGACAAAATTATCACTACAACAGTTTACTAATAAAATATGCAAAGGTGCATAAAGCAATTCTATTATTGTATAAAAATATTTATAAAAAACTAAGAAAAGTTTTCTTATTCTTATAAATTTCAAATTAGTCCGTACTGTTCAAATATTTTTTTTAAAACAGTGTTTTTAAAATAAAGAGCAAATGTTGAAAGGAGTGATTTAAAAAAACAAAAAATATGTAAAGAACCAAACTGACTACTTACGACTACATAAAAAACTAGTCATAATTTAATAATTAATCTTCTTTACTACATGTTTCAGTCAGAAGTCGCTTCTTTGAATCCTCAGGCACCTGCGTATCTCTAGATATGTCCCCTTTTAAAAAATAAAATACAAAAATTATGCGAAAATTAAACATATTAACACAGAAATTTCAAAACATTAGGCAGCAAAAAAAATAAATAAATAAAACTCACACCAACACAATATTCTCAAAAAACATTTAAAAAAATATATATCATTAGCGATATGAAAAAAAAATAGTCGAACATTCTTTCAGCGTTAAACTCAGTTTCAAAAAGATAATTTTCTGTTTTTCAAAAAAAAAAAACTTTTTCCAGCTTTTATGTATTTCTACGAAAAACAAAATAAAAAGCCAGAAAACAAACGAAACATATGCTTATTAACAGATGAACTACTAAATAAAAAAACAAACACTAGCAAGTTACTAGAAACTAAGATTGGGCGTTAGCATTGCTGAAGGTGTGACTAGGCGAGACGCGGGAGAGGGCGGGGGAAGTAGGCTTGTGGAGTCTTTCTCCAAACAGGTGTGATAAACATACTTGAATAACCAAGCCATGGACATCGGTGATGTAAGCAATCAACTCAACCAATCACAGACGTGAAGGTTGGGCGTTCGCATTGCTGAAGGTGTGGCTAGGCGAGACGCGGGAGAGGGCGGGGAAAGTAGGCTTGTGGAGTCTTTTTCCAAACAGGTGGGATAAACATACTTGAATAACCAAGCCAAGGGGTTCGGTGATGTAAGCAATCAACTCAACCAATCACAGACGTGAAGGTTGGGCGTTCGCATTGCTGAAGGTGTGACTAGGCAAGACGCGGGAGAGGGCGGAGGAAGTATGCTTGTGGAGTCTTTTTCCAAACAGTTATTAAACGTACTTGAATAACCAAGCCAAGAGGTTCGGTGACGTAAGCAATCGACTCAACCAATCACAGGCGTGATCATGTTTATGGCCTCTTACGCCCAGCCTTCTAGTATTCTAGTAATCTTGACTGTATTGTATTGGCAAAAAAATGGTTAGGTACTTGAAATATTAAAGTTTTATACGTCATGAATTAAGAAGTTCTCTTGAAATTTGACTTTATGTGCACAAGTGATAAAAGTGCATAAAACTAAAAGATAATCGTCTACAACGCTAACCGCAAATGATTAAAAAATTACGACCAAACCGAGAAATTAAAAAAGCGCAAAGAAAATAAAACTAAATCAAAGCAAAAAGAAAAAAAAAATACAGTGAAATTAATGGAGGACATAAAAGGTGCAATTTATATGATTTTGATCTTGGTGTCAGCAGTCTCGTGTGTGAACAATGGAATGTAGTTCATACCTAGTGTCTCAGTATCGGAATGCGATGCGAACCGTTCCCTTATGCGACGATCTGAATGTTTAACGGGGGAACTATCACGTGACAGATCAGCCTGGGTCTGAAAAATGAAAGCAAACAAGCTTAATAAAACTCCACACCACTCGAATGTACTGTTTCTGCATGATCAGTAGCTTGACAGCATCTGATTGGTCGACTGAAACTCACGACAGCAGAACAACCAATCATATTCCAGGCAGACAATACAAGGTTATTAGATACACAGGTGACCTAGTTTCATTGGGTAGTAGTGGGAGGAACTCGTCATATCCAGTGGCCTGTCAATTGTTATTACGTGCTTGATAAAAATATTGAACGGTCTTCCAGCTGACGTCATTCATGGAACAAGATAACCTGTCAAAGTTATTGGATGCAGGTATGACCTCGTTTTTTTTGGATAGTAGTGGAGGGATCACGTCGCCTCCAGTGGACTGTCAATTGATATTGCGTGGTTGATAAAAATATTGAACAGCCTTCCAGGTAAGCTGTGTATCTAATGACCTTGGCAACAATGCATGTGCCGTTCACGTGATACTAAAAATGTTGTTGGGGAAGACTATAATGATGAATTGATAAAATTTACTTACATGGAAATATTTGTGCCACAATACACAGCCGTAAACGCAAAGTATCGATATAATGAGTTGTAGAAGGAGCCATATGATTATGTTAATAGCTTGGGTACGCTCGAAAAGCTCCTTACCGTTCTTGATACATAAAATAGCTTCAATGAACATAATTGCTCCGTACACCCAACATTGGGTTCCTACTCGTTTGCATTGTGTATCGGTAACATAGCTATAGTATTGTCTACAAAATAAGCATTTCAAAAATTAGACCGGTTTTGTAATTAAAAAATAGCAATCAGTTTTTTAAAAATACTAAAAAAAAAACGAATGGATCAGATCTGATTCTACCGCTGTTTTCCATAAAACTATATATGGTAAAACCTCACTTAACGCTGCTCTGCTTAACGTTGTTTCAATATTACGCGGTTTCTAAAAAAAGCTTAGCCTCTATAACGTAAATTATGGACCAGTTTATACAAAATTATTCAAATGTTGATAGAAGTTCAAAGGCAAGACGAAGTGTCATTGATGCAATATCTTGTTATGAATAACAGCTTGCTGAACAAAACATAAAAAGGCAAACAATATTACGTGACTTCTTCACAAAAAACAAAATATGTCAAATGAGGAACGTTTCTCATCACAAACATAACTTCTTACTCGAACTTTTATTTGATTTTCATAAATGTTTTATGAACAAAAATCGATATTAGCAATAAATAAAATAAATCTATAATATGATAAATTTAACAACAAATTTTACAAAATGAAACAAAAAAAAAGACTAACATATTTTCTTATTCTTAGTTCTGTGTCACTTATGCCTATTATCTATGTATTAAGATGACCTTGTTTAGCGCGTTAAGCGGGGTCTTACTGTATTTAAAATTGTATACTAAATAAACTTCTATAATTATAACAAAGCTTCTTTAAAATGATCTTATCTTAATTTTTACAAAGTTATACCAATTTTGTCTTTTCATAAAAAGCGTTACATGAGTAAGGCTGCGATCAGTAATCCTATATCAAAACAAACAAAAATTGTTAACAGATACTCACCTAACGGAAGGTGCAACTATAACACCGATAAGTATTAATCTAGCCGTTACAAATGGATGCGAAGGTGGCATCTCGAAAATATGTTTCAAAAAGAATGTATTCAACTCGGAAACTTGCCAGAAAATAACCATTTGGCACAAAGCAAAGAATCTCATATATGTACAGTTCGGATCTAACCATCTAACGGGAGTCCAGCTTCCCGGAGTGAATTGTAATACTGCTCTTTTTATTTTACCTGTTGTCGAGTGAATGTCTCTGCAAAATAAGACTGAATTTTATGAAACAGAATAATTTACTAACCAATTGTCGAAAGATTATCAATTATTCTGACAGATAAATAAGTCATAATTTTGTTAAAGTTCTATGGCTAATCGCTGTATCTATTTCTGATGTAATTTTCATATCTTATTTCTGCAGTTACAAAGCGCAAAACTTATTTCGTTTGATTTAGATGCAGACTTTTCGGCGATCTGAAACTTTTATTTGACTGGCTTTTGCCTAAAATTATTAAGTAAACAGGAAATGACTTTGAATGTTAAAGTCTTAGGATCGGCAACCATGATCACCATCTCATTTAACAAATACTACATTGAAAATCCAATCAAAATCGGTTCAATAACTTTAAGTTAACCCGAACAAACTAACTGACAGACTAAACATTGTAGAAATGACTAATCCTCTAGGCATTGTATAAACTGTACACCTAATTAGAAATTCCGTTAAAAACATACAACTAAAGACAGGGCTGGATTTACCCTAAGTGCCGTCCTGGGGCACCGTGAAAAATGCCGCCCCATTACCTAAAGCGGTATACAATTTTCAAATATATAACATGATTCATTTATAGTCGAAAATAGTTTTATTATAAACGGGATAATTACACAAAGTCATTCTTTTTCGTATTGAAAATCATGAATTGACAAACAAACCGATTGCTCATAAGTTGCGAGATTTGCAAACTGGACGATTTGTGAATTTTGCACCACTCAATTTAAACTAAAATAATAATCATATCAAACAAACTGTGATCAAGTCAAAAACTATCAAAAATTCTGAAAACAAGATACTTATAATGTGTGTAAAATTCTTCACACTAAATTTTTTTTCAGTCTTGTAAATAAAACTGCAATAATAGAAATTAGTTTCATGGGTAATTGGAATAAAAAATCAATTTAAACACTTATTGATTGCAACGTTTCGTCTTTATTAAATTAAGACTTTTTCAAGCTCTCAGTATGTTTAAATTATAATAAAACTTAGATATAAAAGGCAATTTTGCATTACAAAGATCAAAAAATTGAAAATTGTAGAAAATAATATCTTCTTTTTTTTTATTATTAATTTAATAAAGACGAAACGTTGCAATCAATAAGTGTTTAAATTGATTTTTTATTCCAATTACCCATGAAACTAATTTCTATTATTACATATTTTGGAATTGAACTTCAAAGATAAAACTGCAATGTTTATAATTTTACACATATTCTTAATAAAGAGAAAAAGTATTTTATTTATGAATGTTTTCAACACGATCACATTTTTCGGAAAATTTTCTATAACGTGAAATATTTTTTTCTCACGTTCCAAAGTTTGCCGTCCCTGGAAATTTGTCGCCCTGGGCACTAGCCGCTAGTGTAAATCCAGCGATGATAAGAGACAAAATTACGATTTTATTTATTTGCACTGATACTCACCGAATACTGACCCATTTGTACTCTCTCATTTCAAGAATCTTACAAATTTTCAGACCGCACCAAATTCCCAAACCATTACAAACAATAACATCTAATATAAAAGCATCCCACCAACATTCCAGAAAATTTGGAAGGAGATGCGCGAATGCCATTTCAGTAAATTCCCACATCACACTTATAGCCCACAGTATTCCCATGTGACGAATCAAAATGGCTTTGAACATCCATCCCAGATAATGGCCGACCGCGAAAACGTCGAGATGACTCCAAATACGCTCAACCGTAATGTCCGAACAATTTACTCCATATTCCTACCAAAAAAGGATTGGTAATCAAGCGCTGTTCAAATTTGTACAATTTAAGCTCTTACCGATCGATAGATACAGTAATACCCCGACTTACGCTACCACGTCTTACGCGAATTCAAAGTTACGCGATTTTTGAAGACACTGAAGAACCTGATTGTTTGAACCCAGTTCAATTCCAGAAGGTCAAATAACGGTTAGAAGCTTGACAGAAGGTATCAGTTCAAATGAAAAAGGGTTACCAATTTTGGGAAACACTCCAATGAAAAATTATTTTGCGTTAGATTTTATGGTGTCAAAATAATTTCGGTTTACGTTTTCGCAATTCAATAATATAATTTGTTGTATTATCTAAGATTTTATTACACATTTTTCTTCTAAATTATTATCTTTAGATTCCGATTCCAAATATTTGTATGTATTTATATGCAAAATTGTATCTCGACTTATGCGAATCCGACTTACACGGTTACCGCACGATTCGACCTATCGCGTAGGTTTGAGGTATTACTGTACTGTAAATTATAAACAATCGTTAAGCTTTAATCGATTTACCTTATCCATATCTATATGAAACTTCTTCAGGCTTGGATCCAGCCAATGAATTATGCCCATTATAGTTTTGTATTTTTGAAACATTAAATATAACAACAATAATAAATATAGAACGCTAAGACCAAATACGATTCGCCATACTGCCGGATGAGGTCTCGTAAACGGTCCATTTGGGAATGCAATTACGGATACAATTATAAAGAAAAATACAACGCAACAAATACCCGCCCAAATATTATCTTCTGTGTTTTCTTCATTTCTGAAAAAGAATTTTCTATTTTAGATATAGACTTTGTCACAAGAATCGTCTAAAAATAAAATTTTGCAAAATACCTATACAAGAAATTTATATAGGTACTGTAAAGTCTCGCTAATCTAGACACGTGTTTAATTCGAACGGGATTTAAAAAAAAGTTGTATGTTCTATACAATCAATAAATTTCGAATTTTAATCACAAAGATGTTTTATTTTGATAATCCTGCATCAGTTCGTACGTTAAAAACTTAGGTCTATATATATACATTAGTATTAAATAAAAAAATTAAGCTGTAGGGAAACAAAAAACATCGATTTTTTAGTTTTACCTATCTAAAACTTGTATTATGTACCTTTTAAGGAAAGTTCCGTTTGAATCAGACTTTAGAGTCTGGTCCCATCTAGTTCGGATTACCGAGACTACTGTATTTGGTTTTTAAGCTGTTTGCAGCAAGTTATCTTCTAAGAAATATTTTTATATGAATCTACTAAACATAATTATGGAGTAGTTATTGAAAGTCTTTATTTTTACTTAAATAAGTCATATAGTTTGTAATAACCTAAAGCTAATCATCGAAATAATTGTGAGCGCTGCTAGGTCATCAGACCTTTGCTATTAAAAGCATCGTAAAAAGTGTACAAAATTATTCCAATCATTAGCACATGTAATGCAATATTATGTTAAGCATTTTTATTTCTCTGAAGCAGTAAATATAAACAAAGATACCACGCGTTTTTATGTTTACTATTATATAATTTAAATTTGAAAACCAAAACTTTAAATAGGTGAGGTTATTTTTCAACGAAGCGATGGTCCCACCGCTCTTAAATTTTTGTTTATTAACTAGCGTGACTTTAAATGTTACTCGAAAAATAAAAAGTCTACTTAAAATAAAACAAATAGACTTACCTTACAAAGGCTGAATATATTACGGCACCAATCGATACAGCAAGTAATGTTATAGTATGAGGTTTATAAAAAAACTGAAGTGAAATATCATCCACAGGTCTTTCATTTATTGTAATAAAACTGTCTGGATTTGAACAGCCATGAGCAGAATCTTTAATTAATGATAAACGTTTCTTCATTTTAAGATTCATTTCTGTTTTAAAGTCACATTACAATTTAATTTTAATTTGTTTTATCTAAACATGAGTATAAACCCGACGTTACATACGCACGTCTCTCTCCCAATGATTTTCCCTGAACCACAGAACACCCTTTGTGCCCTGAACTGATTTTACGTCATATTGATCATGAACTCAGAGGCAGAAAAAAATTTAAATGGCATAAATGGGTTAACTTCAAACCATGTGACATTATGGAGCGCGCTTCAGTACAGTTCATAAATAGTTTACAATATTTTTTTCGTTTTAACGAAGTGTAAATGATTCGTTTGGTCAGAAATTGAAGGAACGATAGTTTAAAAAAAACTATATACAAAAAAAAAGGAATAATTTATTTTACGAATATAATAATTATCTTCCTACTCAGAATTATTTTCATATTTTCGTTAATAACAAAATAAATAAGAAATGTCTCATAGTTTAATTAGATTGTGGAATGTGTATGGTAATAGACTTCTAAAAGATGCAAATAAAATTAATACTGTAATAAGTAAATACAGTCATGAAACGAATATTATTCCCAAAGTTATATCTAAAAATGTGCCAGTTGTGCATTCACAAAATACTAACACGAACTATCAAGACTTAAATATTGATTGGAAGTCAGAAATGCAAAAAATAAAGCGAATGGAAGATGTATCAGTTTTAGAACCTTGCACGGAAGATATTTCACACTATGGACCTGCTTACCTTCCGTCTTACAATTTCGCAAAATATGTGAACGATTCCCCTACGTTGCAAGAATTGGTTAAATTAGGAGTAGATCTGTCGAAAATAGAGAAACATAAAGGCATTTCAGAGTTTATTTTGAGACTAGATTTTGAAAGAGATATAAAGAAATACGTTTTATTTTTGCATGATATCAAAATACCAGATGATAGAATTGGTTATTGCCTTACGAGATGCCCGCAAATTTTACAGGAAGATATAGACAACTTAATAGTTAGAGTAAATTATTTAAGATCTAAAAGATTTAGTTTCGAAATGATAACATCGATAATCAGTAGAAATCCAAAATGGTTATTGTTCAGGTAATGATTTTACGAAGCTTATAATAATATTTTTAGTCATATTGAAATTCTCAATTTCTTTTCATAGAACACAAGATATCGACAATCGCTTAGGATTTTTCCAAGAACATTTTGCTCTCACTGGACCGGAAGTAAGAAGTATAGCCGTTAAGCAACCGAAATTAATAACTTTTAATTTACAGCAAATAAAAGTTAATGCGTTTGCTATTAAAGAAGAAATGGGTTTCGAAGATGATGAAATAAAAACTATTTTATTAGCTAAACCAGTTATATGGATTAAAAGTATGTTAAAACTGTAAATATATTCAAGTGCGTAGGATTTATGATTTGAAAATAATTTGTTAATAATTGGATTTTATTTTAGATCAAGTATCTGTACTGAAAACGTTTGAATACGTGCACAAAGTCATGAAAATATCGCACAAAACAATATGCACTATGCCAGAAGTTTTAACTTCAAGGGTGTTTCGTATCAAACAAAGACATATGTTTCTTGAAAAACTGGGCAGAGCGCAGTACGATCCAGAAAAGGAGAATTACGTGTCGCTTACGAAATTAGTTACCGGTACGGACAGTGAATTTTGTGAAAATGTCGCAAAAACTTCCGTACAAATATATAACAAATTTCTAAAAAGTTTCTAATGTTATTTTAATACTAAATATAAACATGCTTTACTGCTAGTTATGATAAATATTTCATTGCTCATCCTACCTTTATCCCTGTTGTTTTTCGGTTTACGAAAATCTGTTATTTGGCAGAAAATACAGAAAGATTTTTAAGTTGATTCTTTTTTTTCTGATAACGTGTAGAAATCAAATAGACAAACAAATATTTCAAGTAACTTTTTTATCAAAACTCAAAAATAAAAGAGAAACAGTCATTCAAAGTTTAATTAAATTTCGAGGTCAGTCCTGGCGTTGCTAGGCCACTGGAAATATGTTATGTCATTATCAAGTATTTACAGAAATTGTTCGAAATTCTGCCCGTTTTGTTTCAAATAGGCAGCAAGATACTTGATACTGACATAACATATTTCCATAGTGACGTAACATAACGCCAGGACCGACCTCAAAATCAAAAAAAATTAATTAAACTTTGTTTCTCTCTTATTTTTGAGTTTGATAAAAAAGTTACTCGAAATATTTGTTCCTCTATTTAATATTTTTACACGCTGTTATAAAAAAAGTATCAACTTAAAAATCACTCTGTATATTAAAAAAAAATAGAAAACAACTTTATATAAAACGTTTTGAGATTGAATTTTTAAATATTAAAACGTCAGTTGTAAAATATGACGTTTTACTCAAGGTTATTAGATACAGAGGTGATCTCGTTCTGTTGGATAGTAGTGTGAGACGTCAATTAATGTTGCGTGGTTGATAAAAATATTGAACGGTCTCGCAGTTGACGCATTTCATTAACAAGGTAACCTTTGTATTTAAAATTCTTGAGTTTTACTAACTTACTGAACATGTTAAATCATGGTACGAAATATCAAATCCTCGTTCAGTTTTCATAAATATTGTGTTTATTAAATAAAAAAACAATAATTTTTGTTTTCCAAATTCACAATTGTGTGCTTGCACTTAAAAAACATACGCAAGTGAAAGATCCATTCACCAATAGATAAATATATTCATAAGATTCTTTAAGATAATATCATGAGTACAATTTGTATAAAACTTACTTCCAATCCAATGAAAAAAACATATTATTTTATTAATATGCGAAAAATATTCTCCGAATTCAGTTTGTAGACAATAACTTCTCTTGTTCGATAGACAGTACAACAAAATAAATAACACACATTCTTAAAATTTTAATTCGATTTCCCCAACTCAATCTTTTCAATCGCTTTTCGTGAATGATATAAAATTGAAGCAAATATTCCGGCGACGGTATAAACGCCTCCTACTATACCACAAAGATACGTTAACAAATGACCCAAAGACCTAAAAAATAAATTGATACGGTAAGTTAAAAATTTCATAACAGCAAATACAGTAGAGTCTCGTTAATCCGGACTAGATGGAACCGAACCCTGATCGGATCATCAAAAGTCTGAATTAAACGGAATTTTAAGATTTACACATGTGGGGAAATTTTAATTGTAATCTTAACTGTATTTTTAATGTAATTATTAATTTCTTTATATTGACGTATTTATAGCAGATTTGCTCACAAATAAAATATCTATCTATCTTTGCCTCAAAATACATAACACACATTTTAGATAGGCAAAACTAAAAAAAGTAGTAGTTTTTTTTCGTGCAGCTTAATTTTAGTTAAAACCGTCTGGATTAACCGGGGTACGGATTAGCGGGACTCTACGTAGTTCTATGGAAACAGATATAATAAGAATGTATGAGCTTGAAACGGATTTTTAAAGATTTAATTATTTTTGACGTACTTGTGTGTCTCAGTATATTTGACCATAAACGGCGACAATTCATAACTGAAAAAAATTCCGGGCATCCCCGATTCTCCGCTCATTATATGAACTGCTTTCTGATGTTTAGTAACTGAATACTGATTTGAGTAAAATATTGTGTTATTTTTGCGAGCATATGCTGTAGGAATAATTTTAACATAATACTGAAACATCGTTGCTCCTAAAAAAAGTTATAAGATATTAGTGCAGTATTAATTGTTCTATGGCAAAAAAAGTAAAAAAAAAGAAAAAATTAACCGGGCTCAACCGGGATTTGAACCCGGGACCTCTCGCACCCAAAGCGAGAATCATACCCCTAGACCATTGAGCCACGCTTGCTTATGCCAATAACTCAACATACATGCTTGTTACTACACATTAAATTATAATAAAATATGAATGCAAACTATATAAAAATAACTTTAAATTATTTTTAAATAACTAGTTTCCTTAATTTTAATAAATGATTTCTTCATCATTTAATTAATTTATCAAATAAAATGATGGCATTTTGTCAATATTTTATATCCAGATGTCACTAGATCCGCAACTCATAACCCAATATTCCGATAAATGTCAGAAAGATCAAAGGCACATGCTATTAAAATCCGTAAAAAAATAATTAAAATCCAGTTTGTGTATTAAATTAATTTGTTTAATGATCCTTTCATAAATTAGTCAGGTGTTATAAAATATATCTATCAGTTTTTTTGTGTGACGTCTGGTAAAGGTTAGAATTTTTGGAGAAAAAAATCGTCAAAATGCCTGTCCCCAGTGGTGTGTACCAACAGCACGGCCCTACTTGTTTTGACAAAATGAAAATGGGCTTTATGCTTGGTTGCTGTGTTGGTTTGGCTAGTGGCGCTTTATTCGGGGGATTTTCCGCATTCAGGTAAACAAACTCTTCAAATTCACACATTATCAAAATAACGTTAAATTTCTATTTCAGGGGTGGACTCAGAGGCCGTGATTTTGTAAATACCGTAGGAAAAGTTATGTTACAAGGAGGCGGGTCATTCGGAACATTTATGGCTATCGGTACTGGAATAAGATGTTGATATACTCAAGATCGAGAACTATATTTTATTTATATTGTAATTTTTAGTATATTATTTGAGAATTAAAAGTTGATTCAAATTTAAAATGCATAGTTGTCTTTATGCCTTAAAAAAACTTTGTGTGCCATATTAAAAAATTCTCAGTGTATTTAATACTAGTAAACTTGGAGCAAGAATGGTCCATAAAACACCAAACTTTATTAAGACCCAAGTTCATTAGATACACAAATTACCTCGCTAATGAATGTCAATATTTTTATCAGTCACGCAATAACAATCGGCAGTCCACTGGATGACGTCAACCCCCCCACTACAATCCAACGGACCGAGGTCACCTCTGTATCTAATTACTTTGATCAGACCTTACAATCACTTTTCTATGGCATTCGAGAGCCATTTTATCTCAGCGTTGACAGTTCAGATTAAGGGAACTACGCATAGATTTTTATATTGCTGCGATATCGCGAAAAATTAAAATTGACTATTTTGCGCAATTTATTTCACTACGACAACAGTAAACATATCTTTGAGGCACGAGACAAGTTAAACAATTATGATTGAACGTCAGCTGATAGCTTAAATATTTATCGTTCATAGAAGAAAAAATATGAGCCATCATGGGACGCCTGAGAGATGTGAAAGAATACACAGATATTCACGAGTAAAATGCTGCCACACTAACACACACGTCAAGTAGCGAGAGAGGAAAACAATTAGGATAGGTATTGAGAGAGAAGCGCCAAGCTGGAAGGAGTCGACGAGAGGCAAGGTTGGTCGAATGGAACGTCTCAACATGCAATCTAAACGCTTTCGTCCAAGCGCACAATTAGATGTTTTACACCAATCCCACCTATAAAAACCTACGAATAACCACATGATATAATTAAATTTTTGATAACTTACCTTCTTCAGCGATCGCTACATGTCCGTCCAACGGATTCGTATGAGCATCTCGAATACTGTGACCGAATGATAAATGTCTTACTGTATGCGATGTATTAAAAGAACTAGATGAAAATGGTTGAACGTCGTGAACATGTACATGACTTACAGAAAAACTTTGTCCAGGCGCTATATGAAAACTGCCGCCAACCTAATAAAAATTTATTTCATATTTATATATCGCAGCATTCATACCGTCAAAAAAAATGCACTAGATGAAGTTTGGATCTGTTTCATCAAGGTTAGCAGAATACTATAGGTTGGGCGTTAAAATTGTTGAAAGTGTGACTAGTTGAGATAGGAGAGACGGTTTTGAGACCTTCTTTTCAAACTGTCAAATGTTGATTATAATTGAAAAATCAAGTCAGATTTCGAATGACGTAAGCAATAGATTCAACCAACCACAGACATGACCACTTTTATAACCTCTTAAGCCCAATCTATAGTACTCTACTTAAACCTTGTGTATGGCATTCAGGGGCTGTATATAAACTTACCCTGTTAACTTCTAATGATCCGTATATTTGACAGCCTTCTAAAAATGCAGCTTTTAATTTTTCGGAATAATGTTCAGATTTACACTGAACAATATTTTCTTTTTCTGGGTCTTCTGGAAAAGCCCATCTTTTCTGTCGATAAGCTTCTTTCACTTCTTCACACGTATTACAGCACCTGAAATATAAAATAACGGATTAATTTATACAATCGGTCAGAAATGTATTTAATTAAAAAATACTACTAACTGAGATTTATTCATTTCTGCACCGTAACAACTTCCACATTCTACTTTTTCTGTAGAATTTGCAAGCGTAGCGACTGTCGTCTAAAAACAAAAAATAGTATCGATAACGCAAAAAAAACATTGTTTTAATACAACTTTTACTTACCGTTTTCGTTCTTTTTGCACTTATATCTGCGAAATTGAATAAAAAAATACATTTTAAAACAACAAATTTAATAATTATGCAATAAATTAGTTCCAAACGAGTTCGATAGCATTCTGAGACATAATTTTAAAGTAAAATTTACAAACCGACCTTCTCTTTTTGGGTCTTCTATAGGTTGTCCTTTTAAATCCAATCTCCGTTTGTAAATATTATGTTCTATTCGTAAATGCTGTTCGCCGGATGTGTCCATGGCATCAAGAGCCAAAACTAAAACAAATATCGATTAAATTACTTGCTACTTAATGTGATTATAAAATAAACTTACAATCACATGATATTGAAGGCACAATTAAGTCCAGATTAATTTTCAAATTCGGACTTCTCGATGTGTCCACAAAAAGTTCCTGTTTCAATGATGTTGTCATGTAATCAGTAACTTCTGAGACGGCCAAAAATAGTATAATTATCCAACTAATGATTGTAACTGTAAACCGAAAAATGTTAAACACAATTTCATTCATAAAAACGAAATTCTCTTGATATAGAAAATATAAATCTTATAAAAACCTGTAGCTCCTTCTACAGTTTGAACCCGGAAATCTTCGAGCGTTTTTGAATAAGCGTCAAATTTTCTCAGTTTATTAAAAATCTGTTTAGAACTCATTTCGTACAACTATTCTATAAAAGAAAAGGAAACTAATCATTTACGGATAAATTGTTCGTCATAACCTTAGAAAAATAACAACGAATCAAACTTCGCCATATGTCAAAATGTGTACCCATTCGTAACCAAAATATTTATCAATTACAGCTTTATTTTTACGTCAACACAAGCACCGTCTTTCAAGGCAATAGTATATTTTATCCTCCTTGATTTCTTAGAATAATCAGGGCCGGATTTGAGTTGCTACGCAGCTTGCCCCGGTATTCAAAAGTAAATTTAATTAAACATCAATTGAAAAATGGCGTGCTCTCCCGTGTTCGAAAATTTTCTCTATGTAATCACAATAGCTAATGCCGGTTTCAATAATGCCCAGAATTAAAAAATCATAGTAATCAAAAATCAATAAATGACTAAATAGACCCTGACTAAAACGTATTTTCCTGCCCCTAACTATATCGACATGGAATTAGACAATTAGGAATATTTGTTCTTCGTCAGTGGATATTATAGCACCTAGAATATAACTTAAACAACGCTTGCAATAATTAAATGTATTTTTTAAGTAAACAGTTGATATTTACAAGTATTTAAACGCTTAAAATAAAATGGCTAATAAAAAGAAACTATAGTTTTATTATAAAAAATAAGAAATTATGGTATACTTAAAATACAAAGAATAATAAATACAATTTTCTTTTTTGAACACATAACTGGACGGGTGATAAAATCACTGTTCCTGCAAAATTCTATAAAATTATGTTTTGTTGTAAATGAAAAATTCTCTGAATTATTTATAATAGTTTTGTCAATCTATCTTATTAAAATTACTTTTTATAATAGAGTGTGATTAATTATTTAAAATCACAATAGGCAAAATATTAAAAACTAGTTGTTAAGCCCTGCGTTGCCCGTTTCATCATTTTTTTCCATATTAAAATTCGGACCGACAAAATTCATCCAATTGTGGCATATTATAATAGGGTTGTGCAAAAGTCATGTTCAGTAGTTATATCTTTATTTAGTAAAAAATATTTATCAAATAAGGTCCCGCTGAGTTGAATCCTTTTGTGCCTTTATAAATGAGATATTTATTTGATTTTAAAAAATCAATCACAAGTTAATTATATTATTTTTCTTAAAAATAATATTCTAATTATTTTAAAAGTAGAACAAAAAAAAAATGAATTGTTCTCGGTGCATTTGAAATGTAACAACTTTCAATTTAAACTTATTTCTTAAATTATTATATTTCTAGGTAGGTATATTTATTTTAATGCCCTGATTAAAATATATATTTCATTGAAATTATAGCTGCCGCACGAAGGCCAACGAAGTAAATTAAGTAATAATAGGTACTTAAAGAATTAATGTTAAAATGTTATTAATTATTAATGCAAATTAAAGACCAATTTGATATAATTGCTTTCTAAGAAAACATAAATGTCGAGTTTTTTGAAGTTAATATCTGTTGCATTATTTCCCGTAATATATTTGTATTAACTTTTGTGACTTTATGAATCGCAGAGATAGTGTTCGCTTATTATTAACGTTAATTCTGATAATTACAAAAATATGAAAACTTATAACTAACAATTTTAATACAATTATGCTTTTTGCACTGTTCCCAGATAAATATAAGAAAAATATACAAATTCATATGAAGACTTTAGAATATTTTTAATTTAGACTGGTCAGTTGACCAATCAACAATTTTATTAAAAAAACAAGCAATGAAAATTTAAATTTTTGCACTTGCGGTGATGGTTACAAGTTTATTTTTTTACTTAAGCATTACACAATATTTCTTTTAGAATTATTTATAGTGAACGTTAATTATTCATATATGTATGTATTGCAATAATCTTACGAATGGCAACTCCCACTAAGTCTAATGAAAATTTTAAAATATTCAAAAAAACTAATATAATTTATATGTAGTGATTCACAACCCTAGCGACAAGTTTTAGGATTCAGATTGTATATTACAAAAATCCGTCATACAACAAATTTGAAACAAGACTTCTTCAGTTATTAACGAGCTCCTTATGTAAGAGTTCGAACATCAGCCGCGTATTTTGACTGTGACGTTCTTTTTAAAAATGATTTAGATTATACTCAATTAAATTGTTTCCTTATTACATACGGTGGTGGACTGGATGCTAGTAATCTCATTTTTTGAAGCATCCGTTCTCCAAAAATCATAAATCACTCGAAAAAATCCGGAAGTATAGTTACTCATAATGAAAAATATTTATTACACTGATTACTACTTTCGTTCTCTTGGTTGACTACAAAAATGTGAGACGTCTGGCAGATTTAAAACATTACACAGATATTCACGAGTAAAATGTCGACACACTAACACATACAAGTAGAGGGTGTGTAGGATAGTAGACGGAAGCGCTCAGTATAGGGATTGAGGGAAGAGCGAAGCTGGCCGAATAGGACGTCGCAAACTGCAACCTAAACGTTTTAACTCCCATCCACGCGCGCCATTAGATGTTTCACATCAAAAACGGATTGCTTGCTATCATTACCCTCATAACTAGGCTTCTAGTTGGTACTTACTCTTGAGTATCTCTGCAACACGTTGCGAGTGACCGTCAAAATGTTGAAAGCAAGTAGGGGTAACAAATATCTATAATTGGTAATGGATACACGCAATCAGTATCTATGAAATTTATGTAAAAGAAAATTAACTCTTATCTGAGGAACTAGATTCTTCTCAGCGTTACCTATCGTTAGGATTGTAAATAATTTGTACATTTTATCATACGAATAAAAATATTAAGATTTATCACTTAATATTAATCCAAAAAATTGATTTTAGTGTGTTTGAAATACTTATTATAAAACTGTAATTATATTTATAAAAGTAAAAGATATTTTACAAATCAGTCAGTCATTTTAAAAATTCACTAAATGTAAAATAAACACACGTTTTTATATAAAAAGTCAAAGAATAAAATCACAAATATTTTTATATCACTTTAAAAAATATTAAAACGTATAAAATTTAATTTTAATATATCCAGTTTACTGGCACCCACTGATTTTCAGATTGTAACGCTTCGAGCGCTTCAAGTATTTTGCGGAATGTAACATCGAAGTCTTCGTTTACTATTACTGAATCGATATATTTATCGTAACTTCGTTGAAGGCATGCGCTTTCTTCCAAAGTACGTCTTAAATCGTCATCCTACAAATATATCCTTCTTTAAATATCTGTATTTTTAATTAGAACTTTGAACAAGAAGATGTTTGAAACGAACAAAACTTTACTACATATTTACATTCAGAAAAAATAAAAAATATAACCTTACCTCATACAAAGATGCTAATGATTCAAGTGTTCTGGCCCTCCGAGAACTGAACCTTATTGAGCTCTGCCTGTCAAACTGCACATGCGCGAAAAAAACACAAATAACAATACAACACAAACATTAATAAATACTGCAAACTAAATTTAAATTGCTACTCATCATAATACAAAAATCTACTTAAAAATTGAACTATATAAATTTTGCAGGCAAAATTAAAATATCAATGCATACACAACGTTACTGTGTTTGATATTAATGTTATCAATTAACAGGTAGTCCCCGTTTTAGCATAGGTTTATTCTTAAAGAATAAATTATGTTTTTAAATAGACCGCCTTTGCGTGACGTCACTAAATATTAATCCTACGGGAATATTAGAATTTGACATATGAGTGGAGTTAGTCACATGTAATGTCGAATCTGCCATATACCTTGCAATACTAACAGCATGTAGAATGTAATGTATCTATGGTTGAAATTTTTGTCACCAGATGTCCTATTTTATGTAAAATCTCACTAAAATGAGCGGACAATACGTCACGAAAACTGAATGATTTTATTGTACCAGTGCAAAAAAATGATGTCCGTGTTTTGGAATGTCTCGATTTTCCAAATTAAACGTAATTGTAAAAATAAAACCAGTATTAACAGCAAGTTTTTTAATTGTGATTTTTCTGTTTAAGATAATGCAGGTTGGCAAACTTTATGAACATTTCTATCAGCATAATTACAATTTTTTTAAACGCTTGTTCCAATTTTAGAACAGTGGGACAAACGTACAGAGTTCCAATATTGGAACACTGGAAAAAAATGGGTTAGACTTAAAGTAAAAACTCTATTGAAGCTGTAATATAGAATGAGTTTCCACAAACTTGCTGAAACTTAAGAAACATTAAAGAAAAATGCTAAACTGAGACTAGCTGCAATTGCGCCTTTTTTATAAAACAGTCAATATAAATTATACAATCACTAGACAATTTCACAGCTTGTTGTTAAGCTGCGTACAGACCGCAGTTTCAACAGTAAAATTGTGGCGTAGGTCAATTCAAAGTCAAACAAATCAAGTCTCACATTAGTTATCGTTCAAAACCAAACTTCCATTTGGTACACCGCTCTGCAAGCAGGCATAATCCCAACGCTAATCATAGAGTTAGGAAAAAAAACGGTATGCATTCAGTCATTTTCGGTGACACAACAGTTCTTAATATCTAAGCACGTGCGTCTCTGGTTGCGTTGAATCTTCGGTCTATACGCGGTTTTTAAATAAACAAAATCACTACATACCGTCAAACTTCTACTAGAAAATCCTTGACTGGTTCCAAAGTCGTAAAGATTTTTCAATTGTTCCATGCCAGGTGACGCTATGAATATTACGTATGGCATAAATTCTGTACTGTTGTGCAATGTCTTCAAAGCTCCTGGACTACAATCGAGAACACACATTTTTCCTTGACGAATGACGTCTCTAATTGTATCCAAATGAGTACCATATAAATGACCATTGTGTTCTCCAAATTCCAAAAACTTATGTTCTTTTATATCGTTTTCAATTGTTTCGCGGTCAGCAAACCAATAAGATTTTCCATTTTCTTCTAGAACACGCGGAGGCCTTGATGTATCTAAAAACAATACATTTATTTTTAGATCTTGACACCGTACATTGCAATATGAGTAATTCTTGTATTTATGGACATTTTTTCTCGAAAATAACTAATGATATTGATGTCGATTTAGTTCAAGATTACTAGAAACTAAGGTTGGGCGTTAGCATTATTTAAGCTGTGACTTGGCGAGACGCGGGAGAGGGCGGAGGAAGTAGGCTTGTAGAGTCTTTTTCCAAACAGTTGAGATAAACATACTTGAATAACAGACCCAAGGGGTTCGGTGACGTAAGCAATCGACTCAACCAATCACAAACGTGACCATGTTTATAGCCTCTTACGCACAGCCTTCTAGTATTCTAGTAATCTTGGATTTAGCTAGGTCTCATTCCAGGAAAAAAAAATTTCTATCAACTTAAAATACGTAAAACATTAGGAAAATAAAATATAAAATGTAGGTTTACATACATGGTACGACTGCTCCAAACTTTTCTGGATTACTATTAATTAATCTATTTTTAAGAGTTCTTCTGCCAACCCCCTGAGGTCCAATAAAAACCAAAGTCTTTCGTTTGAACGGTGGCATTTTTGTAACTTCTTCATATAATAAAAGTTCGGCTTTATCAAATTCACTGTTGCTTTTTGATTGGTACATTGTTTTCTTTTTCTTTCTCGATATTCTGGCCCCACAAATACTTATTTTATGAACGTAATCTGCTTCAGGTGCTACGAACGCTTTTCTACGTTCTTCTAATTCTTGGGAAGGTATTAAGCCGGCTAGGCCGTCGCCATCAACTCGTTTGGCCTGCCACCAATTTGGATCTCTTTGATCTACAATCTAAAACGACATTTCAGAATTAAGAAATCAGTATAAAAAACCATACACAACTTTCATATTCCAAAAATAATTTTAATATGAAATATTTCTGTAGAATTTGCTAGAAAACTCTTTTAAACGACACTTTGATGAAATATGTAAAAATGCGACAATGTATTTATTTAAATAAATAATAGTTCAAAACACGTTTTAACAGCAAACCGAACTAAAAAGTAAAAAATATTTTTTTATTGTAAAAAAGCGTGGGTGCTTGATATCAACTGGTATGAATATTTCATTGGTAGCTATTAGTAAAAGCAGAGATAGTATAAAAATAGTAATATGCATCCCTCGCTTTTTTACAATAAAAATTATTTTTTACTTTTTAGTTTGCTATTAACACGTGCTTTTTTACTATTATTTTTTATTTCTAAGTCTTATTTTTTTAACCTAATGATCCTGGTCAGGATAATGAGACAAACTTAATAAATTATTGTATTGTCATCAGTCCTTGATAAGTGTGCAAAGTTTCAGTTTAATCTGACGTTTTCAAGTGGGTGAATTTCACATTCAAAGATTCAGTTACAAACAAACATACAGATGAAGCTAATAAAAGCGTGTTAAAAAAGTCTTACTTGTAAAATATCTCCTCGACTGAACGGCAACCCGATTTCTTTGCACGGCAGAATAGTGTCTTCTTTTGGGTCGTAGTCAAACAGGGCTCTCATGTAACACTGCAACAAACCAACTTTATTAAAATTGCAGTAAAACAAACGATCATTTTAACTTTCATTGTAATTTTTCTACATTTGAAAAGCCATTAGTAGCGTCCGACTGAAGGTCAGTTTTTCGGTGTCAAACTTCGGCTTTTTCTCACTGAAACCGAAGGCAATTTGTAAGGCTAAACAAGCGCGGGGAAAATACTTATTATTATAAGCTGAACGCAGTAGCTGCAAAGTTGAGACGTATTTTTTTTCTTGTTTATTTTTTAAAAATGTCTTTGTTTGCACAGTTGTCTGCGATTTGAATAAAATATTATAAGCACGATATTGTTGTTATTATTATTCGACTTCAGCAAAATCTGCAACCTAATTTTGACGAAAGTTTAAATTATAGACCAAAAATTCGATCAGTCTCTAGCGATTATTAAAATAATGATTCACTAAATTTTAAAAGCTACGATTAGCAATACTAATTACATCTCTAACAAAATATATAATTTTTAATTATCAAAAATTATACAGGCAGGTTTCCGACAATTTAAATTAATATTTCTGGTTTCGTTGTTGATCCTTGAAACAGTTCCAATGAGTATTCAGTAGCTTGTCCAGCAAAAATTTATAAAGCCGAAACTGCTTGTAAAGAATCATCTAAAAGTGATTTCTAACAGTTGCTTGATTTTATTCCACAATTAAAAAGTAAAATTCACACACATTTTAATACACAAGTGCTGGTGTTTCACACATTTTACATTTTACGTGTATCACTAAATTGCTGTCTTGATTGCTTTAGTACTTCATTAATTAATATAAAACCATACTGTACCCGACAAAGAAGCCCAGTGTATATTGTGAGAAAAACGACAACAAAAATTAAATAAAAACAAACCAAATACAACGCAATCTACAAAACAACTGACATGCAAAACAAAAACAACAATATATAAAACCAAGGAACCGCGCATTACGATAGTGATGCCGTCACAATTTTTTTCTTATTTTTTTAAACTCATAACAAATGCATTGTTTTTGGAAAGTTTCTGACAGTTAGTTCTTTTTTTATAAATAAAAAACTGGTTCAGAACTACAGAGATCGTATACAATCAATGTTAATTATCCAATTTTTAATTGAATTTATCTCGGATTATATACGGTCGATCGACTTCAAATTTTCAGGGTAATTGTATTATCATGTCCTTAATAAGTATACAAAAATTAAGAATTTTCTAACAGTGTGCCTTAACCACGACAACTATCTTAAGTCGATTATTTATTTTTTTTAATTAAGTGAGTTTTTTGAAGTTTTTAATCTAAAAAATTATATGACGAAAAATTTAAAGAAAATATGCATCTCAAAAAAAACTTTAATTCATTTATCCCTTAGAATAGCATAATTAAAAATAAAAAGACAAACAAAAATATGGCTTTCTAGGAAAATGGATGAAAAAAATCTAATTAATTTACAAAACATCAAGTGCATAAATAATAATTCATTAAAACAAAATCAAAAAAAAAAAAGAAAGATAAAAGGAAAACAAAAAACATCTACGAACTTACCTTAAGTTTCTTAGCAACCCCATTAACAGTGTTTGTACCATTGGTTACCTGTCCAGTTGATCCGATATGCACTCCGTCTTCTACATTCGGTCCAATTTTCAACGTAACCGATTCTTTTGCCCTGGATATTTCGGACATAAGTTCTTCTGGAGTGTAAACCGATACGCCATTCACTTCCAAGATGACGTCACCGATGTGAAGTAGTCCTTGACGATCTATCATACCGCCACTGAGTATCCTTGCAATTACCAAATTGTTCGATTCGTCGACTTGAACCTGTCAATAAAAAAATATTAAGTTAACAACTGTCCGAGTGATTTATACTACACTAATCGCAGAAATTAAAGGATATTAAAAAAAATCCAAATTTTTCGGTGATTTTCAACAGCCTGTAACTTGGAGGAAAATGGTCGTACAGGAAATTAAAAAAAAAAGGAAATTGTAGCTTAAAGTATCTCGTTTTGGAATCTGGACTTAAATTTTTTTTAGTGTAAGCGATTTTTGAATTATCGTACAAAAACCAACAAAGACATTTTTTTTCAAATTTTTTATCGTGTTTAAGACGATCTATGGGCTTTAGTAAATTTTTTTTGGTGATTTCACTATGAAACTCTTTTAGAAAATTTAATTAGCTTTAATTTGACCTTCTTGAAAGCTCTGTACGATGATTTGGCACTGAGTTTTATCGCCAATCAAAGTAAAAAAGTCTTTTTTGACTTTCTGCGACTAGTGTATTTTTCTTTATACCCGATCAAAAGTACGTACTTTCGGCTTCGATTTTAAAGCAAAAAGCCTAATATTTATGCTCTGCTGGAATTACTCGCACGCCATCTATAACAGCAGGACGAAAGAGTTTTCCCGTGCACTCTGATACGTGAGACTAGTGCCACCAGCCAGTAATAGCTAGCAGCTGTTATTCCGTATAACCTCAAAATTACTCACTTGAAAGTTATTAGTCTTTTAAATAATGGTGAAAGTACGTACTTTCGACCGGGTATAAAGAAAAATAGTATACAACACACGGGCAGAAAATTGAAAGCCATGAACTGCGCGACATGATTATCACGCAGTGCAGGAATTTCAACCTTCTGCCCTTGTTGTGTAATATACTATTATGCGTCAATTTTTCTTTTATGGTAACTCAAAGCGTTAAGAAATGCTTACTGTTAAACCCAACGGTTCGTCGGGATTCTTCCTCAACCCAACCATTCTGATAGCGTCGGCGTGCATTCCGTTGGCTGGTAACTCGAACGGCGGCTGAACTGGTGATTTAGATTCTCGGTTGACAGGCTTTGACATTCGCTCTTCAGCAACCTTATCGTGCGTGTTGATCAGTTCTCGCAAATGCGGACTCGTTAACAAAGATGCGAGCTCGTGAGCTTCTCGATTTCTCGATCGACTACAGACTGACGTCAATTCAGTAACCAGTTCACGATTGCCAATAGACACAGGTTCTATATCCGGGGGCTGATCTTCCAGACGGTCCTGAACCTGAAACAATTGAGTGAAGTTTTAATAGGTGTGTTTCTTCAAGGCCGTAGCTAGGGTCATCGGCGTCTAGGGTAAGATATCGGGTCTTCAAAAGTTCTTTGCTATTCAAATAAAACAATCATTTCGCATAGCTGATTGCGCCCGCCGGGGAATACGGTTTTGAACTGGTTCTGTCAGTTCTAAAGCGTTTATTAGCACTACAAAACGCCCCAACTGTGTGTCTTTGAACTATTTGAATTTGGTTTTAGAAATTCCAGGTCTATAGTTAGCACTCTTTAGGACGGACTGATTATCACTCCAAAATGTAAATTTTTATTTTAAACGTTTTGACAACGGCACCTCGGTTTTGGGACATATCCGTTTGATGGAAAACAAAATTGTAAAGATTCCAGTCCTGATTGAAGAGTTTTTTTTTTATAAATGGCGGCTGCTTCATTTAATACCACAGACAATTCTAAACAGTCATTAATTATAAAAATCTATAATTATTCATGACAGTACTCTGAATATTACCAATGATACTGATAAAGCGTTATCAGATGACTATTACCGCAACAAAACAAATTACACAAAAGTAATTATACATTCCATCGTCAGGTAGATAAGTGGTTTTAAAAATGTCACTGATAAAAATGAAGCATTCAATACAAATATACGGGGTGTCGTTAGATAGGTGCCCATATAGACTCAATTGTTTGATACTCAAGGTCAGTTTAGATTTTCCATATGGTGAGATACTAAAGCATTGTTTTAACTTAAAATTTATTTATCGATTAAATTGAAATCAATGAACTTAGAATCAAATTTTGGGCCCTTTCCACAAAAACATGTATACTTAGGTGAAATTCTAACTACAACCCGGGTTTTAAGAAATGCTATGCAACTATTTTGGTTTAATCATGACGTCTGCCCTTGCAGTATTTCGCAGTAAACGCCACTGACTGATCAGTCAACGGAGAGGGTTATTAAAAATTATACCCTGTATGTGAAAATTTCATTCAAAAGTTTATGTTAATTATTATTTGTCCATACCTATATATGAATCATTCATCCGATTATGCATTATTAAATGAATCATTCCCACATCCTTCACAAATCACAATCATCTAATCAAAAATGATTAAGCTAGCGCCATTATACGATTCTTATTTTAGTAAATATAAATTTCTTCATCTCGCATTTTTTGTGATTTTCTATTTTTTATCGGTGTTTTTCTTCATTTTTTTTCCTTTTTAGTAAATTTTTAGACAAGCCAGTGCTACTTTCAAACGAGAATTAATCTTTTAACTGTAAATACACCAAAAACAATCCAGGTGTAGAACTATCAAACTTATAACAATTTTTATAAACAAAATTTGTTTGAGCTATATTGTTTTTTTACGTATTTTTCTGCTAATAATTCGTACAATTCCTAATTCTGTACGTTGTAAAAAAAACAAAAAAATCTTTAAATTCAAGAATGAATTAAAGAATACAATGTTTTGCAGATAAAACGCAACTTAACGTACCAGGCAACGTCTTCTGCGAAAAGCATATTTTCAGTAGGTATCATAATCAGATTTTTTTTTAATTTCTATTTCGGCATCATTATCCTCGAACAAAGCATACGTTTTTTATAATTTGAAAAACACTATAAACTTGCAAACACGTACTTGCAATAGGCTAGTCGAATATTCATGTCGGTAATTGTAGTTCCAAAAACCGGTAATTAGTGAAACGAAACAATGCAAATTAAGTGTCAAAAATAACAATAAAACACTGTATTTTTAAAGAACTCGTTAAAAATATTCGAAAATTATATTCACAAATTTCAAACAAGTTGCATAAAGTTGTAAAAAAACCAAAGTTATCATGTTTACCTGTTAGATAAAATATTAACAGGTCAGTCACCCCAACAAAATTCAGGTTACCCCCTGTGTTCACGGATATAAGATATTAGTAAAGCGGTGCCATTTGGTGTCAAATATGTGGATTATGTTTCTTCTTCGGTTGAATTTTTGCAGTGTTAAAGACCTCATGCTGAGAGGATCGTAAAAATATTTACAGAAGCGACAGCGCATTTTACAACCCCTATTTGTAACAATCTTATCGGGTTAACACCCTGTAAGAATTATTGACTTATGCGGAAGATATTACAATCCTTTTGATGTAAAATGAGATCGCTTAAAAATATTTTTAAACAAGCTTTGCTTACAAATTATAAGTAAAAAGTCTAATTATAGTTGCATAATTTACAAAAAATATTTTGAGTGCAGAATGCTTGAGGTACATGATGCTCTCTGTCGCCTTGGCCTAAGACCGTTTTTAATTTCCAAATAAAATTTAACTGATTTTATTAATGCCACTCCTAAACCGTTTAAAAACTGCACAAACAAGCTACCAACTGGTTATCTGCTATAAGTAATAACGGTGTTGTCTACCGCCACTATTTGTTGATCAGAGACTCAGAGATATTAATGCTCCAACAAGCGACAAAAACTGGTACCTAATTTGTGTACAGGCTGGTATAGGTATCTAAATGCAGAAAATTTTGGTGTCCCAAAAATGCTAACCAATTTCCAGATGTCGAGCTGAAGAATTGCAATTTGTCAAATTTTTTTAATAGTGCCCCTCAACGAACGGAAAAAATCACAAAACATTTTTGCGATTTACTGGACCGTTTCAATTCCTTTTTTATTAGTGATTTTCTTTTAAAACTATTTCAAAATTAATTTGAAAACACTAGGTAACATAGTTTCTTGTCTTTGGAGATTCTCAAAAATCGTTTATTTGTTGTCTATAGCCATAATTATACAGTAGAACCTCCATACAATTTACTTAGTTTTTGTTTTGTTACAATATGTATAGGGATTTCTCGGGAAAAGCTAGAAAACTAATTAATTATGAATAACTGCAATGATCTTGGTATAACTTTAAAAAAAGTTACATACAAACAAGAAGAGCCAGTCAAAAACTAACAGCCATCTGACGAACACAAACTAAGAAAAAAACCATAAAATTCCATCCTAGAAGCTTTTCTTTGCACATTCACTGATAGACAGATAACTTTATTAATTTATAGATGTTTTTACGTTACCGATGTTTGAGTTATCAAAGTTCAACTATAATAAGTACGAAATAATAGCACGTATCGTTTAACTTAAAGAGGTTTTGTATTTGAAATAAAGTAGATTTCAGGACCCGTGGGAAGGGAACAAATAATTTTATTAATTACTAGCGGCCCAGTCCGGCTTCGCCCTGGTGTAAATGTAATATATAGGATATAAAAGATGAGAATCATTATCATTAAATTCTCAACGTGTATTGAATTTGCGCGAATTCAATCGCTTTTATTTGTGAATGTTCAAAAATCGAAGAAAAATCTTATTTCCCAAAAAGAAATTTAAAAAATTCTGTTGATCCGATCGCTACCAAACTTCAGAAGATCACCCGCTGGGCTAATCTAAAAATTGTCTGAAAATTTCATCAAAAATGGTCCACCCGTTTGGAGTCCATAGATTACATATACATCGTCTTTTATCTATATAGATTATTAAAATGTAAAAAGTGGTTATTGTGACATAACGATAATAGTTGGACATATAGTATCGCGAAGTTTTTTGTAGGTATTGATATGTTCTTTAATATTGTAGAACATACTTTTGTTCTATCATCAATAGTTTCCGCAGCGCATGCGACGAAAGATGTTTTATGGCAGTTTTTTTACACCTTGGGTTACGTTACTAAAGTTTTAGAAAGGATCCCTAATATTTTCTAGCAATAAATATAACCTATGTTACTCAGGGTGAATGTAGCTTTCTAATGGTGAAAAATTTTTTTAAATCGGCACAGTAGTTTTTGAGTTTATTCATTACAAACATACACACAAAAATACAAATCTTTCCTCTTTATAATATTAGTGTAGATTCAATGTTTCTACGGTACCGAGGATTGAGATATCAAGGTTCTGCTGTATTAAATACTAAATGATAGTATCTAAGTAATTAAAAAAATGCCGGAAAGTAGGTTACTCAGTGCAATAAAGTATGCGATACTATTGGTATATATTGTGTAACATACATTTTGCATGGCTATTATAGTGTACTCGAACTTACGGACAATAGCAAAATATAATTAAGTAGATATAATTTTGTTTCGTTTTTTCTTCTTCATTTTTTCGTACTATTGTTCTATATTTTACAGCACATTTTTTAATATTGGTCATTACCAGTAATGTCACGTAATGTAGTTGCCACAATTTAAAAAAAAATCGTGATGCAAGGTTTTACAACTTACGCAGGGCCGGCTCTCATGTACTGATAATTTAAGCAATTGTCCAGGGAATCATGTGCTAGAGGACGTCCTATTTTATATCTGAATTGTCTAATCACAAAGTAAAAATGACGTTAAATCTATACGTTAAATAAATAAGGGCACCAAAGATCAGCTTCCTTAAAATCATATAGGGCTTGTTCCGAATCTACAAATTATATAATTTGCACTGACTTTTCACTCGGCACATGGTAGAACATGATGAATAATAACATAAATATATATTGTTAAATTATTTTTTAAATAAATGACAAGTAGATATTACTAAAACATAACAAAGATTCTAAACTATAAAATTGCTTGAAAAAGTAGGAAAACTGCCTACGAAACGTCGCAAAATTTATAAAACTTAGGATTTTTATTTATTTATGTCCAAGTACCCGCTAACCATAAACATATATACATAAAAACATTTGAAAATTCTATAAAAATATTTTAAATGATTTCTTGACGATCGTTTCGTTTCGTATTGTCCGAAACGATCGCCGAGAAATAAATTAATATTTTTGTAGAATTTTCAAATGTTTTTATTTATCTGTTAATACAAATAATAAGCTCATTAAATTTATAAAAAAAATTTAAAATTTTAAAGACAAACATTTTTTACACAATGAGTGAAAATGTATGCAGTTTAGTAGATGGTACCTTGAAAAAAAATCACTATTGAGAAATAATAAACAAGATGAAAGAACGCAGAACAGGTTGTTTTTAAAAAGTTGTTGGCCAAATATTTAAATGATGACGACATCACGTTGTGTATGCATATTTTGTCTATTTAAATTTTACATATACACAAAATGCATATACGTAATGGTGCTATTCTGTGTGGGTCTTCCAGCGCTGTTAATGTTTTGTCACTTTCTAACAAATTTAACATCACATGCGTTAAGGTGAGACATCAATTTAACAGTGCTGTTAATTTTAACATAGGGCATACAGAATAGCGCCATTTTGACATATGAGAATATTGTGTGTATGGTTTTTCAAACCGTTATCGAGCCCGGAGTTAGATGCCTCGCTGTACAGAAAACGGTATTTCGATATTGCCTGACCAGTATGATTACAAATACACATTAAAATAGAGTAATGAAGTATTTGTTATCAATAAATAAAAACCCGGGTCGCAGTGCCAAAACCCTGCCGACAATATAGTGTATTTGCTAATACAGGCATTGTGGCTTTATTAAATGAAATTAAGTTTGTTTTTGAACAAAATAAAAAAAAATTGAACCCCTTAATACACCCCTTACAATAATAATTTTATTAGTTGAAATATTGTTATCAATCCAACATCTGCACCAAATTAAATACGACCTTCAGTAAGTAAATTCGTATACGCAAACTAGTGTTTTCATAAAATTTGTAAGTCCGGTCCTGTCGGGCCGATTTGCTTATAATTTTAGGAGCACTTTTTAATTGCTACTAAAGGGTTAAATTTCAATTTTGAAACGATTCTGAGAATTTTTTCGGTATTTTTGGGCCCAAAAACTTTTTTCAACCCTTAAAAACTACCCTTAAAATGACCCGATTGGGCCCATTTTAAATAGGCTTCGTGCGGTGATGGATTCCAACATGTATGCCAAATTTCGTTAAAATTAATTAACTCCTTCGAAAGTTATTGCCCGCACATATATATATATATATATATATATATATACGTATATAAATATATATATATATAAACATTTTTAAAAATGATGCCAAAGTGTTTAGGAGGTTATGAAACGTCGAGAAATGTTGGTCCGACCCCCAGGTCCCGCCATCCGACCGACGCCAATAGTGTATGTTGCCATATGGCAAATACACTAATAAACAGAAAAGTTTATGTGTTTGCTTATCGCGGATAAAGGAACAAACATGAACAATTACTGATACCGCCTGCACTGTTCATCTCAAATACTTTCCCCTCGCCTAAAAACGGTTATAGCTCTCCCGACGCTATTTTCAAAGTTAAAGGGTTCGGTACATGCTAACTGAAGGACCAAGAGTTACACTATAAGCGAAAAATCAAAAAAATCGTATGTAACATATTCCTTTATAGCATATTTTGTATTCACATCTGTATTCTTTTTTTTGTGGTTTGGATTGAAAACCAGCTTTAAGCTAAACACCACGCCATTTGTTAAAATCTTTATTTATCAATAAAGACATTTATTATTAATATTAAATAAAATTGTTACACATCGTATAAATACTTCTTTTTAATTCGTCTGTAAGATTTGTAGTGTGATTCTTGCAGGTTTTTCATTTGGCACTTACCCAAAGTCTTTAGCTTTAAAAATAGCGTCGAAAGAGCTGTAACCGTTTTTAGGAAAGGATTTGAGATGAAGAGTACAGGAGGTATTGATAAGTTGCATATACCCTAAAAAGTTCACTTCTTTCCGATTAGCATAGGTCAGGGATTCCCAAACTTTTTCGGTTTTCGGCACCCTTAAACTATCAGATTTTTTCCGCGACGCCCTAAGTCAAAACATTGGTTATCTCATGGTAAGCCTTATGTTACGAATAGTTTTCCATCGTTTCTAATTCAGAAACTCATTGATATATCCTATACCTCCAATGTTATCTGCAACTTTATTTAATAAATAATCAAAATTTTTCACGGCGCACCATTAAAACAGCCGCAACGGCCTGAGGCGCTGATATTTCGCGGCGCCCTTATGACGACACCGCACCGCCCCAAAGAACCGCAGCGTACACTTTGGGAATCACTGGCATGGGCTATACATTATTATATCTCCACTACGACAAAAAAATAATAAGCAGTGAATGAAAATTAATAGCGAATCGGGGATTTCATGCGCGATTTCTGAGCCATATCGGTTTATCTACGTTAACTAAACTATAAGAGATACAGCGAAGAGAGTTGTTTCTCTAGCTGCTAAATCAAAATCACTCCGAGCGAATCCTAAGCGGAATGCCACAGTAAATAAATATTGACAACAACGTAACGACATTTCAAACTGTTTGGTCTTTTTTAATAAAGCGCGTTGAATCAACATCAATCATTAGAGTTTAAAAACCCGCTGCACGTTTTTACAGCATGTAGTTTTTTTAAACAATACTGTTAGGTGTGCTCATTTGTTTATAACAAAATCACATGGTTTCACGCATGCGCATCTCACAGGACAGGTAAAATGACTGTGCACATAAAAACAAACAGTGACTGTAATACCTTGGCTTGTGTAAATAGATCTGTTATTTATAGACATTTCACAGCAGTCGTTTAACAATGAAATAATGTAAACATTTAGGTGCGTGGAATTGTTGTAAGCGTTTGGGAGTCTTGAGTACTTTTGGAAGCAAATAGGACCATAAAATATTACAGTTTCGCTTCAAAACGTTGCAACGCTGGGGGACCAAAAATGATAAAACGAGAGAAAAGAGCCTGCTGCACTTCTAGATTCATAATTAGAGATGAAAAATCACCGGCTATTTATGATGGTAACCATTTTAGCCAGTTAATTGACTGGTTATCTATAGTACTACCTAGCGGTTCTTGATTTCTGTTTTTCAGAGCAACAAAAACAAAATACTAGAGCAGTTTTCAAAAGTTGAATCGAAAAAATTAATTAAATAATGTATTTAGACAAACCATCGGCATATACTTTTTTTTCGACGAGAACACATTTTACACCGATGGGCGCACTTATCAGGAGTATACAGTAAGAAGTAGTACGAAGTTATGTTTGTGATAAGAAAGATTCCTCATTTGACATATTTAGTTTTTTGTGAAGAAGTCATCTAATGTCGTTTGCCTTTTTCTGTTTCGTTCAGCAAGCTGTTGTCGATACCAAATATTGCATCAATGATACTTCGTCCTGCTTTGAACTTCTATTAACACTTGAATCATTTTGTATAAACTGATCCATAATATACGTTATAGTGGCTAAACTTATTTTTTTTAAACCGCGTAATACTGAAACAGCGTTAAGCGAGATCTTACTGTATTTCTTTAAACGTCTCACATCGCAGCGGTATTTATGCTGGTCTTCAAGAACCTTTGTCGAATACGCCACACCTTGTGCAACGTGCAACAATTGATAGACTCAGACGAGTATACGTGTGGGTTTTCTTTTGTTTTTAAAACACGTGCACATATATGTACAGATTAAATCAAATGATTTCTAGCTATTGTACAGAAAAAAATGTTATTTCCGAAGATTTATGCCAGCAGCGATTGTCAAAATATATTATTCCTTCCGCTGTTTTAAATTTATAAACAGTCTCTTTTATTATTATTCTATTATTATAAAATTTATAGTTTACGAACACGTCTATAACGCACTAAAAAGTAGAAAACAAATTAATTTTTATTCTTTAATGTCTAGAAGCGTAGGGCACTCGATGAATTAAATGAAATATACATAAAGGAAGAGTCCCACGCTTTCTAAACATTATAGGGAAAAATGAAATTTATACTGATATTTTAGATTTTTTTAGAAAGTATAAATATTATTCTCAAATTATTGTAACATATCATTTCACATTTAAAGTGGCTGGAGACCCGTTTTCCCACCATCAAAACCGTCACTCCCACCACGTATATAGTTTCCGTTTTTTGACTTGCATAATTGAAATATGATAACCAAAATATTGGAATATTGTATCGTCATCAAAACTTACACACGGCTGCAAAGTTTCACGTCAATTGAACATTTGGAAAAGGTTATAAATCGAATTGCAAGATTTTTTTACATACAACTCAAGCTAATACATATGTGTTATAAAGGAAAGCGGCTTTAACTACTAATCAATTTTTAACAGCTTAAAACGATGAAATTTATTATCTTTCCGGCCCGGTTTCGTAGATTTTGATTAGGCAACGAAATAATCAAGAACAGCGAATTCCTCATACATCCCAATTGTATTATCTCTAACGGTTTAGCTTTACGTTTTGGCTTATTCCTTATTCGTCTTTATGCAATAATACACAGGCCGGCTTTTAAACAATGAAAGCATTTTCCAAATCAGTTCAGTAGTTCTGAGAAAGATTACCAGCGACAAACAAACATGCAACGTGCTTCCTCTTTATAAATAAAATTGAAATGAAGTAAAAGTTTTACTTTATGACAGTTCCAGTTTGTCTATAAAATAATTCCGCAAACGCGTAATGAAATTAGCGGTACTTTCTCTTATAAATCATTTTTGCAACGTTTATTGTTTACTGTTTAACAAACCGCTTACAGCCGGTTCTTCAAGCAGTGGCAAGCACACTAGAATTTCTCTATGTTAATATCTTTACTATCGTGTCCCAAAATTTCTGTCGCAGAAATGATATAAAGCACAACTGTCAACTATTATTTCACTCCTTGGTCGGTTGTTAACATTTTTTTAGGTTATATTCCGATCTGTATAAATACAATAACAGGTAAACATAATTAGATTTTATAAATAGGCTTTAGTGATACGGTTGACAGAAGACCCTTCCAATATTTTAAATGTAATTATTTATGAAACGTGAGCGTAAACTAAAATATTTGAACAATCGAGAAGTTTCAGCTCCTTCAACGATATCATGTGAATTCTAAATGTTTATTCATATTACTTAAAATTTAAAATATTAATTAATTATTTATTGCATAGTAATACTAAGATTGAACGTTTTACGTAAATTTTTAAATAGATGTATTTTTTTGCTGATAGTGACTTATTTACTGAATGGTGTATTTAATTCGGTGTAGACGTTAGATTGATAATAATATTGCAATTAAGAAAAAAAAACTTTTTATGGGGTGCGCTAAGGTGTTAAATTAAGGGAAAAACACTATTTTATGGGGTGTATATTATATTTTTAATTTCGCTCAAAAACACACTTGAGTTCATATAATAAAATCACACTGTCTGTGTTATAGCATATATTGTCAGCAGGGTTTTGGCACTGCGGCCCTAGATTTTCAAATTTCCATTTGAAGTAAAATCCAGAAATGCCTTTAGCCTCTGCATTCCCCTCTATTGCGGACTACGCCCCATTATCGTGACTATTATCATCAAGTTATAGGTATTTATAATTCCATACAATCAGTAAAAGACACCAGTTGAATATTTAACAAAATCATTATCATTCCATAGTGGCCATGAGTTTATGAACATTAGTAGTCAATTCTTTTATATAGTAATTTTATGACTAATCCTAGCACTAATCTATTTTATACCACACGCGATGAGAAAAGATCAAAATGTAAACACAGTAATGTAACTTGCTGCATGAGGTAAAATAAATTTATTTTAATTTCAGTGTTCGGCCTTAACTTAAAACAAAATAAAGTTCGCCATAAATGCGATAACAATCGACTACTGTGTTTTTTTCATTTACAATATCAAGGTTGATATAATTTTAAACACGCATAAAAATGCGAAAATAAAATAAATACTAATAATGGAAAAGAATGCATTAATATTAATTTAAAAAATGTATTAATAATAATAAATGAATCGAGAAAATGCAGCTTAAAAATAATGTATTTCTCTTAAAAAGAATACAATGTTTAAGGGTAAAATTTTCATGTTTTTTGGCTTAGTTTTCTAGTCAGAACGTTGACTGATTTCAGACTTTTTCGTTTTCGAAAAAAGACATATGTTTCAAAACACTTCTTTAGCTGTTCTGTAGTAATGAATACAGTTGGGTCGTTTAAAAATTAACCACAAAATCTATGCGTGTAATATTTTTTCCATTTAAATTGCATTTTTTCAAAAAAACAGTGCATTCACCCAGCGCATTTTGTTTTTACACTTTGGTAAGTCAAAGATGCATTTCTTTCTAACAGAAAGATACCTATAAGTACAACATTTAAATCACTGCGACTTTTCCGAAACAGGGTATTGAATTAAATATGGTTTTGCATTCCCCCCGAGATGGTTTTTCTGGCTCAGTTAACATTGACATATAAAAATCAACGCCCTTTTTCGATTTACGTGCACAGTAAACAAGTACAATGGAATGCTTACGTCATAGGTGACATCATCAAAGAGAGAAAGGTAGATATCGACGCGTCGGTTGCTACAGGTAACAAGTGGTAAAACAACAAGCGAATCACAACAATAAATCAAACACAACACTTTTGATTTTAAGTACACTTTTTGAAACCGTAACAATTTAAAAAATTGTACACAACTATAAAAATCACAAGAATTTATAATAAAGGTATATTTAACAGGTAGTCGAGGTACGCTTTACATCAGCGCATATACTAGACTGGTGAGGTAGAGTCGCGCCCGCACTATAGAGCCTTGCCAGCCGACTATGCCGCGGTGTCGCGAGTCGACGCGATCTGTTCAAATGGCCCCTCCGTTTCTCGCTCTACCGGTTGTTGTGAACGACGCTAGTGCAAGAGAGAGACAGAGAAATATAGTTGGGCTGTTTAAAAGTGAGCGGTATCTATAATACAAGCCGGTCGTGATCAACAATACAAAACCGGCTCTCTCGCTTAACGAGAAATAATTTTGTAAGCGACACGAAACGGAAAAGTTGTGAAACGTGATTTTAAATCCTTTCCCGATTGACTTTGGAGTTACAGGGAGCATTACGAGCATGCCCCTCTATTCCACTGGGCACATTGGGCAAGTGCCCAGGACTCCGTAGTTCCCGCCAGATGAGCATTCGATAATAATCGATACCGTTGACAAAAATATCGATATATTTTTTCATTGTGTATTAATTGTTAATTATTGATTTGTTTAGTAATAACGCTCTTTTTTTAATAAAAAATAGTTCTCTGTTATAGTCATAAGGGTCCCAATATTCTAAAGTGCCCAAGGCTTCCGATAGGTTAAAGACAGCCCTCATTACGAGACGATAGTGAGTGGTAAGAACATGGGCTATGCCGTACACAAATTAATAAATAATTTATTACATTGGCGCCGACCTGAAAACTTTATTTTATACTTTTTAGTGGCCTTATTTGAAGAAGGTTTAATTTTTAAGTTTTTTTAATTTATTTTTTACTTTTTAGTTGCTTTGCGAGACAATTTGCACGTTAATATTTTATTACTAAACTGAAAAAACCCGGGTCGCAGTGCCAAAACCCTGCCGACAATATAGTGTATTTGCTAATATAGGCAGTGTGGCTTTATTATGCGAACTTAAGTTGGTTTTTTGGGCAAAATAAAAAATTTGACTCCTTAATACACCCCTTAAAAGAACATTTTTTTCTCAGTTGCAATTATTATCAATCGAACCTCTAAACTAAATTATATACACCTTTCAGCAAATAATTCACTATCTGCAAACTAGTGTTTCATAAAATTTGTAAATCCGGTCCTGTCGGGCCGATTTTATTAAAATTTTAGGAGCACTTTTTAATTGCTATTAAAGGGTTAAATTTCAATTTTGAAACGATTCTGAGAATTTTTTAGGTATTTTTGGGCCCAAAAACTTTTTTCAACCCCTAAAAACTACCCTTAAAATGGCCCGATTGGGCCCATTTTAAATAGGGTTCTTGCGGTAGTGGATTCCAACATGTGGGCAAAATTTCGTAAAAATCAATTAACTCTTTCGAAAGTTATAGCGCGCACACATATATATATACTTATATATATATATATATAAATATATATATATATAAATATATATATATATAAATATATATATATATATATATATACATATATATATAAACATTTTTAAAAATGGTGCCAAAGTGTTTAGAAGGTTATGAAACGTCGAGAAATTTTGGTCCGACCCCTAGGTCCCGCCATCCGACCAACGCCAATAGTGTATGTTGTCTATGGCAAATACACTAATAAAAACTGCTGAGCCTATTTAAGTAAAACTCTGAAAGCAACTCCTATTAAACAGAAAAAGAGTCATCAAAATATATGCTGTAGATAAGAAGTAATATATATTTTTAATAATCAGTTCTGGTGCTTTTGGATGATTCTAGGTGTTTTGGGATGCTTCTGAGGGCTTTGAGATCAGTTAAAAACGACTGAACCGATTGTAGGTGACCAATCCGTTAACATTCTGAACAAAATGACGTCGATTTTTTTTAATTGACAGAACAAACAAAAAATATATACCGACATGTCGAATTGATAACCTTTTTTTAAGTCGGTTAAAAATAGTACTGGTTCAATATTCGAGTCCATAATCAAGGCAGAAAAGATGGCCGAGGTTAAATTCGCATAAAACGATAGAACAGGTCGACTAAGAAAGACTTAAATGACGATTACTAATTAAAAAGTACTTTAAATTTCCGTTTGGTATCAGCTATTCACAACGCAATAGCTATGAACTCTCTCCAGCGGTAATTTCTGTTACAGAGCAGCAGACATTTAAAGTCAAATACGTACGTGGACAATAATACCTACACACGCAGGTCGCGGGGAGCCATGAACTGAGAAACAAACGAAGACACAGGAAACAACCACGCATCAGTGAAAAAGAATTTAAATGTCTGTTGATTCGATAAACAAATACAACTCGCTGGATTTCTTTCCAAACTGTTTTCAAATATTTCTAGAAAACGGCATATTATATACATTTTTCTGTTGGCCGCGCGTAAAGAAAAGATTAACAAATTCCTCACTACATGAAACCACTGATTAATTAACATTTTTTAGTTAATTGTACATCACAATTTTAAAATGAAATAAACAAGTACCTAGATAAATGTCTTTTAACTTTTAAGGTGACTAATCACTTAGATCGTAAAATATGCCATTAGCTGTGATTAAGCATTAAGCTTCACAAGATTTGACTTGCTGCTTAAAAATTTCAAAAAAAATATTTTTTTATCCTAAAAACTGAATAAAAAACGTGATATTCGTCAGCAATATTTCTCTACAGCAGGTCACGAAATTTTGAATTACGGGAAGACAAATAAACATTTTGAAGTTTTTTCTTTACAAACTTATATTAAAAATACTGACAAAGGCTTGTTCAATGATTTTTTTCAAACCTAATTTTTTCTGTACAAAAATGTGTGTTAAACTTATTTAGATCAAATAAACTGTAAAAACTTGACTAAAACTCATATAGGAAGAATGATGCATATTTTTAATTTATTTTGAAGCATTAACATAACTGAATAATATTTTTCATAGACGTTAAAGATTTCCGAAATGTGAGTAAGTGCATATTACATGTATCCTATATATCATGTATGCGGATGAAAAAAGGGAGCGTATTGAACAGCTAGTAAACAAGCACTTAAACAATTCGTTGTGAACCTTCCAACACTCGAAATGGTACAACACTGGCCGTTTCCGGATAAAAGCTTAGGTTACCCATGCATCGAGGTTACGAGAAGAAATAAGACTATACTTCTGGTTATTTATTTATTTATTCCTGTGAATTGAGCCTAGAAGAGAAGACTAAAACAAGTTCCACATAGTTAACCCAAACACAATAATGTTATAACTTTTCTGAAAAAGAGTACATACTGCCCCTCGGATAGTTGGTTTTAGCGCTTTGAACTGTCACGTAGCTAGAAGCAACCAACTTGCCAGACGGGTCTAATTGTTTACAGTTGACTGCTTCGAACCCTTGCTCTTCACATTGTAGCCTACCCTAATTCACCTGTCTCAACTGATGTCTGCTTGATTCCGCATTTATACAAGGTTATTTGTGTTCGTAAGGTACACTTTTTATGACGACAAAATAGAAAATGGCTCTAGGGACGCCTTGTTTATACAACGTCTCAATGGCTCTGCTGTTGTGAATTTCCTCGTAAGCTCTAATCCAAAACTGGTGTATGAATTTTATTATTTAAGGTAGTTGTCGTGGTACAACATTGTCAAAAAGTTATAGATTATACGCGCCACAAAAGTATACTAGCTTGTAGCTAAGTGATCCATAATTTGTACGCAAGACTGTACCCGTGGAAACGTAACCGATACAGTATTCATATGCATGTATACTTTTCTATAAATTGTTGAACTTTAAACCGTTATTTATAAATAATTAGACGGTCAAAAATTGTTTCTTATTTTTTTTTAAACTCATAACAAATGCATTGAAAGACTGTCAGTTTTTGGAAAGTTTCTGACAGTTAGTTCTTTTTTTATAAATAAGAAACTGGTTCAGAACTACAGAGATCGTATACAATCAATGTTAATTATCCAATTTTTAATTGAATTTATCTCGGATTATATACGGTCGATCGACTTCAAATTTTCAGGGTAATTGTATTATCATATCCTTAATAAATATACAAAAATTAAGCATTTTCTGACGGTGTGCCTTAACCACGATAACTACCTTAAGAAAATTATAAATTGGTACTAGAATATATAAATTAGTACTAGGTTCAGATAACTTTAGCATATGGTGGCCTTATAACAAAAATGGTTCAGATTTAAGTAAAATGTATGTTGGATGATCCTTAAAGTATGCCCTATTAAATAAAAAGATTCACAAATGCTGGCAATATGAGATAGCATACATATAAAAAATATATTTTTTTATGTCAAACGGATGAACCTATTTTAATAAAAACTATATGGTACCAATCCGGTAGCATTCTGAACAAAATTGTGTTGAAATTTTTCAAATTGGTTTACAATTCACGAAAATATTGTTGAACATACATTAAAAAAAACCCGGGTCGCAGTGCCAAAACCCTGCCGACAATATAGTGTATTTGCTTATACAGGCAGGGTGGCTTTATTACGCGAACTTAAGTTGGTTTTTGGGCAAAATTAAAAATTTGACTCCTTAATACACCCCTTAAAATAACATTTTTTTTCTTAACTGCAATATTATTATCAATCTAACGTCTACACCGAATTCAACACACCGCTCAATAAATAAGTCACTATCTACAAATTAGTGTTTTCAAAAAATTTATAAGTCCGGTCCTGTTGGGCCGATTTTATTGAAATTTTAGGGACACTTTTTAATTACTACTAAAGGGTTAAATGCCAATTTTGAAACGATTCTGAGAATTTTTTCGATATTTTGGGGCGCAAAAACATTTTTCAACCCCTAAAAACTACCCTTAAAATGACCCGATTACGCCCATTTTAAATAGGCTTCTTGCGGTGATGGATTTCAACACGTGGACCAAATTTCGTTAAAATCAATTAACTCCTTCGAAAGTTATTGCCCGCACACATATATATATATACGTATATAATATATATATATATATATATATATATATATATATATATATATATATATATATATATATATATATATATATATATACATATATATATATATAAACATTTTTTAAAATGGTGCCAATGTGTTTAGGAGGTTATGAAACGTCGAGAAATTTTGGTCCGACCCCTAGGTCACGCCATCCGACCGATGCCAATAGTGTATGTTGCCATATGGCAAATACACTAAAAATATACATACATACGAATATAGAACTTTCTGCTTTTTTTGAAGTCGGTTAATTAGTTGAAACCCGTGCAGACCTTTAAAGCTTCCTAACACCTTGGTCCGTGGATTAAACCAGTAAAATATACCTGTATTCCTCTACACGCGTTACGCGTATGAATGACAAACTAAACATCCCCTACTCACTTTTTTTTTGTGTGTAGGTAGAAATTTGATATCCACTTTTTTCTTGTTATACATAGTTTATACACTTTCACTTTTTAACAAGTAAATAACTTCAAACAGCTTACTTTAAGGGATGTAAAAATTTAACCAGACTTTGTCAAAATAAATAGTAGTTTTGGACAAACGAGATTTAAATTCATAAAATAAAACGTGAATTTATCTGGATAAGTTGTGCAAATATCGTTTGATACTGACTTAGGTTGTGTAATAACGGTTTGGCTGAATGAAGTCATACGCGCGGATCAATACTTGAATATGTCAGCTGTTTGGGCTATTTGGGGTGCAATGAATGGTTCACAAAACAATTAAAAGAGCGATTGTCAAATTGTTTCATTGCAGTTGTTATTTACGTTTACAGTACCGTTCGCTCTTAAAATATGGTTTTGAAGAATATAGACAATAAATCTGAAATTTTGGTCCAGCACCAAACAAGAAGATGGATAGTCAAAGATGAATAATTGTAGATTATAGACGCTCAACAACTGAGGCTAACGGATACTCGAAGTTTCGTTAAATACTTAAAGACAAAATGCATTTTTATTTGTGTCGAATTCAAATTTGTACACAAAATCAATTTAATTAATATCAACGAAATTATATCCGGCTGTTTGGGTTCCGGAAATATTTAATTTGTTTTAATTAAACTTTATTAATATGTTAATTTATTTCTTTGTAAATACATCAAAAGATAACGAAATCTTGGGATTATTTTGAAGGTTAATGAAATAAAAAATATTAAATACAACATTTAATTCAATTTACAATTTCGTGTGAATATACTTCGACTTTATAATTACGTAAATAAAAATTTCCAAGAACATAAAAAAGTGTTCTAAACGTCTATACTGAAATATAAAAGAAATTACCTAAAAATGAACAGGTACAAAACATTATTTGACTATTTAAGGGGCTACTTCTTGCCGAGTAGCACACACTACGACAAAAACGGGATTATCAATGAGCGAAAATAGTTATTTACACTCGGGTGAAGCCGGGCTAGACATCTATTTAGTTACTGTATACAAATTAATCACTGCCGAGATCCTAGACTACTTTTTGGAAGTATTTCATTCAAAAATTACAGATCTGATAAAACCGATTTCTCTTTAATCTGACTCGTCAGCTATGTGTCTACCCTCTTCGCTCGTCGAATAATCTAGTCTATAAAAGCATCGCACGAAGATTATTCCAGACCATTTTAAAAAATGACACTAATGAAAAATTTTCATTTTGAATTATTGTTTCCAAAGATAGTTATTATTTTTAGCAACTTTCTGCACGTAAATACTTTTGGATATCTTGAACTCAGAAAGGATTCTTCTTTTACTTGTTGTGTACAAATTTTTATTTATTCTATTCACAAAATATTAAAAAATAATTTTTTTGAAAATATTAAGTTTCCAAAATTTAAATGAAATTTTTTTCAGGTCCCTGCTGATTATAAGACCATGAGCAGTAAATTATGTTTGTGTCTCAGCTGTCGAGCGTCTATAGTCTACAAATTTTTTTCTCGTTTTTGCGTAAGTCCGAAATTGACTGTATATACAAACTTATACTGAAAAAAGTCTGCACAAACTGTGATTATTGATTTATGAATGAGCGTTCAGCATCTTTACGAGGGTGCGATACTCACCCCTAAAAATCATACAGCTTTTATAATGGATTGAAAACAGGGTGCTCAAGCTCTTACCAAATATTAAGCATCATGTTTTATTCTATTTTCTAGACCTCGGCATAAAATAAAGTTATCTTATTTTAAAAATTACATGAAAAAACTAAGTACGATTCGGACCACCGTACCACCGTATAATATTTATTAACTTTATTTTATTTTTATTATTTGTTGTTATAGTCACCATAGTAATTACACACTGAGGTACAGAAATGCCTGAACTAATAGCTTTTAAGAGATTCCGTCCGATGTCACTAATATACACTATTTTGACGTTTATAGAAAAAAAATATTTTTTGTGATGTAACCACAAATTTACGGTTTTCGGATTTTTTTGGTACTTGTGCTATAAGACATTGCTTCTTGCCAAATTTCATGATTCTAGGTCAACGGGAAGTATCCTATAGGTTTTGATTCCCTTGCGAGTGTCAAAATACGCGGCATAAACGGTTGTACCTTTTGAGTGCGTTGACTTAGAAGTTTGATTTTTTCACAACTCCAAGGGATTGCAGACTTGAGTATTTGATATTAATTTCAACTTGATACCTTCACGCATTCCTGAGAAAAGGGGTCTTGACAGACAACAAAGTGATCCTAAAAGGGTTCCTTTTTCGCTTTGAGATACAATACCCTCAAAAATACGGATTTTTTTTATTATTCATCCCATACATCGGTAGTTAATGTTGTTTAATTATAAATAAAATATACGATATAATATTACAAGCAATTGCGATATTCCCACGCTTCTTTATATTGTGAAAATAATGTGAAATTGTCTAAAAACACGTAAATAAGGAAAACAATGAAATCTCATGGAATGGATTATTATTACATTGTTTCAATGCTGCGATGTCCTTCATAAATAAATTATGATTTCATTGTAAAAATATGGTGCTGCCATTAAACTTTCCAATACATAATAAGTAATAACTTTATATCTAAATAAGTTTAATAATTATAATTAATTATACATATGTGTTCATATGACGAGTCCCTAAATTTTTTTTAAACTCTTCTGTAAATTTCCGAAGACCCTGCAACAGACGTCCATGACTCGAGTTTTCGAGTGTCAATAGTCTACAATCAAATGAAATCCGAAAGATTTTGCTACGTGGTCAAATATTTCTCGAGTATTTTTTTATGAAACCAGTTTTAGATAATTAAAAAAATATCATTTCTTCATAACAAAATATTGGACCTTATAGAACAAATAAAATTAAGAATCTAAGTCTATAGAACCAATTCATATTTCTCATTTATCATGACTTTCACAGCCTTAGAACTGAAACATTGTAGCAGAAGAGTCATGGAAACACAACATAAAAACCAAAGTAACTCACGATTTCAACTTATTTTTGTGCGATTTATATAGATGCGTACCCGCCAGTGTTTATTAGCGCCAAAACCACATCTAACATTTGCCGAATATTTGGTTATTCGGAATGTAACCTTGTCGAATATTCAGTTAGGTATCGAATGTACTATTCGTTGCGACTCCAATTTATATAAATTATGTCAAGACGAAATCTCGGCAAAACGAATTAAGTAAATACGTGACAAACGACAGTGAGATGATATTAGATGACGCACAAAAAGCAGTGGGCTGGGGACTGACTTATGGATCTAATTACCGTCAATTATATTAAGAGTGGCGAGGCATGAATGTGTCATTCATAAAGATGTGAAGGTCATAGGTCGGGTCATTGTTCAATTTTATAATTATTGACAGGACCAACCAAAATTAATAGTCCAATCATTTTTCGAAATTGAAAATTGTGACCGTTGAGAATAGTAATTTAATATTTGTCCAATGTTTTCCATACTCGATTGCATCATTTGCTATGATGTGAAAAATAATCTTTTTTGAATCAAAATTCATTGACAATTCTAAAACAATCGTTTTTTTTTTTTAGTTCATGAGATTACCCTCAACAAACAAGCAAACAAATCTTTTCTCTTTATAATATCGCTTACTATTGATTTTAAGAGGGTATTCTTATGTGACCACTTCGAAAAATCGATTTTTTTTTCATATTTCAATAGTAAAACCTACCGAAAATATGCTGTGAAAAATAGAGACCGAAATTCCTAGTGTTAAATAAATTACAACTCATAGTCGCCGACGAGCCGTATAAGCGACTTGTTGGCTCTTGAAACTTTAAACGCATTTATCTGGAAACATTATTTTCTAAAACTGTAATGGTCCTAAAAAAAAAGTATTCAACCGATTGCTTTGAAATTTATATATGTTCTTCTACTCATTAATGGTTATCGTCCGTACCAAAATTGCTTATTTTCGAAAATATTTTCTTATTTTTTTTAACCGATTTTAACAAAAAAATTAACAAAAAACACAAACTTTTTTTCTACAGTCTGCCATTTTTTTTTAAATTAAATTGATTAATTTTGGTAGGGACGATAGCCACATCTTTACTGAACAATGATCCATTCGATTTTTTTATTTCAGACAACATGAACAGCCGCTATTACCATGACCAGTGACCTGCTTTTTTTTTTTAGTGTCTAATTTAATTAAAAAAAAATATATATAAAAAATGTAAAATAAACGAAAAAAATTTTTTTTTATACAGTTAAAGATACAAACAAAAACATATAAAAAAATTAAAATGATTTAATGCTATTGTCGTCTAAAAAAAAATTCCCTAAAAAGAGGTAAAATTTATGCGTTCACATAAGAATACCCCCTTAATACTTTTAATCAATCCCATATTTCTTTTTTCTTAAGAGTTTCAGACATTGCATGACGCAAGGGGAAGCAGGAGAGGGATCTGGAATAACGAATAAAAATATGAAAACTCATTAAACTTATTTTTGTTATTAAACCTTGGCGCCTGAAAATGACCCGAATGACACTTAGAACGTTGAACTAGCTTTTATGACCTAATTTTAGTTTGCTAATCGAATGCTCCCCCTCTGACCAAAATTGCGCGTACGCCCTTGATTACAAAAAAGCGTCCACTGTTTTTACGCGCTCAAAAACGACTCAATTTGTGCTAATCCCGTGGGATATTGCTGCTTTCAGTTCAATAAGTATGCTGCAATATTCACTTCTACATCAATAAAGCGTGCGATCAAACGGATAACGGAAACCCAATCACGCATCACGTAACAGGTTTAAAATTAACGAGTTAAATCGCAATTCACATATTAATTAACAGAATTAACCGAGTTAAAAGCGCTCTGCATTGTCTGGCTGAACCGCTCGCGACCCATATAATTTGTTAATTAGCGAACCAGTTCATTTTATCGCTAATTAGTAATTAGTATTATTACACACGATATTTCACGTTCTGATTTATAATTGGCGGCTATGTTTGACCTAACAAATCCACATAAACAATGAAATGCTGACTGCACTAGGTTATTACTAAATCCATTGTTTTTGTAGAAATGCGATTGAATCATTGCATTAGTTAAGGAAAAAATTTAGTTTCAGCAAAATGATGTTGCTATGTAAGGTAAAATATTGGTAAATACGTAAAATTTAAATGTATATTATTAAATAATATTAAATGTATATATTTAAATTGTATATTACGGCGAGCTGTAACATTAAACCATACGAACCGTAATACCATTACGCACAGATGTTGACAGTACTAGTACGTAATGGGTCCTCTTTACATGCCTGTATTTTTAGATAGGTATCTGCCCTCTACACTACAATATAAAAACAATATATTATCAGGAAATGTATCTAATTTGTTTTTTTGTAAAGTGATCTGATACGTAGTGAAATGTAGACTTTTAGAAAAGTTCATCAATACACCACCAGAAATCTTAAGGTAGTTGTCGTGGTTAAGGCACACCGTCAGAAAATTCTTAATTTTTGTACACTTATTAAGGACATGATAATACAATTACCCTGAAAATTTGAAGTCGATCGACCGTATATAATCCGAGATAAATTCAATTAAAAATTGGATAATTAACATTGATTGTATACGATCTCTGTAGTTCTGAACCAGTTTCTTATTTATAAAAAAAGAACTAACTGTCAGAAACTTTCCAAAAACTGACAGTCTTTCAATGCATTTGTTATGAGTTTAAAAAAAAATAAGAAACAATTTTTGACCGTCTAATTATTTATAAATAACGGTTTAAAGTTCAACAATTTATAGAAAAGTATACATGCATATGAATACTGTATCGGTTACGTTTCCACGGGTACAGTCTTGCGTACAAATTATGGATCACTTAGCTACAAGCTAGTATACTTTTGTGGCGCGTATAATCTTTAACTTTTTGACAATATTGTACCACGACAACTACCTTAAGGTCCACACCCACTGAATGGGATCCGATCGGTTCGGCACGATCGATCAGTGTTAAGCGAGGTCTTACTGTATATTATTTCGTATGAGATTCACTAATTCTGCCTATAGGTTGGGTACAGTTAAAAATCTAAGTCAACATAATAATGTTATTTTTATTTAATTCGGTAACAATATGATAAGATGACAAACCCTACTAACCTTCACTAACGACTTCATGATGGGGCTATCCATCAAGCCCTTGAGGAAAATGAGATCGGTATCGTTGACGCCCTGCACTTTTCCGTTCAACTCTTCGATGTTCTCGCGAACGTGGTTGAACGCCGCTGAAACAAAAAACAAACATGCCAACATTAAACATAAAATAAAACCCGGGTCGCAGTGCCAAAACCCTGCCGACAATATAGTGTATTTGCTTGTATAGGGCCGTGTGGTTTTATACTTTTATTATGTGAAATTAAGTTTGTTTTTGGGCAAAATAAAAAATTTAACCCCATAATACACCCCTTAAAATAACATTTTTTTCTTAATTGTAATATTAAATACACCCTTCAATAAATAAGTCACTATCTGCAAACTAGTGTTTTCATAAAATTTGTAAATCCGGTCCTGTCGGGCCGATTTTATTAAAATTGTGGGGAAACTTTTTAATCACTACCAAAGGGTTAAATTTCAATTTTGAAACGATTCGGAGAATTTTTTCAGTATTTTGGGGCCCAAAAACAGTTTTCAACCCCTAAAAACTACCCTTAAAATAGCCCGATTAGGCCCATTTTAAATAGGCTTCTTGCGGTGATGGATTTCAACATGTGGCCCAAATTTCGTTGAAATCAATTAACTCTTTCGAAAGTTATCGCGCGTACACATATATATATATATATATATATATATATATATATATATATATATATAAATATATATATATATATACATATATATATAAACATTTTTAAAAATGGTGCCAAAGTGTTTAGGAGGTTATGAAACGTCGAGAAATTTTGGTCCGACCCCTAGGTCCCGCCATCCGACCGACGCCAATAGTGTATGTTGCCATATGGCAAATACACTAATAAAGTCTTCGCAATCACGATCAATCATTTTGTAAATGGTGACCGTAACTTGCTTTGATTGATTGGTTAGCAAAGTGTCTGATACAAGCAAACTTAATAAGATATTTCACCTTTGAAAATATCTTTTTCGATCAAAGTTTATTTAGTCTTAAAATGAAGCTTTTACATATTTTTAACACGTAAGTCTATTTCTCAACAGATTATTTGTGAAATAAGAATTATTCCTTTAGGGTCTTGAAGTCAACACACTTTGTTGAAAGTTATTACGATGCCGATATACAATTATTTTTAAAAAATACGCCATCTTGAATAGCCATCTTGAATTCCTATTAATCCTATATTATTCTTGCAAAAATATAGTCGGAATGGATTTACATTATGCTGAGATGTGACATGATGCTATCTCGACGATTTGGAGAATAAAATGAATGAAACGAAAATTAAAAGAGTGACACAAATACATTCACAAACCAGTGACGTACATTCAATGACAGGTATATGTAGGGTGCGGACTGTTGGTTAGAGCGTCATGCTATAAATAACGCAAAAAGTCGCGGGTTCGATTCTCTTATATGCATAATATATTTTGCGTTTTTACGCTGTATTTTTGTTCTAATGATTTGAATATAGTTTTTTAATTTCTATAATACTACAGGTACTTAGATAATATAAAAATATTAATAAGATGTCATTGATTTTCAAATTATTCATATAAGATGTGTCACTTCGATCGTGTGTACTGCAACACATGTATTTTTTAAGTATTATCGGACACTGTGGTGCACTTGAACAGATTGTACATTATAGACGATCGACAGGTCATCAACGTTTGGTATACAAAAATAAAACTTACAGGAAATATAAAATTAAATAGAAATTTGTTTATTATTAAAAAGTTCACGTGTTTCAAACATCTGTCGAAAACATCTCCCGTGTCAACGATTGTTTAAAAGAAATCATCATAATGATGGTTCCTACGTGCCCGGTCATCAACTCATCAACATCGCCAAAGTGTAATTTAACCTCTGAATTAGCACTTTTTAAATATACGTCTATATCAGGGATAGTCAACATTTTTATGCTTCACAGTAATACAGATCACCTTTGACCTTAATGCAATTTGAAAAAGTGTCTTAAAAATAACGGAAATAATTGTACCTAATCCTTTATATTATGATAATGAAACAATTCTAAACGCTCCTTTTTAACGTACATGGTTCTTTGGTTTCGATTTCCTCGACCGTTTACAAGAAACTCTTTACATATAATATTATGTTGTGTACTCAGTTTGAATTTCTCCGCAGACAAGTATGTTAAAAAAGAGCTGTTTGTTTATAAAAAACATAAGCCTTTATAATAAAAATAAAAAAAAAAATATAACATCTGTGCAGGACAAAAAGATTCGTTCAAAATAAATATATATAGGTACCGCTGGTGGGCAGTCGAAAGAGAACAGTTTGTAAATATATATCTACATATAGATATTTTTTGAAAACAAATGAAGATTGATTTAATGGGCACCCCTGGTCTGTATCGTCCATCGCTGTGGTGCAACCTTCAGTAAATTTGTCTGTGACGAGAGAAACAAAAGACGGAAAAACAATATCGCATCATCCCACATGTTGACTATAGAAGCAGCCTACGTACATGACGTGTTAATTACGTCGTTAATAAATTAATAGCAAAGTTAATTAGCGCCTAACACAAAAAACCGTGTCTTATAAAAGAAATATTAGAACGTTAACAAAATGTCGGGGATTCCCCAAAATAGGAATGATAGCTTGAAAAACTTATTTAGAATATTTTTTTACACATTTTACATTATTAATTTCTACACTAGTCGCTACCCGTAGCTACGTATATATGATTCAGATAAAACATGCCAACGACAACAGTAGTGGAGGACGGAGGGTTTTACGACTAATTTAATAAGACTTTCTTTTTGGGTCAGAAACAATTCACCAAAGTTTCATCATAAATGAGATGAATTGCATAGGAACACATAGGAGACCAACAAACCAACAAACAATTATTTTTATATATAATGACTAGCCGCTACTCGCGGCTCCACACGCGTTTAAGTTAAACAATGTTTAGTAGCTCACTCGGCATCGTTTTACAATCTTGCCTTGCGAGGCTGCGTCTTGGTCTATATAAGTAGCCACAGTTTCTTTCGTCGACAAACGTTGCAAAATTGGTCTCCACGAAAAGAGCTTTCATTCTAACGCGATAATATGTAGCCTATATACTTCCTGAAGGTCCATTCTAAATATTGGTGAAAAAAAAATTAAATCGGACTAGTAGTTTCGGAGATAACCTCCTATATCCAAAATTACAAACGTTATAATATTAGTACTTTGGAAATATTTTTAAAATATATTATGTATAACTAGCGGTACCTGTGCGAATAATTCGCTCTAAAATTCGTTTCTAATTTCTCACACTCTTTATAACTTACTTCTTTTTGTTGTATTACATTACGAAGCTCAGTGACGGTTCAAGAAAATATTTTTCTAAAACTGTCATATAGAGGCGCAAGTATCGAAAACGTTGAGCTGAAGCGCCGCCATACGAAAAGTATTTATACGTGAATTTTGATTAAAAATTAAACAAAAAAATTTACCGACCGTCAATCATGTTGACGTTGTTTCAAAGTTAGAACCGTCAGATGGCAGCATTGCTGAATATACTGAATAAATGTATAATTGTTATAATTAATTATTTTGCAAAAACAAAAGCAATAATAGATTTTTTAGTTGTTGATGTCGGTAGAGCAAGCAATTATCTATAAAATGATATAAAATTTATGTGCAATTGTGTGGTTTTTTCGAAAAAGGGAGGCAAACATCTTAACCTTAGCTTATTAATATATATAATGATATTGTGTACCTATATGTTTACTTATCACATAAATAAGAAATGCGTTTTAAATCTAATTATTTAAACTTTTAAGTAACAGCGGAAAGTATTATACGCAATGTTTCAAAACTGCGCTGCATTATAGTAGAAATGCATTTTGAACCACAAAATAAACAAAAAAGCTCAAAATATTAATATCTCAAATTACTTTATTAACGACGTAATCGATATATATTATTTCTCAGAGGTGTTTTGTCAAAATTAATGCAGTTTGATACGCCGTTTTGGAGTTTATTTTTCTCTCTAATTACGAAAACTAAGTTAATATCTTAAAATTAATGTTTTCATTAAACAATTACAGTTTAAAAATGTTAACAATTTCATTACAAAAAATAACATGTCGCCATTTGATGGCAATTTATTTATTAACGTAGTGGCGCTGAAGTCTCTAAATAGCATAGAATAAAATTTATTTCCACGTAACTGAACTGACGGTGCGAAGTATTCGCACGGATCCGCTAGTATTTGTGTTAAATGACGAAAAGCTTGCGATAAAAACTCTTAAAACAGATGTGACTAAACATCTTCATTTCAAATTTTACGCACCTGAACCGTGGTCTTGTAGCTTTACAGTGTTGCAAAGTTTATAGAGACTAAAGAGAGAGATTGTAGATTATAGACGCTCAATGTCTAAAGTCATCAGCGCAGGGTCGGACTGGATAAAAGGGCCCGGGTGGCTCCCCACAAGTCCGGGGCCCGAGATAGGATAGGATACTATCGGAAAAAAATGAAATATACTTTTCACAACTAGTTTCACGGAACAGGAATGGTCTGCTCAGGTTCAACCATATTCGAATTTTTCTATTTTCATTTCGCTCTAAATGTATGAACGAATTATCTGATCTATTTTACATTTAGGTCGCAAGAGCTGGAACCTAGCCTGCGCGGGCCCCTTATCCTACCTAACGACTGACTTGCGGCAAGCCCCGCAAGCCAGGCCCGTGGGGGGCCCGCGTAGATTGGGGCCCGGCTGGGAAACTCCCCCTCGACTATATGGCCAGTTCGACGCTGCATCAGCGGAGGGAGACTAAAAAAGTCATTCTGAATCATACTATAAAAATTAGCAATTATCGGTAACATACGTTTTTGTGTCGCTTTACGTATAAATAAAATGAATTTAATATCATAAACAACTTTATTATAGCTCTGTTATTCACATATTAGTGACAAGTAATTACAAACACGTCCGACGGTGATGAATGGTTCAATTTATTGCAGCATCAGTAGGCAGTGGCTTCGACGCATGCTATCGAAATCATAAATAGAAATCATAAAGTATTCAATTATGTAAAACAGTAGTTCTCATACTTTTTTGGCGACGAAACCCTTTGCAAATACTAAATATTTTACGGAGCCCTAAAATAAGCAAAACCCAATGTTCATTCTTTAATGAAAATCATAAAAAACCCGGGTCGCAGTGCCAAAACCCTGCCGACAATATAGTGTATTTGCTTGTATAGGGCCGTGTGGTTTTATAATTTTATTATGTGAAATTAAGTTTGTTTTCGGGCAAAATAAAAAATTTAACCTCAAAATACACCCCTTAAAATGACCTTTTTTTTCTTAAATGTAATATTATTATCAATCTAACGTCTACACCGAATTAAATACACCCTTCAATAAATAAGTCACTATCTGCAAATTCGTGTTTTCAAAAAAATTGTAAGTCCGGTCCTGTTGAGCCGATTTTATTAAAATTTTAGGGGCACTTTTTAATTACTACTAACGGGTTAAATGCCAATTTTGAAACGATTCTGAGAATTTTTTCGGTGTTTTGGGGCCCAAAAACATTTTTCAACCCTTAAAAACTACCCTTAAAATGGCCCGATTACGCCCATTTTAAATAGGCTTCTTGCGGTGATGGATTTCAACACGTGGGCCAAATTTCGTTAAAATCAATTAACTCTTTCGAAAGTTATGCCCGTACACACACACATATATATATATATATATATATATATATATAGATATATATATATATAGATATATATATATATATATATATAGATATATATATATATATAGATATATAATATATATATATATATAGGTATATATATATATATATATATAGATATATATATATATATATATATATATATATATATATATATATATATACATTTTTAAAAATGGTGCCAATGTGTTTAGGAGGTTATGAAACGTCGAGAAATTTTGGTCCGACCCCTAGGTCCCGCCATCCGACCGACGCCAATAGTGTATGTTGCCATATGGCAAATACACTAAAAATACCTTCTTTACATAGCACTGTATTGATTCCACTAAAAATTGATAAAATTGTTTCCATTTAATGAGAGGTATAAAGTTGTTTTTTGGCCAATTGTTTAAGTCGGTGTTTCGTTCTTTATGTTGATATTATTTCGGTGGAGCCCTCGCTGAGGTTTAACGGAGCCCCACTTTGAGGATCGCTGATGTAAAATATCGCGTGTCCTAAATCATTCGCTACGTTCAAGGTTATTAGCCACAGAAGTGACCTCGTTCCGTTGGATAGTAGTGGGGGGATGATGTCATCCAGTGGATTGTCAATTGATATTGCCTGAATGATAAAAATACTGAACGATCTTCCAGCTACCGCCACTCATTAACAAGGTAACCTGTGTATCTAATGACAACACCCGACGTCCATCTCTTGTAACGAATATCCCGTAGAAAAGAAAAGTGATAATATATTTTGAATTACAGATTCCGATTTCCAACTTTTTGAAAAATATAAGAAACTAGCCGCTACCCGCGGCAACATCCAGTTTTTCGTATCTACTGTCATGCCGAACCGATCCCATCTTTATGGTATTTTGTGACCTTTTTTAGATAATAGAAAAAGTAAAGTATGCAAATACAATATTATGTTGCACAGTGTACTTATTCTGGAACACACTGTACTACGAAAATAATGTGCACAGAAGATATTTTCATTGCAAACATTATACACAGAATTTAATTTATGCGATGAAATCATACTTCAGTATTCAATAACAAATATTTCTATACATAAAATAATTTCAAATTTTAATAGCAGAAAACGGCGTAAGTGCCCCATTTAAATTTATCAATACATTAACGACCAATTAGATAAACATTTAAATTAAACTATTAAGTTACTTTGTCACTGCTTTATGACACTAAATAAAGATTTATTATTATTATTACCGAGCTGGGTAGAGTAGTGGTGACAGCCCTAGACTCGCATTCGGGAGGTCCGGGTTCGATTCCCGGCGGGGGCAGATGTGGCTGGGATTTTTTCCTACTGCCTTTCGCCGAGAAACGGTAATTCCTGTACCGACCATCTTGATTGAGGTTTTCCATGGTTTCCCTCATTTAATTCCAGATAAATATCGAGATGGTTCCTTATTTGAGGCCATGGCCGATTACCTACCAAACTCCTAGTTCAAAAATTACGTACCGTATCCTAATTTCCTATAATTCCTTCATTCGCCCATTGCTATTACATAAATTGAAGTTGTAAAAATGTAGAAAATAACGGGAAGTGGTAGATGAAAAAACAGTAATGGTGCGAATGGCGTCTGTTATGACATAAAGTCGAGAAACGGACGTTAAACGCATTATTATTATTATTATTAAATATATGTATACAAAATTTCAAACTAATTGAAAATATCACTGGTATTCCCCGTTTTGTACTGCTTGTGGGACTTCCTTTTCAGTTATTCTCAAAAACATATACTCTTGATTAAGATGTGGCAGCAATGTTCTTCTGTTAGTTTTCTCCTCAGGTTATACTGAACTTTATTTTTCACGTCACGGAGCTACAATTTATTGCGTTTACGTGAAATAAAGGTCCCCTTCGGTGGTATTTTACACAGCATTTCGTCCTGGAGGTATATAACTTCCTTAAATTTAATACTTGCATCTTATACTATGTCGTCTGAATTGTTTTTTTTTTTTTAAAGACAGTGAGCAAGGTTGACTTCAGCGAGTCTAACGGTTCGAGCGGAAGTTCATAAATATATTTTTTGCAATGACAGATTTCCCTATTTGTTTTAGTAATTTGACTAGTCTATGAAGCCTTTGGTGAAGTTAATGTCAAAATTTCTTTCGAATAGCTTTTTGCAAAAATTCCAGTAGATAATTTTATACCTTGGTTAAACTACAAGTTAAGATCTTACAAGTAGATTCCAAATATCTAGCACTACTACATTATATAGGTTTTGATTCCCTTGCGAGTGTCATAATATGCGGCATAAACGGCCGTATCTTTTGATTGCGTTAACTTAGAAGTTTGATTTTTTCACAGTTCCAAGGGATTGCAGACCTGAGTATTTGATATCAATTTCAACTTGATATTTCCACGCGTTCCTGAAAAAAATGGTCTTGACAAACAGACAGACGGACAACGAAGTGATCCTATAAGGGTTTCCTATTTTTCTTTTAAGGTACAGGACCCTAAAAAAACGATGACGTGGAAAGGGGCAAGGCTAAAAATAAAAGACTACTACCAAAAAAGATGCGGTTTTAAAAAATAAACATGTCCGAGGATTTTGATCGCAGAAGATGTTGGATTTTTTATATGGATTGTTTCACATTTAAGTTTAATACACTGTACAATAAAATTTTTATTGAGAATATATTTCACGTAATTCCTCTTGATCCAATTTCCGAAATATTAATAGAACTTCAACGTTTATATTAAAATGAGGCCATCGGTTCATTAATAAGTTTAATCACTAAAATAAAAATAACATTCAAGTTCGATTTTGCAATACACTTATTTTTTAATAGGTCAATCTATAACATTACAAAGAGGTGAAATCTCTGGAACTACTGAACTGGTTCTACAAATTGTTTCACTAATTGAGTTATACATAGGCTATATTTTATTTTGATAAAAATAAGTTCTTAGTTTGAAATTTCAATATTTACAAATCAGATCGGAAGAAAAAGCGCTACTTGGTGTTTTGTCGGCGTGAGCTGACCAAATGGTTGGATATGCGGATAGATCGAATAGTTCAACTGGGATAATACAATGGACCCGAAGGCTCCGCGACTGTTATCGCTACCGAGCTGGCTATAAAACATTGTTTCATTTCAATCGCGTGCGGAGCCGCCGGTAGAAGCTAGTATCATATAAAAATCCAGTTTAACAATTACCTTAGGATGTGACCATATATTTCTTAATAATTGTATTGCAAAATTTTAAATCGAAACAATGAAAAAACTAATCGATCAAAACGATATTTTTTTTAAATTTAGTTTAGTATGCATGTATTTTTTGTATAATGCCTTTTTCGAATTAGTTTAGCATTTTTATTAAAATTTTTCTTGAAAAATTATATTGTTCTGTGTGTACGTACTAATGATTTACCATCTTCAAAATAAAAAAATAGACAATTACTGACCGAACTGTATATGAATGCCATTTGGCAAACAGTCATACGTTGTTTATACTACACACTACAGAAGCGAAATTTACGCAAAATCTCAATGTTATAAGTTGACATTTGCACTTCAAAAAAATTAGAGTCCGTCTTACCGGATAACTACCTCCGTAGTACGTAGGTTCTTGATTAGTTTCTTAAAAATAAATAATTAAATACAACTCTGCCATTTTACTGCACTCTTAATGTTAATTATACTCCAAATTAACTTCAAATCCAACAGTAAATAAAATACAATTCACAAGCTCACAACAAATTACGAACAAATCATTTAAATTTTTAATAGTGTCAATAATCACCAGCGTTAGTAAAAAGTTTTTGAGGTTAATAAAATCTGCTTTTAAAAGATGTCGCGATGTCACACAACTTTTAAATTGTTATCAGAGCAATCTTGTCACAATTAATTGAACGGATTTCAAGCGTTGCAGGTGTATTACCGAAACAAAAGACGTCGACGCCGCGAGCGACTTTCATCTTCTGACTAAACTGCTCGGAACTCAATTAGAGATATGAAGCGTGCAGAATGTTTGACGTAACAATTCAAACTATTGTACGAAAATAAATTATATGACTACATAAACAGCCTCTTTTATAATTTTACAGTTTATTTACATTTTACATGTTTCAGGGACTTTTTTTATTGTAGATCGTAGACGTTCGACAACTAAGTTCATTAGCGTCGTATTACATCAAATTAAAAATAAAATTTGAAATAAATCTTTCAGAAAGCAAAAATCTTCCCTTGTAACAGCGGGTTCGAACCTTCCTACTTATCGCAAAGAATGTAAGTACAATCCACGAACCCACTGATATCAGACAGATTATTTTTTGAAGTTATACATCTTTTGCCGCGTTATCAAAAATGATGAGACTGAAGTAACATAAAAATGAACAGGATGCAGTTGCTCGCAGAAAAAGCTACCAACAGAATACACTAGCCATATGTTGTTGTAGTTTTTCGATTCACTGAGTGAAGAGGATAGAGTATGGTAGAGATCATGTACGCATGCACCGTTGCGTCTAAAAATATTGTATCTTATTATTTTTTTAAATTAAAATATTTGTAGGAGACTTGGGCTCTTATATCTACAGCGTCGCGCGTACAGTTTTTACGAATTCTTACCGTCATTGAATTTTGGGACACACACTTCGCATTGCGGCCGGCCGTAATCAGTATCCTTTCTCTCTATCCCCCTTACTATTTATGTACAAAATGAATATCGAATCAACTTGGTTGCGTGTGTCCCGATATATTTTCAATTTATTATTTCATTAGTATTTATTTATGAACATGATGTTAGCATGTTTTTTGTAATACTTTAACGTATAACAATTTTATGAATGGATGTCTCATTCATTAGCCTTCGTGTAAAAAGCTTATTTAATTACACATCAAAGCGCTACAAATATACAAATAACTTCTGGTGCTGTCGCATAAATCATATGACAGCTGTCATAGTTTCGATATAATTTTTCGTAACAGATCAAAGACACTTTGTCAAAATTACGGTTTAAATTTCAAAAAGCCATTTATCTAATAAAAATATTTCTTCTTGCAATGTTAGATGATTATTGCAAACAGGGTTGGCGCGGGACACAATTTTTGATTTTTTTTAATGAGGGGATGGTCACTAGACTGACCCATCGGTAGACCAGTCCAGCAGATATTTTCCTGGTACTTTCTAAAACCATTCTTTTAATGGACGATTAAAAATAAAAGAATTTTGACAATTGAAACCACGCAGCTGTCGTTAATGGAACAAAGTACATTAAAAACTTGGATTAAAAATAGATCATAAATAACATCTGAAAGTTGTCAATTTTAATGTCAGAAATATTCCTAGATGCAGTGTTTGCAGATTTTTCAGTCAAATTTCTTTAAAAATTTGGAAAAACATTTCGTTATATTCGTTTTTTAGGCGTATGGCTAAATCAGAAAAAACGCGCAACTTATAGAAAAAAATTAATTAATTATTATTAGTAATTAGCCGCTAGCGATTAAGACAAGACGATGTTTTATAGCCCACTCAGCAGCGACAACAATAGCTCCACCGTATTACTGGTAAACAGTCTTGTCTCGCGGCAACAAACAAGCACCAATTTAATAAGGGTAAGATTTTTTTGGACCAGAGACCTTTGAAGGCACGCGCACAACAACTCTCTCAAGCTTCATCGTAATCGGAAGAATGGTATAGGGGTGCATAGGAGACGAACAGACAAACAAACAAACATTCATTTTTAGGGTTCCATACCTCAAAAGGAAAAAAGAAACCTTTATAGGATCACTCTATCTGTCTGTCAAGACCTTTTTTCTTAGGAACGCGTGGAGGTATCAAGTTGAAATTAATATCAAATATTCTACTCTGCAATCCCTTGGAGCTGTGAAAAAAGCAAACTTCTAAATCAACGCAATCAAAAGATACGGCCGTTTATGCTACATATTTTGACACTCGCAAGGGAATCAAAACCTATAGGGTAGGTACTTTCCGGTGACCTATAATCATGAAATTTGGCAAGAAGCAATATCTTAGAGCACAAGTAATTCAGATGCTCATCAAAGCAAATAGGTTGATTCCCGGTGCCCTAGAATGTTGTAACTTGGCACGAGTAAAGGAAAAAACCCGAAAGTGATAAATTTTTAATTTTATGTGGAATTATTACGTGCTATAACGGTACGGAACCCTTAGTGCACAAGTTCTACTTGCACTTGTCTGTCATTTTTATAGATGTCGTAGAATAATTAAAAAAATCGGATTTTCTCAAAAATCCTAGGACGTTAGCAAAAAAACGGATTCCAATTATCCGGTTTTTTGCAATCTTCCTAGGATTTTCGCAAAAATCCGAATTTTTTAATTATTCTACGACATATATAAGCATTCAATGTTCGAGTTATACCCACAAACATGGTATAGTAATAAACCTTAAGTAAACTTAGTTCTGGGGAGGGTCACGGCTCTCTCTCCCTGGATTCACGTTTGAATTCGCTATTATTTCCTCATCCCTTACCAAAACTCTATAAAAGTAAATAGCAAATAAATCACAGTTATATCAACAATATATTATTTGAAATTAGTTTGACAGTTTCTTAGATCGTCCCACAAAACACGTATGTCTCCGAACGGAACGTCTAGGTATAAATCCTGTCATATATCATATAATATCCTCCTGAAATCAAACAAATCTGATCCAATTTACTCTGTGATCACTGACAATGATTGATTATGTTGTATGTGCATACAGACTTTAGTCACTAATTATTATTATAGTTTTATTGCTAGTGATGTCTCCTTCAAACAACATCAAATACCCCATCTAGATTATTACTAAAGGTGACTCAGATTGTAAAATATGCTCTCGGGAAATTTCGAGCTATGGTCGCAAAATTCATTTTGTTCCTGCTTTTATTAGTTGTGACTAAGCATTAAGCTTCACAAAATGTGGCATGCTGCTTAAAAATTTCAAAAAACGTATTTTTGCCTTAAAAATTGAATAAAAAACGTGATATTCTTCAATATTTCTTTACAGCACGTCACCATATTCCGAATTACGGGAAGGCAAATTAACATTCTGAAGCTTTTTTTTTACAAACTTCTTTAAAAAATACTGATAAAGTTCGTTTTTTCAATAATTTTTTCAAATTAATTTTGTCCTCTACAAAAATGTGCTAAGTTTCTCATTTTTAACTGATTTGAAATCGTTTGTTTAGATCAAACAAACGGTAAAAACTTGACTAAAAGTCATATGGGAAGAATGGCGCATATTTCTCGTTTATTTATGAGACATGAACACCAAAGATTGGTTTAGATTTTTCATAGAACTTAGAGATTTCCGAAACGTGAGTAAGTGCATTATTCATGCACACACACATCCAACTACTCCAACTACACAGGTTAATAAGGGGGCATATTGAACAGCTGGTTAATAGTAACCTTAATGAGTTTCTGTTTAGCAAGTCGTTTCAAAACTTGTTCCATATTCTATCATCAACTCTTTCTGATCAGATATTGAACAGCTTGTAAACAGCCACCCTAACGAGTTTCTTTTTAACAAGTCGTTTCAGAACTTGTTCTATATTCCGTCATCAACACTTTCTGATCAGATCATTTATAAGCTCAATGTTTACATAGAACAAAACAAACATATTATATACGATGTGTGTTTGTTTTGCGTGTATTTTCCTTCCTCCATCTTGTTATGACGTCTCCATATTATACTTCCAATAAATGAACGTCGCTGAATACGTCATCGATCGGTTTGCTTTTCTCTGGTTGGTTTATTTTTATAAGTTGTCAGAAAGTAGGTGAAATATTGTCAATTTGCAAGAATGTATATTGTTGATAGATGCAGGCACTTTAATAAATATTTTACTAGATGTATCTATTCGGTATTTCACAGCTGCTAACCAAATATTTCTTTTGTTTGATCTTTTCTCGGCGTCTCAGTTACGCATTTTTTTTAATTGAACTACTAATGATAAATAATTTTTACGCATTCTTAGATTAGAAATTTGAGTGTGAAAGTTTGTAATGACATACACTGAAGCCAAAAATTTTGACGGACTGAGGAAAAATTTAGTTAAAATGAAGACATTTTTAAATACATTTTTTTATTTCAATCAATTATTGATTAGTTGAAAGAAGAGGTCTGAACGTTTTCGTCAAAATTAAGAATATTAATGTGAAACATTTAAAATGTTTTATTTGAATAATGAAATTATTTCTCTGGGACTATGAAAATAAATCCGTGAGAAATTGGTCAGCTCTGCTCTCATGGGGGCCATGATCTATGCCATATCAAAATAGCATCTCAATAAGCTGGACTCTTCTGAAGCCAACACATGTACTTAAAGTTTATTCCACAATTCGAAAATAAAAAGAATAACCAATGAGAATAGGCATGAATTCTTTACAAATATAATTACAGTAGGCGCGCCAAGAAGCCGTAATAATAAAACTTCAGCAGATCGTAATCGTAAAACATTTGACATAAAAGTTTTTCAGCGCAGTTCTGGACAAAACACAAGAGGATCATAAAGCGTGTTGGTATCCAAAAGCATCTCATGGATTGACCTCCAAAACAATATCAATCACAAAATCCAGGGTGGCGATCCACAATTTTCTTTTTATACAGTAAGAACTCGCTTAACGCTGTTTCAGTATTAGACATGATGATAGACACCATCACAACGCGGTTTCAAAAAAAAAGTTTAGCCACTATAACGTAAATAATTATTGATCAATTTATACAATGATTCAAATATTGATAGAAATTCAAAGGCAAGATGAAGTGTCATTGATGCAATATCTTGCTATCGACAACAGCTTGCTGAACAAAACAGAAAAAGGCGAACGACATTAAATGAGTTCTTCACAAAAACTAAAGTATGTCAAATGAGGAACCTCCCTCATCACAAACATAACTTTTTATTCAAACTTTTATTTGATTTTCATAAATGTAGTATGAACAAAAATCGACATTAGCAATTAATAAATCTAGAATTGTGATAAAAAAGTATTTCACAATAAATGCAGTTACAAAATTAAACAAAAAAACAAAACATTAGCAAATTTTCTTATTCTCGGTTCTGTTTCACTTAAGTATGCCTATTATCTTATTATTATTTATTTATTTATTAAGATAACCTCGTTTAGCGTTGTTTCGTATAGCGTATCTCCAGCGTTAAGTGGGGTCTTATTGTATTTTGATATTAAATATATAGTGTACTGGTATTTTTTTCAAATGTGAATTTATTTTATTAATGTTCGCCTGTAGAATATACACGTAGATATACGAATGTCTATAAAAACATTTTTAGTGTCTATTTTTGACTTGAGTTATCTTCCAGGTCACGCTATATTTAACGTTTCCAGTTAAGGCGCTCGGCTCACATTCTTGTATTTTTAATTTTAAAAAATAGCACCTAAGAAAATATCTATTTTCCCCTTAAAAATAGCTACCTTTCATGCATACCCACCGATTGTAAAATTACCTATTTAATGACAGTGCGTAAAAAAAACAAAAGTAGACGAGCTAACTAATTCAATAATAATATTCATAGACTTCCTAGAACTTACTATTAAGGCTGTCGGAACGCTCTGAATTTTGTTTGTGCTGAGACTCAGCGGTAAGAAGCGAGGTAGGCAAAAGACATATTGTGGGTGTGACCCTCTTTAGCTCTGTCTCGCTCAAATCCTCCGCACGTTTCAATTTTTAGCTGGTGTTAACTATGACGCTAAAAAATGTTGTTGCAAGGGTGCCGCTGTCAGTTGATTACTCTAATTTTTGGAAATATTTTGAAGATTTAAAAAACTTTTCCGAAAAAGCAAGAGTCACTTTAAGTTTGTGATGGAACAGTTTTGTGAAATAAATAGTGTGACATTGAAAACTTGTGTTTTTTTGGGACAATTAATGCCAACTTTTTACTAGTAAATCGTACATAAATTACAAAAGTCGTTCATTAGAGACCTAGATTTGTATAGAGAAAAAATTTTTGCAGAATGTTGAATAAGTCTACAATCAGTTGACAGTCGAAGCTCTATTTTTGGCTTAAATTCAGAGCGTTCCGACAGCCTTAAAAGTGAAGTTTGTTATACAAATGAAATGTAAAAAATGTCGAAAATATACTGAAATTGAAGTGAAAAGTAGCTATTTTATAGGTGTTGCAGATAAAAAATAATATAAGAAGGATATTTCGTTTTAACTTAATGTCACTTAAAAACCGCGCGCATCTATCAAATTCAAGCACGACCAGCACAGCACGGTTCGGGAACGTACCCATGTAATTTAACGGAGTAGCGTACCTGCAACCAGCAACGACCGTCAGTCGGTCGCCTGCAATTTCTGTTTAGCTATGCTGAACCGATTTAGTGTGCTAATGATATGTCGTTTTCATTTAATGAATTTTGCATTGAAGAAACTACTTGAAAACTGCAAAATGTCTACCGCACAGTACGAAACTTGCACTAAAATTTGCTTGTTTGTACTGGTCTAGTGTGTGACATCGTACAGGTTTATACTTGACAAGTATGAGTGGTCTTTTACTCGTCATAATATGCCTCAATACGCTCTAGATGAATAACCTACCATTATACCTATTCAGCGGAAATTGTCACAAAATGACATTAAAAAAAAAACACAGCCTTAACGACATTTATTTCTGCGAAATGCATTTGACAGACTATCTGACAGTCTACTGAACGTCATTCAGCATAGCATCCAGCTTTGCATAATTCATTAACTCATTACATTATTTATGCACTCGGACGATCGATAATACTGCCAACTGCTAGCTAACAAAAGTACTAATATATCTTGATGCAGTCATTGAGATTTGATATGGGCCAAATGTAATGTCGAATCTGCCATTTTTCATACATGAAATAGTAATGCTTGTAAAATGTAATTAGTAAATTGTTCACTATGGTGCAGTCCGAAAGACTAAATTAATAAACAGTACGATAGCTGTAGTTTGCTATAATTCGTGGATTCGAGCTTAAGTCCTGACGAAGACAGTTTGAAAATTGACTTTATTTCTTTTTTGTCCTTGGTAATTAATATAAAAATTATTTGTCGGGAAAAAGGACTTTTAAATAAACACTTAATTTTTTATTTACAGCGACGTTTCGTTCCTTGTTTGGAACTTTATCAAACTTTAATAACTATTAAATGTTTTGATTAAGTAGATATAAAATTTAAAATACACATGAAATATAAATTTAAGTTTATCAATTATTAATAAAAAGTTTATGATAATTTCGTTTTTTAAAAAATGTTTTCACAGTTGATTTATTTGAACATCGACTGTGAAAACATTTTTTAAAAAACGAAATTATTATAAACTTTTTATTAATAATTGTTAAACTCAAATTTATATTTCATGTGTATTTTAAATTTTATGTCTACTTAATCAAAACATTTAATAGTTATTAAAGTTTGATAAAGTTCCAAACAAGGAACGAAACGTCGCTGTAAATAAAAAATTAAGTGTTTATTTAAAAGTCCTTTTTCCCGACAAATAATTTTTACAGTTTGAAAATATTTTATTTCCTAATATAGCACTGTAACAAAGTCTGTTTCTCAACAATTGTAGCAAATTGCCCTACTGTAAAATGTACTCGTAATGTGCTTATAGTTTAAATTTCCGTCACCAGATGTCGTATCGATTTACGTCAAATCCCAACAGATATTGAGTTTTGCTAACTTTGGCAGCCTATGGAGAATAGGTTACTTATTAACTTTCCGGGACTTTTGAGGTTTTGATTATAAATATATTTCAGTGTAGGTACCGATTGATGATTCTCAAGCTTCGTTAAAATCAGTCCAGCCGTTTTCAAGGGATGCTTGTGTGATAAGACAGATATTTTCCGTGTTTCAATTTATACATATCATACAAAATACCCGAAAAATCTTGCAGGAACACGAAATTACTGAGAGAAGAGTCGTCACAAATTTAAATGTTAGTAAGTTACTAATAACACATCAAAACGGAAGTTCCTATAGTCTTTCCCCCAAAGTATGTGATTGATTTTTACACTATCTTCTGGTGCGTTGAGTTTCAAACGCAGTTTTATTGCTATATCAGTTCATAGAACAGATCTGTCCAAATATTGATAGAAATATCAATACGCAGAATATTCAAGATTTAAGAAAACATACACGAAAGCGAAGAAAATAAACAGGCAATTTTATGAACATTAAGGAAATTAAAACTAAATTGCGGGAAGTCAAATAATAATATTATTTTTTAGTTAAAAAAACAATTTACTTTTAAGAATTTTCTTCGGCAATGTTAAATATTTTCCTACTGCGTCGTCAATAAACTTAAACAGATAAATTCAAAAATGTTTTAAACAAAAAAATTACGACTTGTTTAACGGAGCGTAAAAATAAACTCACCAGAAAGCTATATAATTTTATATTAATATAATTATTAAAAACAGTTATCGTTTCATAAATATTTTATTCTTTTTTAAAAGGCTCGTGGCGTCTACTTTTAATTACTATACGGTTTAATGGTTATTGCTACAAATGATTCTTTATATAAATCGCCATCTACATCAAAGTATCTCAAAATTCGAGAACCGATAAATAAATTTGAAAATGTTTTTAATTTTTTCATGATGAGAAACGTATATACTATATTTTAAATCTTTTTGGCATTCGGGCTTGTAGGCTGTGGTTTATTGGTATTTCTACCTGACGTTTCGTCTGCAACTGCGGTAGACATCAAAGGAGGCGTGGCAGCGAGCGAAGTGTCCTCGTTAGCTGCCCACCTCAAGGACTGATTCAAGGTTAACCGGAAAAGAGTTAAGAATGTGGATATTTATTCTTGGAGAAATAATCTCTAAGAACTTGAGAAAACTTAAGAAAATAAAGAAACTGCTACTGCAGACTTGTTTTATTATAAATACATTAGAATAATTCGTGTATATCTTCGTGTCGATTTTCCCAAAACAAATAAACTTTGAAGTGATTTATGCAACTTTACACAAAAGCAGATTATTGGATCCAAGGGCACTATGGACGTCATAAAGAAATAAACACAGTTTTCTTCTGCTTTCTGCAGTGATGTCACTGAAAAACATTATAACTTCAACACTTCGTAATTTATACAAGGTTAATAAATTAGTTGCATTCGATACAATATAAAACAAATTCGTAAGTTACCGACAATTCTTTTAACAGTTTAAAAAAACACATAAAAAAATTTGTAGTTACATACAAAAAAATATTTTTTTCTGTGAACGTCAAAATAGGATATAGGTATTAATGACACTCTTAAAAGCTAATAGTTCAGGCATTTTTGTGCCTTAGTGTGTATTAGGACCTATAGCCGCTATAACAACAAATATTAAAAATAAAAAAAAAGTTAATAAATATTGTACAGTGGTAGAGATCCTTCATGTGCAAGTCCAACTCGCACTTAGCCAGTTTTTTTTTGTGTTCTTTTTCAAAAATCGGTCTAGCCGGCTGGACTGTACGCGTGACCCAAAACACGGTTACCGACAAAGCGAGTGCATATATAAAAAAGCGCTTCAGTTATACTGAGGTCACGCCTAAGTAGAGCTACTACGCCACAAAAACTAAAAAAAAACATCTCCGAAATTATAAAGCAAAGGCTATAATTTAATGCGCTTATACCAGGTAAAAATAATCGTTGCATTTAAAGATAATTTTAACTTGACCGCCGTGACGTCATATGAAAACAAAAGAAGCGTTGTTGGGGTGCTCGAGCGGATGTGCTTGGAATTGTTGAATTTATAATATTCCATGAGATGTATTTTTTTTATTATAAAACACGAGTACAGTTCTTCAGAAGTGACTAGGTTTAAAAACTCGGATCGAAGTGCAGAATTCTAACGATAGTATATTGTATTTGCTAATATACTGTTCATTGTAGCACCATTTTTTTTTCTAATTTGCTCCCCAGTATCACAATTCGATTAATTACGCTATACTTCCGTAATTGGGTAATCTACCTCTGTACTAAATTTCATTTTTTTTTTGTTCACGAGACTCGAAAAAAATAGCTATGACAGACAGTCAGACACGATGTACGGAACTCTAAAATTAGAATTTTTCACAAAAAACTAACTTTCTCGTTAGCTTGTATAATATGATATGCTGATTCCAATAAATGTCTCTACCTAATTGGGTTTAGATATGTCTTTCGAATTTTCTCAAAAAAAATATTCGCAGTTCACATGCATGTATAAAATAACCAATACCTATCGATTTATCGTATTTTTTGTATATTTATAAACTACAACTTCTTATGAATAAGTTACCGAATCTATTTTTTATCGATTAAAAATAGAGCTTGATATAAACAAATTCCCTCGTTTGTAATAGAGATGCACTCAAAAAATGATAGTGTTTTGTCTGCATTGTTTAAAGATACATAAACTGTGGAATCCAAATGTTTTAAAAGAAAAGATAAAATGTAAATTGTATAATACTCGTATATATAGATTTAGCAATAGCATTTCCTATGGGATTCTGCTTTAAATTATTGGCTAGACCAATCGATTACGTCAAACATAAACAATCGACTTAATCGCAATGTTTGACAGAAAATGTATACATTTATTTTAAAAACAAAGTTTTTAAAGCGAGATTTGATAATTTTTACACGTGTACTCTGATATAGTAACAGGGTGTTCACTCCTTATAAGAAAAAAAAATAACGCGTCAGCCTCTTCCACATAAGCTCACGAGGGAAGTGAAACTTCTTTAGAGTTACGAACTCGTTTCAACGATGCGTTATCCATTTGGCGTTGCCTAGGTTTCGTTTGTATTTCTTCATCGTTTAATCATATCGTTTTAATTTATCATATTCTCCTGCCGTTTAATCATCTTCTTTTTGACTTTTTGTGTTACCCGGTTTTCTCTTATATTTTCCCGCCATCGAATCATTTCCCCTTTAACGTTACGGACAAAATCAAACAGATGTCGCTAAAGAAGTTTCACTTCAAAAAAACCTTGACTTTTTTTATTATTCCTGATCATTATGATCATTTTCCCTGACTACTTTCCGTACTAAAATAATAAAAATATAAAATATAATAAAAATCGTAAAAAAATATATTTCATAAAATTAATTGTCCTTATAATCGGTGACCAGTTTACTCAGGCGTGCCAACGTAATGCAGAATCAACAAATCTAACGAAGCAAAAATTTGTGCTCATTGGGTTGCTCCGTGTAATCCGTGCGCACGACCTTATTTTATTTAAAAGTCATCGTTTGTGACATTGCTACTTTATTAGGGTAGTGCCAAACTCAAAGTTTTGGGCGAGCAAAATTCTGCACCACAAACTGAATAATAATACAATTAAAATGAAATGTTTTTAAATTTGGAAACATCGATTGACAAATTTTAACTTTGTATGTATAATTAGACAAGCAGATCTTTTTAATCGATTTAAAAAATCATTCATTAATGGTGATAATAGTGCCAGTCGTTACAACAAACAAATCTACTATTCATTTCTCCGTTATTTTCTCTACACTGAACCTTACTGTAAAAAAATTCACGCGAATAAAATGTGCTACAAATCTGTTGAAACACACACACCTTTATTTGTTGAGAAACTTGGTACCAAACGCTAGCATACGGCTTCAAAGTTCAATGAATGTATTGACAGTCAACTGTTTAATATGCAAACCAAGTGTCTTTATAAGGATTAGGAATTAAATTCCAAGCATCTCTAAGGACAGTTGGCACCGCAATATATTAGAGTTAAAAAAAATAAACTATAGTCTATATAGATAGTAATTTTGAAATACAGTAGTACGTTGACATACGAGTTTTTTGAGATACGAGCTCGTCGAGGAACATTCTCAGGAATTGACGACCGAGGAAGCTACAAAAGTTACAGTCGCAGCAGCATACGGAGGTTCCGCAAGAAATTAGTTTCGAGGAGGAGTCAGAAGCTGAGGAGGTTATCTCTACAAGTGAGATCTTGGGAATGTGGGAAAGAATTTGACAGTTCGTTGAAAAGAAACACCCTGAAAAAGTTGCAAATGGTCGTGCATCGGAGCTATTTAATGGCGCCTAACTAATTTTCGCAACATTCTGAAAGGGAGGAAGAAACAAACCTCCTTGGACAGGTTTTTTTTAAACGGTCTACAGGTGAAAGTGAGGAAAGCGCGGCGAAAAAGACAAAGACCAGCATCTTCCGTAAGCACAAGACATTTCTAAATACATTTTTCTTAATCAAAAACACGGAACAAAAACAACTGGGTGGCATTTTAGGTGGCAAATTGACATACGATCAAGGTTACGAAATGAATAAAACTCGTATGTCGAGGTACCACTCATATAAAAGAGAATATCACTTGGGGATTTGGCTTCCACCATAAGGTATTTTGGCCAGTAAAACATTAATTATTATCAAAGCTGGGTCAAATAAATCGACATCACAAAAAATTCATGATCAGAGGCGGGATTCGAACCCACAAGCCAATACGCTGACCATTACGCCACACTGTCCTCAAAATGCATGTTAATTCGACATGCTCAACGGTTGCGAAAATCGAGACAGCAGAGATGTTAATACGACGTTTCAATGACTCTATTAAATAGCCTCCAGTTCCTTTTGAAGACCACCAACAGTCAAGGTTATTTAGATCCAGTACCAATTCATACTTGAATTTGCCATTTTTGTTTCTTCAGATGAAACAATAGTATATTAACTGTTTGAGCACATTAAAAAGAATTGAAAAAATAAATAACAGATAATACGTAAGTTACTTTAGAACTGTTGAAATATGTAAAGCATATATTCAAAATGATGGATTTATAAAAATCGACAGTATAACATAATGTTATTTATAATTCATGAAACCAAAGTCCACTGAAATAAAATAATGTTCCAGGAACAGACGGCATATTGTCGGGTAGCTATAATCTGCAATACGTATCTCTATCAGAAGTCTTCAATCTACAATCTTTCTCTCTTTCTCCAGATATAGAAAGTGCAACGAAAATAGCACATGAATTTAATTAATACAAAAAGCAATTCGTTCATTTCATGTAAATTTATTAATCTAATGTTCAAAATTGCAAAAAATATAATTTAAACTTTTAACAAATTTCGATACTGGCTGCGCGGTTCAAATTCTCTGAAAATTAAAAAAAAGTCTTCACAAAACTTTTTTTTTGGATGCATTTTTTTAACCCAAAGATTCGATTCGCCTTTTCTTCAAGAGATTATATGCAGCGTTTCAAATTGCGTAAAAAATGAACACACTTTTATTTACCCAAATGATGTGCAACTATTTACAACGAATGTTATAAAAACTGAACAAATAAAAACTTGAAGGAACTATTGTTAATGTTTGCATAACCCACTTTGTTTAATGATTATCAGTTGTAGAAAATAAGGAACAAGAGAAAAGCTTGTGTAATCACTCTATTTGTAATAAACAAACCACAAAAATCTATAAGATTATTATCTTTATCAAATTCATGATATCATACTAATATTATAAAGAGGAAAGATTTGTATTTTTGTATGTTTGTAATGAATAAACTCAAAAACTACTGTGCCGATTTAAAAAATTCTTTCACCATTAGAAAGCTACATTCACCCTGAGTAACATAGGCTATATTTATTGCTAGAAAATATTAGGTATCCTTACTAAAACTTTAGTAATGTAACCCAAGGTGTAAAAAATGCCATAAAACATCTTTCGTCGCATGCGCTGCGGAAACTATTGATGATAGAACAAAAGTATGTTCTACAATATTAAAGAACATATCAATAACTACAAAAAACTTCGCGATACTATATGTCCAACTATTATCGTTATGTCACAATAACCACTTTTTACATTTTTAATAATAATAAATTTTTGAACATTCACAAATAAAAGCGATTGAATTCGCGCAAATTCAATACACGTTGAGAATTTAATGATAATGATTCTCATCTTTTATATCCTATATATTACATTTATATCCGGGCGAAGTGTATTTATATATAAAGGGAAATAAACGCTGATTCCAATGAACACGGATGCGTTTAGTATCTTTTTTTAGTTTAAAAAATACAGATATTCAAAAGTGTTTTGATTCTCACAAATAGATTATCATAGTAGTTTCCGAAGTACAGAAAAAAATATTTAAAGATAGAACTGAGGTATCATACAGATATGTTCCAACGGGTTCATAAATCATAACATTATTTACTTTGAATCACCATAGCAACGTACTGTAAATAATTCTTCTTTTATTATTACGACACAATCGCATCTGCATATGTAAATATCCAGTAGACCTCCGATCCTAAAACCAGTCTTCACTAACGAAACTCTGCAGAGCAACTTTTACCAAGTGTTTTTATTACAACAAGAAAAAAACATGCATATCGTAATAGCTAACAATAATTTATAATTACTATTAGGTGCGCATGGCATGTCTACTATTTCAGGTAAAAAATATATATATTCGTCTTTATCTTAGACATTGAATAATATATTTTCTTTCTTTATCGATTTAGTACTTTGTTTAAATGTCTCCATATGATGAAAATAAAAAATCACCGAGTTAATTTTCATGCCTTCGAATCTTAGTTTTGTTTTCATCAGCATTATGTTTGTGGAGTTCAAGGTTTTAGTCAAACAGTTGGTTCCGGATTCGTCATAACATCTGACATTTTCTCTACTACAGTAAGTGCAAATCAAGTCAGTCGGTAATTTTAACTTATTTTTTACAATATAACGCTTCTCTCCTGATTGCTACTTCTCTTATAACAAGTTTTGGCATTGGCTATTTGTAAGGTAACTAATTGTCTTCCTTTAGGGAAGACAGTCCTTCTTTTGTAGGTCCTGTCCATCCCCGAAAAGTGTCCTCCTACCTGTCCCTCTTTTCGATATTTTAAAACCAATCTGGTAATCTCTGTATTCAGAGATATCGCGCCGAACTGTATAGTACAATGCGGAAAAATGATATATTGACAAAAAAAAAATTCTTTCAATGGAAAAATATTCGTTTAATTATATAATTAAAAGGAATGTAAGCGTAATTAGTGTATTTGCGTTTGAATTAATAAAAAATGTTTCATTTCGTAATTTTTTCTTAAATTTTTTCATCCTCCTTTTCATCGTAAAAACATTGGTCGCCTTACTATTTGGCTGACACGATGCCTAAATTTTAAGACACTCGTCAAACTCATCGAACGAAAATATGTAAATAGATTTTGTGACAAATGATTATTGGGGCGTTACGAAATCGCAACATTTACGTACCGTTTTCAGCGGCCCCTTTGCCAGTAGCCATCGCGTCCATGCTGGCTAGCAATTCTCTTCTTTCTTGACGTTCCTTTTTACTAAACAGCACCATCGTGAATTAATTAACACAGCACTTAATTATGTAAAACACCGTAACGTTTAAAGCCAATCATGCGAAACAACTGAAGATTCTATTTTGTGTTTCAAAAGTCATAGGCAAAATCATGCCACATTTAAACATCAACTCGAAAAGAAAGATTTTTAGAAGCCCATGCTGCAAAATACAAATAGCTGTATTTGACATTTCAAATAAACATACAAAAGATAATAAAACATCACAACTCCTACAGGTGGGTATTTAAATAGATAGGGTTAACCAAAACGATAACAGCTGGGCTGTCAAATATATAAAAATGACTAAAACGCAAATTTAAAAAAGTAATCAAAACAATATTTAAAGAAAAACAATTGAAACACTTTAATAATTCACAAAAAAACGAAGTGTTTTATAAAAAGCAAGTGAAAACTACTTAATATAGGCACCAAAAAAATAAACTGTGCACGAACTTTGTAACAATCACTTTTAAAATATCTACATTTTAAAAAGCTGCTAAGTTTCAAATTTTAAACTGTGAACAATAATTTAAAAAAATAGTTGCTCAGATATTTTTCTTACATAACCTGCCGAATATTACACAATTCACGTTTAACATTACAATTACTACAATGTTTTTTAAATACCCTATTTTTTACAACAAAAAATTAAAACACGTTTTTTATATGATACATGATTAAACTAAACACTTGTTACAAAAACATTGTAATTACTAATTAGATTTTCAATGACAGTTCGTTATTTAACCTGTGTAACATTGGTTAGGTTAAATGACGTTATGAACTAGTCGTGATCAAAAGAAGTAGATGACCGCTCGTCTGAAACGTCGTTACGTCGTCCTCGACGCGGGACGTTTCAAGCCGGTCTCCTCGTCACAGCCACTCTTGTCTCTCGAACTCTACGCGGTGTCTGCTGTAAGCCAGCCAGCATATTTCAGTTCCACATTGGAGTGGTCCCCTGCTCCATCCCGCTCGCACTTCTGCCAACGCAGCGGTGAATAAAGAGAAACAACCCGACTATTTTAAAGTGCAACTGCTATATAGAAAGACGCGGTGCTATAGTGCGTTCGTTAACACTTGTCGACTTATTTAAATCAAAAATTTTATTTCAAATCTAATTTTTCTCGTAGAATCCACCGTCAGATTTCCTATGTATCGAGGACACGAATTAATTTGTGAGTTAGTATTGGGACACACAAATATGGAGTCACATTATTAGCAATTTTTAACTTCTCACTACTGAAAATTTTCAAAAAAAATTATTGGTTTCGGTTCGATTTTCGAAAATCTAGTTTTCATTATATCTCGACGTTTTGGAGACCTAGGATGCTATTCTGCTTTGACTGCTAGTTTTTTTTTGTCGTACGATATCTTTAGAGCGAATCGATCGATTGGGATCTGATTTGAGGAATTCGAAAAGGTTTAGTGAGACTTATTAGACTGATTAGATTTTGGAGTCAATCGGACAATTTTAAGGGTGGTATTTAGGGATTGAAAAATGTTTTTGGGTCCAGCAATATCGAAAAGAAATCTCATAAGCGTTTCGAAATTGAAATTTAACCCTTTAATAAAGATTTAAATGGGCTGCTAAAATTTTAACAAAATCGTCCCAATGGAATTGAACTTACAAATTTTTTGAAAACGCTAGTTTGCAGAAACGGATTTACTTAATGAAGGGTATATTTAACTTGGTGCAAAAGTTGGATTGACAATAATATTGCATTTAAGGCACAAAATATTATTTTAAGGGGTGTATTAAGGCGTAATTTATTTTGTCTAAGAACAAATTTAAGTAAACATAATAAAGTCTGTATTAGCAAATACATTATATTGTCGGCAGGCAGGGCCGCTCCTAGGCATGGGCAAACCGGGCACTTGCCCAGGGCGCCAAGTTCGGAGGGGGCGGCATTTTCCAGAAAGCGTTCTTCAAGAATCGCAATACTTTTTCGAGATTATCGACAGCTTGTGCAATCTCCATGGCGAACTTCTATACTTGCCCAGGGCGCCAAAATCACTTGGACTGGCCCTGTCGGCAGGATTTGGCACTGTAGCCTAAGTTTTATTTTAACCTTCTTTTTAATGTATTATAAACACAATAGTATCAATTTATTGTAACGTATTTAACACCTAGCGGAAAGTTTTAGGGTTGATCAACCGGTTTCCATATTTTTATATTATAGTTTCTCCTTGCACTCTACCACTCTTAACATTTCTAATAATATAACAAAGTTTAGTAAACTCAGTGAATATTGTGTTACTAATTATGAAAAACACTTATGTCTTTGAATTTACTATATATGCGGGGGCTGAACGTCAGGGGCGTTCGTGACAACTAGGCTGGAGGCTGTATGACCATGCGTGGTTGCGCCCCATACACAGAATTTCGTCCCGTCTATAGTTCTCCTATGTTCCCTGAAATAGTCGCGTACGATTACAGTAAAATGTCGCGTTCTTTAGATTAATTTTGGACTGAAAAGTCAAATACTTTTCACAGCCCTTCGAATGAACAGTAAAATCAAAACTAATATATAAAATAGTAGCATCAATTCCGTTTTCATGCAAATGTTTCGAATATTTTGTATATCCTACCTGTGTTCATTACATATAATAATGTTAATATTTAGCTGATTGTCGTAATACGGGCTATAGTACGACGAATTATAACATTATGTTGAAAACGAAAGCCAGCGAGTTTTAACAGTCACACGAGCCTTAATACAATTACGCACGAAATGTATATGACATTTTCGACAGTTCACTTTTGAAGAAACGTCACTTCTACTAGTAAGTTATTAAAAAAATTACAGACAAACAGTGATTTCCTATGGAATTTGTATAGAGCGCCAATTTTGTTTTATTTTACCGCACTAGTGCCTGATGGGTCACATTACATGATTGTACACATGCATGTGAAGCAACTCTCTTACAGGGGATAGTGCAAAAAAGTTTTAAATCCCTTGAGATCAGATCATGCGTCGTTGCTATGGCGATAAAAATACATTATTTTTTAAGGATAAGAGACCATTCGTCTTTGTTTTTCTTAAACAAATATCATCTGTGAAAACGAGAAATAAAAATACAATATAAGTAAAAATCAGAAAAAATCAAAATATTATTCAAATTCAGTATAAACAAGTTTTCACTGTAAAAATTATAATTTATTCATTGCGTAATTCAATTTTGCTTAGCTTTCCCAAACGCTTCCATAGCTTCAGCATTTACCGTGTTCTTTCAATTTTATATCCGCACATCGCAAAAATAAAAGCCTATCCGTCAATGTTTTCAAATTTCTTTAAATGAGATTTCATTTGCATAGGAATTAAGTTATAGAAAAAAATGCTGAACGTTATATCCTTAGCCTAATTTTGTTTCTACTGGAGTTATATTATTCCGAGTTTTTATTTTAAAATATCAGGCACGGACCAAGTCAGTTTTCTACTAAGCACCTTTTTTGATCCATTAGCACCAGTTTATTTTTTGGCGACAATGAAATTAAAACTAATAACTTTTTGCTTTCTCATATAAATTGTATAGAGCATGGAAGAAGGCTCATAACCGTGCAAAAATTCGATATTGAATGTCTTGCGAAAAAAAATTGTTTCGAAAAAATGTCTGTGGAGCCCAAGTCACTTTTTACTTAAATTTCACATTCGTATTCAGGACAGTCGCACCTTGAGACGACATCGCAAAATTGATTCTAACTCAAATATGGGAGACGTGGCTCCATAAAAACCAAAAAAATCTGAACATTTTTTTTGAAAACGATTTTGATTAAATTTTACACAAGAATTCTTTCTTAGTATAATTGAGAAGTGCAAAAAAAAAAAAAAAAAAGTGCAAGGGGAGGTTAAATCTGAGTTTGTTTGTTTATTTATTGATTTAACTGATTATCCTCCGTCCCTGAAGAATACCGACTGTTGTATACATTTTAGCAGCATTACAGAAAAATATATTTTTTTTATTTCCGACAGTAGTCATATAGCTAAAGTCTTGCGACAGTGAAACAGATGACGGAGAACAAACCAGACTGTTTTTTGTTCTGACGTCACACAGGTTAACTATTGTATAATACCTACTATAGCTCAGGTACTATATTACCTAAGCGCTACGCCCTAAGGCGCTGTTATGTATTACATAAGGCAAACCCTCGGAGCGTATTTCCTGTAACAATAGACGCACCTTTATTAATAGTAACTGAAAGAACAACCACCACCTCCTCCCTTAAAAGTTTATATATATTCTGTTTTATACCCGTTTATAAATATTTAAAATGTCAGCTCTTATTCTTAAATAACAGATTAAAAATTTACGATCAAATAATCAATATACAGTAGAACGCATGTATTTTCAACTTTATTATTTTTTTCATTGGTTGAGCAGCGTATTGTTTAAGAAAAGGGAACTAAGAATTTATGACCAGAAAACAAAAGTCGAAGCGTTATAAAGAAGCGCCCGTTAAAGATTGACGTAGGAGCAATCCGCCAAAAATAATTTGGATATAAGAAAACTGAAAACGTGTAACAATCTATTACATCAATTATTTTGAATTATTTTTGAAAAGGCTTCAATCTGATGAATTCATATTATTATTATTTCTTCACTTATCGTTGTTAAAAAATAGGTGTAACGAAATTCCTGTAATTTCGTTTTCTTACGAATTTTTCAGTTTTCGAGTTCATTATTCGACGAGAGAAAGCATTTCCCAAATGTTTTGTTTGCCTGTTTGTCAATAGCACTTGCAAACGGCTGGACCCATTTTGTCTAAAATAATTAGTACATAATCAAACGTAAAGTACAGAGCACTTTTGATCCGTATATACGTTCCGATTAAGTTAGAATTTGCGTCAAAACCGACCGAAGGTAAAAATTGGTTCAATGTGAAAAATACAGTAGACATTCTCTAAGACAGCGCTTGTAAGACTATCAGAGAAAAGGATAACTTAACGGGAGCTTTTTCTTTTTTCTGACATCTTCTCACAGTCACATATCAGGTTACAAAAAAACGGTTGAAAAAGAGTCTAGACCATTAGTGTGTGAAAACAGTAAGGCGTTGAAACTTGGAGAAGAAACGACGACTTAAAGAAAGGCTGTACTGTACTTCATTTCAACCTGGAACGGTGTGAAGAAAGATAAAAGATACTTACCAAATCCAGAATCTAGTTTCGTGATGTCAAAAAACGTGATCGTTCTGGTGCCGAAAGGCTTTAACACGACGTTGCATTCGCATGGGGCGGCAATGGTGACGGTAGTTCCGCCGGCACATTCGCAACACATGACACCGTCCCCCGAGACCGTTGACCGCATGTCGCTAAGCGTGAATTATGATACCGATTCACATTGTTATAAAAAAATGTTTGGCGAAATACATTTTGTTTTATTTATAGCCTACATTGAAGAATTAATATGAAAAAAAAAGATAATCGCTGAAAAATTTAACATTTTCATACTGATTTTCACGATCTGTTTGCACCGATTTTACTTAAATTTTGAAATTAACTTCATCCCTGCAGATATCTGATCGGTCAATTACAAAAATGTAAAAGGACGGTACAAACAAACATAAATTATCTTTAAATCTGTTAAAAAAATTCAATCTATTCGAAATTGATTCGCCGAAATAAAAACCGCCTGCTAGAACAGAATTCTGTCTATAGTTTGTTTTTGAAAAAAATCAGTATTTTTTGTAACAACAATTTTAAGCATGGGCATAGCTAAACAGCTGTGTGTATTTATATTACAGACGCTCGACAACAGAGATCATAATGATATAAAGCTACCGCTGTGACAACGATACCGGACCCTCCAAAAATAATAATGAGAGTAACAATAAATGAAGAACAAATACTTTTTAAAGTTGCGTGTATTCTTTCTAAACAAATTGATTTCAAGATATCGGTACAGCAAAAAGCATTTTAGTTTAATAGTAAATCTATATACGTAAAAACATTAATCGCAAAATACAATTTGTCTTTTTTTTATTTAGTTCGATAAATTGTAAATTGATAAATATCCGTAAAATTTAAGGAATCAACAAACAGCACCTCTTGTTTTAATACTTTAGCGTTGAATTTATACTTAGGTATATCATTTCTAGCACTTTGATTTTATTACGGTACGTAATTCTCGGAATAAAATGATCAATTTTGAACAGAAGTACTTAACTGACTGCACGGTTTATTAAAAAAAATAATCTAGAATTTATATATCATTTCTAACACGATATTACTACAGTAATAATTTCTCAGAAAAAAATTGAATTATAAAAAGCAGTAATTTAGAATAAAAAAAGTGTGCCAAAAAAGTGAATACACAGAAATTATTCATCCGAACAATAACGGAAGTTGTCAATTTAGCACAAAACAACACGGGTCCGCGAACTCTTGCAACGAACCGTCACATCGGCCCGATAAAAGATTACAGACGTGGAGCAAACAAGTGACTGCCACCTACTATTGACAAAACAATATAGCACAACAATCAATCCAAATGGTTGACAACAACAGACAACGATTATTATGAGGATACATTTCCACTAAATTTTCACTGAAAACTCAATACGCTATTTTTCCGTGCCAATCTCCGCTGTCACACACGCGTTTCGTGAGTCAAGCTCATAATAATGCGCTATTATTGGTTGAACGAAAAACAACAGAACGCCGTTGCCGTGACAACACGGTGGGCGCGATCAATGAACTGATTATGAAAATAAGGTAACACGCGAACTGCTGTTTTTGCAACAAAATCACTTCAGTTAGATTTTATTGGACAACATTTTACGCTTGCTTAATTATTATATATGAATATAAAATATAGAATTTATGATAAAATATCGTCTTGAAATAATAGAGAAGTGTTGAACTCGCAATCCAAGGGTTCCGTACCACCGTACAATTATTAACTTTATTTTATTTTTATTATTTGTTGTTATAGCGGCCATGGTAATACACACTAAGGCGCAGAAATGCCTGAACTAATAGCTTTTAAGAGATTCCATTCGATGTCGCTAGTATGCACTATTTTGACGTTTATAGAAAAAAAATATTTTTTTGTGATGTAACTACAAATTTACAGTTTTCGGATTTTTTCCTTTACTTGTGCTATAAGACTGCTTTTTGCCAAATTTCATGATTCTAGGTCAACGGGAAGTATCCTATAGGTTTTGATTTGCTTGCGAGTGTCAAACTATGCGGCATAAACGGCCGTATCTTTTGATTGCGCTGATTTAGAAGTTTGATTTTTCACAGCTCCAAGGGATTGCAGACCTGAGTATTTAATTATAATTTCAACTTGATACCTCCACGCGTTCCTGAGAAAAATGGTCTTAACAAACAGACAGACGGACACTAGCCACTACCTTTCGGCTCCACCGTATTTTTATATACTTTCATATTATATACTTTGATATTATTATAACGCTATTAGTTGTAAATTACTGACTACCAGAAGAAAAATTCAAAAACTCTCTTTGGGTTTGACTATTTAATTTTCAATACATGACCACATTGTAGAAAACAATTTTCTTCAAATAAAAATTTTATATCAAAAGAAATAATAAATGTATAATAATCAACCAATCTATATTTTCAAGAGATCGTTGAAATTGAATACTAAAAACTTTTAAATTTTCTCATGTCGTAGCGCTGTTGCAAGCATCAAGTTGCTTTGGCGGTTTTGATGAATTAATACGACTGTCAAAATATTAAAAGTGAATTTTTGAAGTCCCATAACTGCTGCAATTTTTTAATTTCAAATTAAGTACATAATTGACTAAAAATATAGGTACGTACTGAGTTATTACATCTTATTTTTGACTTCTTATTTGTCTTAAAAAGAAATATAACCTCATTTTTGTGTTGTCGCATGCCGATTGCTTAATAATAATTTATAAATAAAAATACGTACCTTCTTGCATTTTAACTATTTTATACAAAAAATTTGTATTTATATGATTAAAAAAATAATGGTGATATTTATATATCATTGTTTAGGTAATCCTAACAATGTAAGGTTATAAATAAAAACTTGAATTTTTTTTAACCATTTTATTTACAGGAATATAAAATGGCAGATTTCGGCGATTTGTTATTTCAAGCTGAAAAGTTAGCAAATGACCTCGATGGCAGTGCGGAATTGCCAAGAGTTGAAAGGAACTTGCGTCAAGTTTTAGAAGCATCGAACGAACTTTATTCTCGAGTTGCTCAAACAGGAGCTCAAGATATTCAAGCGTAATTTTTTTTCTTCATGAATCTTTGTTAAGTTAAATTACTTGTAAGTTGTAACAGATAAAATTCTTTTAGAAATCTTTTACTTGGATCGAAAGGGATAGATTTGCCACAAATCTCACAGAAATTGGAAGCCTTAGTTACAAGGAAAACTTTTGAACCTTTGGAGCCTGTTGCCGATTCAGACATAAGTACTTTTGTAAAAAATGAAAGAGAAGCTGCGATTATGTCAATTATAGAAGAAATTCATAAACAGGTAAATAAATCACGTCTTTAAAATCTTTCCAAACTTTTGTAAATAATGGTGTTTTTAGACCGATTTAACGGCCGAAGATAAGAAATGGTTAGATACGGATGAAGATTGGGAGAAAGAGAAACGGAAACTACTGAACGCCATGATTGCACCATCCGAAATGTTCATAGATTTGGATAAAGCAAAACTACCAACATTATTACCTGAAAAACCATCGCCTGCTATGTTATCTTATGAAGAGTTAGCATTCGCTAAACAAATCGCAGAATACAATAAATTCATCGTACAGGGCTCTGCTAGACCATCGCTCGTACAAATCTTCTCTCAGGTTGCCGATGAATTTAAAGACTCTGTGAGTATAAAAAATAGTTTTTAATTCTTATTTTATCGATAACTTTCTATTTTTTAACACGCTTTTATTAGCTTTACCTGTATGTAACGGACGTGAAATTCAGCCACTTCAAAACATCAGATTAAACTGAAACTTTGCATACTTATCAAGAACCGATGATTTAATAAGTTTAATAAATTTAATAAGTTTGTCCCATTATCCTGACCAGGACCTTTAGGATAAAAAAAACTTGAAAAATTACAGCAAGCCAGCGGACACGCTGTACAGTGACGTATATTGCATTGCCTACCCCATAGTCAAATGCAACATTGTTTTTTAGTCTTATAATTAAAATTAAAAAAACACGCTTTTATGAATTAAAAAATGCTAAATAACTGCAAATCGAACTAAAAAGTAAAAAATAATTGATAATTATTAAGATTTTGTTTAACAGCGAGATAAAGTCCACTCACCCAATACAATTATTTTATTTCGTTTTAGAAAGTGACTGAAATGTGGGAAATAATGAAATACATGCTGGAAATACCTCCTCTGCCAAGAAATACCGATCCCATAAAATCACGTGCAACTCCAGCCGTCATTTGTTCTCTTATAAATCAAGCAAAAAAATATCTCGAAAACAGGTAAATTTTTTTCTGTTTTCATGAAAGCATAAATGATGATTATTTTAATATATTTTAGGTACAAGTTATATATGAATACGATTATAAACGATAATCTACATCAGGCTAAGCGGGGTGGTGTTCCTGGAACATACCCGTTAGTAAAGAGTTTTGTCAGTATTAGATTTCACGGTGACTATCTAGGCCTCCAAGACGGTCGTATTGACGATCGTCCTTTATGGCCGATGGTATATTTTTGTTTACGGGCCGGTGATTACGGAGCAGCACTACACTGTGTTCGACAAGCCAGGTAAATCTTTATTATTTTACTAGCAGTACCTGTGCGCATAATTTGCACTAAAATTCGTTTCTAATTTCTCACACTCTTTATAACTTTCTTCTTTTTGTTGTATTACATTACGAAGCTCAGTGACGGTTCAAGAAAATATTTTTCTAAAACTGTCATATAGAGGCGCAAGTGTCGAAAACGTTGAGCTGAAGCGCCGCCATAAGAAAAGTATTTATACGTGAATTTTGATTAAAAATTAAACAAAAAAAATTTACCGACCGTCAATCATGTTGACGTTGTTTGAAAGTTAGAACCGTCAGATGGCAGTATTGCTGCATATACTGAATAAATGTATAATTGTTATAATTGATTATTTTGCAAAAACAAAAGCAATAATAGATTTTTTAATTGTTGATACACATAGAGCAAGTAATTATCTATAAAATGATACAAAAGTAATTGTGAGGTTTTTTCGAAAAAGGGAGGCAAACATTTTAGCCTTAGCGTATTAATATATATTAAACGCTAAGGTTAAGATGTTTGCTTCATTTTTTCGAAAAAACCTCACAATTAGTCCACATAAATTTTGTATTATTTTATAGATAATTAAAATATAAAATTGTTTTTATTTAGTATTTTTTTCACATAGCGCTGGGTTTGAAGAAATCGTATCTTTACTTGACGAGCACGCAAATGGACCAGACGATAAAAGATTAACTAAATTAGAAAGTGAGGTTAAGTTTCAATATCGAAGGAGCGTACGCAATTCAACCGATCCGTTCAAGAGAATTGTTTATTGTATTCTCGGCGTTTGTGATATCGCCGATGAACACTCGGAAGTCGCTAAATCAGTCGATGATTATTTATGGCTTAAACTTAGCCTTATAAGAGAAAACGTCAAAGGTGAAAAATTAGGTTATGCCGATTTACAAACAACAATTATTGAGGAGTATGGTAAGAAAAAATTGTGTGCAAAACTAGTGAAACCAGTTACGAATAAATTTGTTTAAGTTTAATAGCCTGAATTAATAGCATGTACAAATTTTCTTAGGTGAAAGCCATTACCAAGCACATAAACAGCCGCATCTCTATTTTCAAGTTTTGGCTTTAACGGGCCAATTCGAAGCGGCCATTGAATTTTTATCTCGGTTCGATCGTTATAAAGTTCATGCTGTTCATATGGGAATCATTTTACATGAATTTTTTTTGTTAGGACTCTCGCGAACTGTAACAGCGCCACTGTGTAAGTGCTATTTATAAATAATTATCTGCTGTAAAAATACTAAAATGCTATTTTTATATTTTAGTAATCGTAGATCCAGAAGATCCAGAACCGGCTAGACGCATTAATTTTGCTCGATTGATAATGATTTATGTACGAAATTTTGAAATAACACATCCAGCGGAAGCACTCCAATACTACTATTTGTTGAGGTATAGTTAAAAAAAAGAGTACAACCACATTGTAGAAGTGAAACTTTCACATTCTTTCTCATTTACATACACTAAAAACAATTGTAAACATCTAAGTAAGCGCCATTTAGAATAATGTATTAGAATAGACGTAACGCCTTTTCATTTATTTTTCACTGCCATCTGTTAGCCAGTTAATCAATTCTTTTTGTACTAGAGCGCGATTGTACATCGGTGTTTCCATCACGTCGTATCCATATCCAATCTTAAAGAAGTTTCGCTATAAAGTATCTGAAATAGAGTCCAAAAAAACATTTTCTTTTTTCAGAACAATTCCTACACAAGACAAGGGAAATTTGTTCGCTGAATGCGTCAGTGATTTGGCATTAGAATGTCGCGACTACGAACTCATATTTGGTAAGATTCTGCCGAACGGTGCGAGAGTGAAAGGCCTTATCGATCAGTTCAACAGTCCGCAGATAAATTATATCACCGTTTCCGAAATATTGGGGAGAAAACTTGAACAAAAAGGATTGTTTGAAAATGCAGTTAAAATTTATGATATTGCACAAGTAAATATTCTACCGATTTTTCGAAAATGTAGATCAACAATTTGCTGAAATGACTATTTTGTTTACAGAGACGTGAAAAAGTTCTAGCTCTTATGTCTACAATGTTATCTCAAGTTGTTCACCAAACCCCAATGATTGGTTCCACACGGGAGAGACTGCAAATACTCGCTGCTGAAATAGCCGATCGCTATTCAGTGGATATGTTCAAATGCAACGCAACCATTGCTGCCAACTTTTACATTCTTAAAGATTTGTTACAGTTCTTCGATTATTTTCATTCTCACGAATATGTTTTAGCTATGGAGGTACGTCGAATTTAGTCAACATTTGTATATTACGCGCCACGGTTCTAAAAGGTTCTGAAGTTAGATGCAAATGGAGGCTTGCGCAGGTACAGTCGGTTGAAAAACTATAAATTCGCGCTATATTATTATTTTTAATTTTTCTTTAATCTAAAGGTCTAATTCCTTGCATAAAGTCACCCAAAAAAATATTTTTCGTGCTTGTCTATGCAAAACTGTATTAGACATCTTGATCAATTATTAACAATCAAAGAAACAACTTAACAATAGCGTACTAGACTGTACTTTATAGCAGGAAACCGAAAAGTTGCACGACAACCAGCAATAACCAATCACTGATGAGCGCACGTTCTGTGCCGGTAACTGGGAGGTGGTGGGAGTCTTCCTTTCCCACAAAACAAACAGAACGGCTCTAAAATATGCATTTGCAACGCTGTTTGTGACTAACTTCAGAACCTTTTAGAACCGTGGCGAGTATTATACAATACTGTAGATTGAACGTCAACACTGTTGAAAGTGTGACTAGGCAAGACGGGAGAGAGGGCGGGGGTAGTAGACCTTGAAACCTTTGTCCCAACTGTCAAGTTTCACTATAATTGAATTAAAATTAGAGTGTAAAAAAACTAAAACAGCACGCTTTTATGAACTAAAAAATGAGACAAACTTATTAAATTATTGTATTGTCATCGGTTCTTGATAAGTGTGTAAAGTTTCAGCTTAGTCTGACGTTTCGAAGGGGGTGAATTTCACGTTCAAAGATTCCGTCACAAACATACAAGTGAAGCTAATAAAAGTATGTTAAAAATATTAAAATGTTTCAGACACTAGAAAAACTACAACTGATTCCATTATCAAACGAAGAAATAGATGTAAAAGTAAGCAATTTCAAAATTTTGGGCAGCGAAGTGTGCAAAGTTATGCCAGATATTTTAATAGCAGCAATGACCATAATCCATCAAGAATATAAAAATCTGCAAGGAACTGATTCCGCGGTAAGTAAAAAAACAGTTTCAAATTCGGTATTCTTTTGAAGTTTAACTGTTTAAAAAATGTAACAAATCGAGGGGAAGTTAGTTTGTTTTCTAAATGACATGAAACTGACAAGGACAAAAGTTTATAGTGCGTTGCATTTTGATTCGCAAAATAATAAGACAAGGATGAACAATAAAGTCACTGTTTGGGTTTTGTATGAAACGTCCATTAATGTGAGGTTATGATGTTGATATACTACAGACAATTCATATTAAAAATGTATTTCTGTAGATTATAGTATGTAAATAAAACTATGGTATGAATGTGACATAACATCAAAGTGTCTTCTTAAAATGTGTAATAATTTCGCCATAATTATAATCTTTTCTTATATTTTGTAGAAGCTTCAAGACCTCCGAAACAAAGCCAAAACAATAACAAGTTTTGCAGGTACGATACCTTATCGTTTACCAGGAGATACAAATTCTCGGTTGGTGCAAATGGAAATTTTAATGCATTAATTAAGTACTTTTATGTAAGAGTGTATTTTTTTGTATTGTTTAATTAAAAATAAAAAAAAACTACTACAGTAATCGATTGCTTATAATGTTATTTTTACATTGGATTCATATCTGTAAAGCACGGCACGGCACCATCGTTTGGGTTGGACTGAATGCTTTTAACTTGAATGCCAGAACTAAAATCTACTGCTCTGCCCTCTTTCATCTGAAAATGTTTTAATTATTGTTAAGAATCCGTGGTAACGCAAAAACTACTGTCCAGAAGTAACATTTCATATAATACTTACAGCTTTATAATCTAAAAACATCTGCTTAAATGCCAAAAAATCGGTAAAGGTGAACAGCATATCAAAAATTTCACCGTCCAGATCGGTTTTCATCAGTTCGATAGTTTCAATAAATTTGCTCATATCGAAATCTTCTATTGAATTTACTAGGTGCGTTTCGATGTATTTTTCAATTGTATCGATGTATTCTTTAAATATGTCCATATAAATAAATTTATTTTCTTCGCTTTCATCAAAATGACGATAATGTTTTTCCATAAAATTCGTTTGAAGTTCGTTAAATTTTTCATCGATTAAAATGTCTTCAATGTGCCCGATTATTATGTCAAAATATACCTCGGTGTTACTACATTTTTGACTGTCCCCAGACACATCGAGAAGATTCTCATGAAAGGTGGAACAGTCAACTAAAAATTACATTTGTTAAACAAGTTCTTTTTGATTTGAAAAGAAATCGAAATATGAAAATTTTACTTACAACACTCTTCAAGATTTGCAGACATTTATACACTTTTTATTTTTTAAAGAATGTTTTTAATTTTGTTACGTTTTAATTTTTACAATTAAATACTTGCATTTCTTTATTTTTATTATTTTTTTTACTGTTATTTTGGTTCTCGAATGTGCATGGAAGTTAGAATATCCGAAAAAATCAACAAACCGTTTCCCCAGCAACCTATAATTAGTAGTCATGTTCAGAACCTTTAGTTTTTGAAAATAAAAATAATTTATAATTTGCGAAAACAGTAATTTGATCATTGGTAGTACTTATGAGAAAGTGAAGAACTTTTAATAATGTCCATGCTTCTAAAACGTGATAGAAATTATAAATTTAAACAATTAATATTGAACTCCGACCTTTCATGCGATGCTGCTGCTCTCACGTAGGAGGATTTAAAAACACTTTCAAAAATTATCTGTCAGCAGAGATAACCCCTTTTGAGATAGGCAACTTCGTTAACATATTTGGTTCGCAACTGGTCCACTGGATTGGAAGACATTGTAGATGACACGCGTATCGCTTAGGCGATTCAAAAATCCGCGGGACGTATTTTATTTAGCTTTTAGTATTTTATTTAAGATTTTAAATGAAAAATTAAAAGAAAGAAAGTAAACTTTTACTGATACTAGTTTATTGATAAAATACAAACAAAAAAAAAACAAATTATAGCAGTCCTGCACAGCTGTTAATACAAATACAACATTTAAAAATATAACAATTACATAAAAGGCTGAAAAGTATCAAATACATAATGAAGATCAATGACACATGAAACTTAAAATATTCATACTACGAATTATGAATCGAAATGTTTTTGTGCACTAAGTTCATTCCTTCATTCATATTACATGCATTGCACAAAATTATTAATATTACAAAACAAAAGTGCAGAAATGGCAATCGAGCTGTACAAACGGGCAACATAATATAATAAGCTGATGACAATTATGTACAAAAAAGATGTCAAACAAAAGATTTAACTCGCTTATTTACAGCTAATAGAATACATACATCCGTCATTATGAACCGGACACCAAAAAAGAGAAAAATCGGACTGAATAGCCACTCCTATACTTCCCACCTAGTAAACAATTGCTCGTAACTGAAAATTGTTCCAATTTTTTCATATTTTTAATTTAAAAAGCATAGTCATATTATTTTTTTATCTACTTCTACTTGAGGCCAACTAAAACTGTAGACATTTTGTAAATAAAAAATATTTTCGTGCAATTTTTTTGGAAAATAGTTTTTTTCTCGAAAACTACATTTTTAAATACAAAAATTATTAATATTTTCCTTAACAAATTATAACACCTCGGGCTTTTTTTTAGTAGGGCTAGAGACATTACTTTTTCTTGGGTGGTCCATCTTCTGCCACGTGGTCTCCGTTTGGCACACCGTAACTGTGCGATGAGAAAATTAATAGTCGTATTCGACATGCCACCGAATAAATTTCTCACCACTGTCGAGTCTTCCAAGTCTGTTATTGCTTTTATGTCACTAGCCTTCCGCTTGCAAATTTTTTTCAATTTCCTGATATGAGCTTCTTTGTTTTTCACCATTCGTATTAAATGCCGTTTTCTAGGTGTAGCATCCACACGAATACCTCGAAACACAGAACTCTTTTGAACGCCAGAAGTACTGGGAATTGGGTCGCCAATTACAGATTCACCTATAATACAATATCTATGTTGTAGTGTTGAAATTGAGGTAAAAAACATGTTATCTGACTTAAGGATGTACAAAAAACTTTAATGTTGAGTTTTCGATGTATCGGGAAAAACATCAATGATTTTTCAATATGACAGCATTGATGTTTTAACACGTTACCCACAGGAGCTATTTTTCAAAAACATTATTATCTCTGAAATCATATCTCCAGGGTCAAGTTAAGTCACCGTTAATTATTTTGTATACAGGGCTCAATTTTATATACATAATCAGTGTACAGCATTAACGATTTTCTTGCTTTTTGTATTACCAGTAATTTCTTTATCTTGTGCATCAGCTAGACTTGTTTGTTGTATACCCCTAAGTCAGATTCACTGGGCACGATCACTGGCTAAGAAAAAATGCTTAACAGAAAACCAGACTTCTTTACACACAAAAACCTTACGAAATTTGTAAAATACGTACAGTAGAATAATTTTCTAAATAGAAATAATTTTGACAAAGTTAACTATAAAAAATGAAATTAGTCAGTAGCCATACGAGTACTTTGTAAGCGTTCTTCAACATTCGTAAGCTCTACATTTTTTTCAATTACCGTTTCCTCCGGTGTATCCCGTTGTACTCGACATGAGAATAATGAGGGCACAGCATCAGCACGAAGCTTCCATGTGTTATGTTCCAAGTAACTATCTGCCGTAAAATGTCGATTACAAATCAAATAATTACGAAGTGATACACCAGGCATATATTTCAGTCCCATCGCTTCTTGCCATATTTTGGATCTGAAAACAATAATTTCATTTTGTACACTTTTATTTAGGGTATAACAATTTGTGGAAATCTTTATATAAACATCTTTACAAAACGTGGGCACAATTTTTGTGAAACCACTGCATTAAAAAAAAACGCATATAATCTTTAATTTTCATAATAATTTATGCCTACTCTATTCTTCATTTCGATACATTAAATGCTTTCTATGAAAATCTCAAAAACTAAAAACACGTGTAGCTGCATGGCGGTATCTAGTCTAATCAAAACTTACACAAAATAAAAACATTGTCACTTATTTTCAAAACCATGGGGCCTATTTCAGCCTTGGAATGTCTATTGATAGTTAAAAATACTTACTTTTGATCATTTCTTGGAAAATAATGCATTTTTTCCACTTCATATACACTATAACCGCAAATTAGGCACTTCGATTGTGGCATATTAATGTTAACAAAAATAAGTACAAAGTCAAAAATCACTAATTCCCAACACACACAAACTTGTTTCTGGATATACGCACAAAACACTGCACAAAGGTAATATTGTAGAGAAATGTGTCTATTACAAACCACTAACCAAAGAATAACACAAATGTCAAATTCCTCCATTTTTATATTCATCTTTCTCTGTGTTTCGTTGACCATGGACATGTAAACAATCTAAAGTGACCAATAGAAATGCAGAGACACTGGTGCCACCTATAGAGCAGGCATTAAGGATAGCTACATTTAATTTCTGTATATACGACAAGGAACACATTATATGCAAGAAAGCGAACTGATTTTGCTATTCACTTATCCATCTCAAAGGGGTTATCTCTGCTGTCAGTTTTCCGTTTAGATTCATGAGCGTCAACCGGAATTTTCTTTGCCTGTCAAACTATTATAAAAAATAAAATGGAAGAAGTATACACGTTCGATAAAACACTAGAAGAACGTTTAGAAGACTGTAACGGTGTGTTACGAGTTAAAAATATTGTACCAGCCAGTGAAGTTCAAATGATTTGGTCAAGTTATATGGAAGAGTCGTTAGATCCTATAGGATGGCAAGCTATTTGGAATATTCCACGACGTAGATGTAACGATTTAAGGATAGAATATCCAAATGCAGTGCTTGTGTATGTTGAAAATGTTGATTTTAAAGAACTGTCAGCTATTGTGAAAGTTGTAGCTGTTCAACATGATATTAACATTCCAAAGAGAATAGAAGCATCACTCGTTAATTTATATCCAACCAAAGTACAAGACGAAACAATTGCTCTTAACGTGAGTACAACAGCAAACTCTTTAGACATGCTACGTTTCTTTTATAATCATATTTGGTGGTCTTTTATGGACGATGATGAAGACGAAGCAGTCGATTGGCCAAACAAATGTTTGGAGTCTCGTATACAACTTTATTTCGACATGAAGAATGGTTCGATACCTCGTGCAACTGCCGAACATATCCGTTCACTAATAAACGAAGGAAATGCCCTGTTCGATCAGAGACAAGACATCCAAGACGAATTGGACGATTTCGATGATATAGAATCGTTGGATGCCGAAAAAACTGAAGCTTTAATGAAAATACATTTGCAAATAGGTCAAATCCGCTCTAAACTTGAATGTCTTGAAAATCCAGTGTTTCGTTCCGTTATCGCGATTGCGCATGATAAAAAATGGAACACCAAGTACTTTTTAGTTCTTATGCAACACTCAACCATTGACAATCACATTGAATATTTGAATAAAATTAGAAACTATGTCGGGACGTCTACCGTATGTTCAACATTAAATTTACGGGATGTGTTAACGTCGGGAAAGGGCGGAGAAATGATATTCGTAGGAGCCGGCACTCATCAGATACGGTCGTCGGGCGCTTTGGAATGTGGAGGCCATTTGATCGGTATGGATAAAGCAGAACATACTATTTTACAACCAGTCTTAAGCAAAAATGTCATGCTGGAATTTTCAGCCGAAAATGTTGTTATTGAAAACGTTACAATTAATTCTGATATTTGTCCTAGCTCTGTACTCATTCGGAAAGGTTGCGTACTGTTTCGGAACTGTATTTTCTATGGAAATAGTTCTAAGTCGAGACAAGGTTTAATCGCTTTGATGGGATCAAAACTTGTGTTAGAAAATTGTGAATTGCGATTGTTTTCTTACGCCATTCTAGCGAATTCTGGAGTTAAACTTGAATTAAATGAATGCAAAATTATTGATTGTTACGTTGGATTGAAAATATACGATGGAGCTGATGTAAAAATCGATAATTGTAAAATCGTTAACTGCAATGAATACGGAGTGTGCGTGGAGACGTCTAAAAATATCAGGAAAACTGGAGACTCCGAAATTTTAAAAGAGTAAGTATTAAAAAGTAAATATCGACTTGACAATCAGAGAATATTTTTTATTAATCGTTGATTAAATATATATTGGTAATTATTTTTTTTTTTTTTGTTATTTAAAACTATGTGAATTGAGTTTCTAGTAATAGATTTTTTTTCTTATTTTCAGATTTAATAATATCAGTGTTGGCAATTTACACACAGAAGGAAATATTAAGGGGAATATTGCAATAATCCATCAAGAAAATATTCGTGCAAGGACTTCTATCGTCCCTCTATTGGAATAATTTTTTGTTAATGCCATAAAATTTATACATTAAAAAAAAAATACTCTATAAATATTCATTTTAAGTTGTAATTTTATAAAAAAAAATATATATAGATAGATTCTTAATATCTGAAAACTACTATTTGAATTTTTTATATTTATCTATTTTTGTATTTATTTAAAATATCTATATAATACCTACGTATTAAAATAATTTAGTTGGATAAAAAGTGTAGTTTTTCCGAGAATAATTTTGAAAAATACCTTTGCAATGATTCCGAGACAGTCTAATATCAAATTTAATTCTCAATATTGTTCACGTCCATTATAATTAATAAGTTTTTTTATTTTTTAACAGGAAATTGCACAAATTCTAATATAGTTAAACTAATGATTTTTTTTCTTTTTTGTTCTTGGTAATTAATATAAAAATGATTTGTCGGGAAAAAGGACTTTTTAAGTAAACACTTATTTGTTATTTATAGCGACGTTTCGTCCCTTTCTTGGGACTTTTTCAAGCTGTATAACAGTTATAAAGCTTGAAAAAGTCCCAAGAAAGGGACGAAACGTCGCTATAAATAACAAATGTTTACTTAAAAAGTCGTTTTTCCCGACAAATCATTTTTATAGTTAAACCATATTTGAATTTGTCCAATTTCCTGTTAAAAAATTAAAAAAACTTATCAAATTTAATTTTTGTGCTGAAGAAATATACATTCGGTCAATATCTAAACAACAAATAAATGGAATAACTCGAAAATTTTACAAATATTATTAAATTATTTCTCGACGATCGTTTCGAACAATGAGTTCATCCTCAGGAATATAAAATATATACTAATTTATGTTTTATATTCCTAAGAATGGGCTTATTGTTATTATTGTCCGAAACGATCGTCGAGAAATAATTTAATAAAAATATTTTTTAGCATTTTTAAGTGGTTTTATTTATTTGTTATTATTAATCATGTTCTATCAAGTGCCGAGTGAAAAATCAGTGCAAATTACAATATCTAAACGTTGATAATCAAAACAAGTTCTAATATAAATTGGACATCCCCTATAATGTTTGGACACTCCTATGAAAGTTACAAACTAACAATTTAAGGTTATGTTTGAAACTGTCAATTAGAAATTTTATTAAGGCATTAAAATTGTATTTTTTCTATGAAAATGGCTTCGAGAAGTGAGAATGAACGTGAAGAAGTATTCAATTCATGTTTATCAAAAATTTATCATTGTACCGAACAAATAATAAAAGAAGATAAGGAAAATAATGATGCTTTGAAAGCCGAAATCGAAAATATTATTTCGGGCTACTGTGAACTTAATAATGAGCACGAATGTGTGAAAATGGCAATAGAAATAGCAAAGGAAAAATGTCAACAATCTTCTGCTGATTTTGTATCAGTTTATCAAAAAGAACTGACTAAATTAAAAAACAAATCAGCTACTGACACAAATAATGATCCTATTATGTTGAAATTTAAACAGATTAAAAGGAAATCAAATCAAAATGCTGATATTTCAATAACGGAAGATAATTTTGAATTGCCAATAGATCCGATAAGTAAACAACCAATTACGGACCCTGTTCGGAACGCGGTTTGTGGTCACTTGTATCAAAACGATGTTATCAGAAACTTAATCAAATCAAATCGATCACTAAAGTGTCCGTACATGGGCTGCGCAGCAGACAGTTACGTAAAAATATCAAACTTGATAGCTGACAATGAATTAAAAAATAAAATAGCTACCGCACAGTCGATTCAAGAACAAGACGCCAGCTTCGATGAAAATGATTAATAAAATATTTGCATATTAAGTTTCGCATTTTTTAATATCTACAAAATAAGATGTATTTCCTAAGATATAAGTCATAGATTATAAGTTGTTTATATTCATTACACGAATAAACATTTCGTTTTAATAAGTTTGTAATAAATTATTTGTTTGATAACTTGTTAAGAATACCTATTCTACTAATACTCTATATAAGTGATTCCCAAGGGGTCGATTACAACTTGCAAAGGGTCCGTGCTAGTGAGAAAAAAGATTGGGAGTCGAGGACAGTGGATCTCATGTAATCAGGTCGTGAGTTCCATTTTGGCATTCCATGAATGAAAGAATCCACATACTTAGGTAGTAACTATTTACTTGAAGTAAAAATTTTGAAAACATATGATCATGAAACGTGTGAAGAATCATATTGAATTTTAAGTTTTTATATATATTTTTTGATTATTTGATATTATGTGAAACTGTTTAAGAATTATTATAAGCTAGCAGTTTCCCGCGGCTCTGCCCGCGTGTGTTTTTATTTTCTCTGTGTGTAAGGTATCATTTTGTAAAAAAAAGTATCTTTCCGTAGTAAATTGTAGCCTGTTTCTACTTTTTAGCTAGTTAATGAATTTGCAAAAATTAGTATCAGGTAAGTAGGGAGTCTACCCAAAACCGAAAAACATGGCAAGTGGTTTACGAGACAAAAAAGGTTGGGGACCTCTGCTCTGGATTCTAGAATAGAGTCAACAGGTTGTTAATATATCGATCAATATTTTTCATATTCTCAGCTTTGTATGTTTATTAGTTTTATTTGAAAGAAGATAAATTTTAGGAGTCAGTCCTCAGAAATCAACACCGCTTATTATTAAAACATGGAGTGAAAAGAGATATATTTATGGTCAAATTAAAATTTATGTAGGTACTCACCCTTTGATCATTTTCACACTGAAATTTTCACAGCTCCGCAATATTCCAGATAGAAGTCACAATATCACTTTTTTCACCCACTACACCCATGCACTACACAATAATTTAATATATTTAAATTTTTTGTTTTTACTAAGAAACAAACATTGTGCTTTATAAAAACTAGTAACTATCGACTTTTATTGTCTTTTTTTAACTAAGTGACACTTCAAATTTTAATATTTTCACTACGATATAAATATAAACACCGGTTCTTTATGATACAGACAATTTTTTATACTAAATAATCTATTTTTGTGGAGTATTACCATCCGCCATAATAATATGGCACTAGGCGAGGATTTTGTTTGTCACAATTGTTACGAAAAGAATTTAATTTTAGTTTATAAGTCATATTAAATCACTTAACTAACATTACAAGACGTCATAATTACGTTCATAAATTTAAAATTGATAACTCAGTAAACAATACCAATATATAAACATACTTTTGATATAAGCTTTTTTTGTAAATTTTTAGACTAATCTTTTCCGCCGTTAAAATAACACTGCCGACCGTTGTTCAATTTTTTTCAATTATGGTTGTACACCAGCGCCAATTTACGAGAACTTTCACCTTATCAACTTTACGTCTGGTGTCGCAGCCGTTGATTTATTCTTTTTAAATTTTTTTTATTAATTAGATATTTTTTAACGTATTCATGAAATAATCTGTTAAAAACAGTAAAATTCTAACTATATACCTACGTACTCGTAATCATCGTATATTAAAAATAGTGAAAACACATCCAAAGAACTGATATTTCAAATAAACTACTTTAGATTTGAAAATCAAGTTTTTCGATAATTTTATTAAAAGAATAAAAACTGAAAATATGCTTTAAAAAGATAGGTATATGCTCTCATCGCAGGGAAGTCAAAAATACTTCTATAAAACTATTATTATAATTATTACTATAAAAATAGTAGTAGAAATTTCATATCTAATTCATTTCCAGGGTATTTTAAATCTGATAATAACACTATCAAATTTCTTTCTTTCCATTCTACGTGCGTAAAATAATTACTGTTATCGCAAAATGACGATGAAGGTTAAGAAGAGGTCATATTCTTTATTTGTAAACAAATATTATTTATCTATATTATAGTTTAAATTTATTCAGGGCTGTATTCATATTGTGAATATCTAGGTTTGTGTTTGTTAAAATATCAAATTGCGATAGACTATACCAAATTTATTTAACAGACATAATATATCGATGTTATTTTCGAGTGTCGCTATGTATTATCAAAATAAATAATTTAATAATTTTAAAGTTTAGATTTTACTGCCTCTAATCTAATTCTGCGAATAAATAAAATGACGCAACAAATTATAAATAACTTTAAAGTTTAATGAGAATTATGGACAAATTTGATGTGTTAAACTTTTTAATTTATTGCCAACGTTTCAATGATTTTGACTTATGTGTAAAGCGCAAAATTTGAGCCCTAAAGAAGACAGCAAAGATTGTTGAAACGTTGGCAATAAATTAAAAAGTTTAACACATCAAATTTGTCCATAATTCCCATTAAACTTTAAAATTATTAAAAAAATGGACTTAAACTTCGATGATTATAAATAACGTTTTCTTCCTTAATGCGCCTCTGAGTACAATAATTTGTTCTTGAAATACTGGTTGTCTGTACTATCAATTATATTTCTTTCTTAGTTCACGTTTAAATATCATCAAAGCAAGATGACGCTTCGAAAGCTGTCGTTAAATTCTTTGTTTTTGAGTGTTGTCAATTTTGAAAAAAGACAGTGGATACAAAAATTAAATCGACATAATTATACTACATCAGTTCAAACGGCTAAAGTCATTGAAAATATTAAAGATAAAAGGAAAAAAGCTTTACAAGGCGGTGGACAAAAAAGGATAGATACACAGCATAACAAGGTAAAAAAAAGTAACAACAAAAAGTACAACTCGTCATTCGTTTGACATACAATATTAATTATTACAATAGTCAGAGCTGTAACAAGGAAATGACCCGACTTATTGTTGTTGTTATCGACAATGAGGTTTTTAAAAAACATTTTAAAACTTTCATCAGCCATATGGATACACACAATAAATATAAATATTAATTCTTTTTAGAATTTGGGCTTTGAGCGTAAAACTTGTTTTATGTTTCTTAACAGCTTTTGCGCTTGGGACCTTCATCTTAACAATTCTGCGACCTTGACGTAAAAACGAATTATATAGTATAGTAGAAATACACGTGCTTCAAATTATAATAGATAAATGAAGTAAAAAAATTAGATTTTAGTAAATACATAATATATTATTTTTATTATTTAAATTAAAAATAACCAAATTTCGAGAAAATAGTTTTCACCTTAGTTGAAATGTTACAAGCAAATGCTAATTTATTAAAAGAACTTTTAACAATTTTTATCTATAGCAATTATTAAAAATATTATATATGTATATTCCATAATTAGATAGTTTCGGTTGAAAAACTTTAAAGCAGTGATATGATTTGTTAATTAATTTATTATAGACAAATAATAAATAATACATACAAAGTTGTTTTTGAAGTAAATATATGAATGACATGCTGATAATTTTTATATAGCTAATAAGTATAATATAATGGTAAATTAAAAACAAAATATGAAGAGTAAATAATTTTATAATAATAGCGGACCCGTGCGAATACTTCGCACCGTTAGTGGTCAGTCACGTAATAAAATAGGTTGGAAATAAATTTTATTCTATTCCATTCAGAGACTTCAGTGCCACTACACGCCATATCACCGACAACTGTTAAAATAAACATATTGCCACCAAATGGCGACATTTGTTTTTTCTGAGTGTTATTTTCTTTAACGAAATTGTTAAAATTTTTAGTCTGTAATTTTTTAATGAAAACATCAATTTTAAGATATTAACTTAGTTTTCGTCATTAGAGAGAAAAATAATCTCCAAAATGGCATATCAAATATTAATTTTGATACAGTATTAAGGAAGATATTTCATACCGACCAAAAAACACCTTTGAGAAATAATATTTACCGATTGATATTTTGTTAAATATTTGAACAAACAAATTATGTACCTACTAACACACATGGCGCTTTTTTTAAAATTCTTAATCGTAATTTTTAACAATAATACTTTATTACAATATTATTTTCTCAAAACGTAACGTTAGAATCATTAGAAAAAAACAAATTACTAGAAAACTAGAATCTATAAATTAATTACTACTGATCAGCTAATTCTCAGAGTATAGCCTATGCACATTTTAAAAGCGCAGCGTCGTTTCAATTATTATTGAAAATGAGATTAGACAGTCAATTCGTTAAATTTTAATAAATCAAATGAGTAGGAATTATATAAAAAATAATTTTGTCTGTATATTTCTTCTGTTTCTAGGGCAAACTCTCGGCTAGGGAAAGAGTTCAGCTATTATGTGATACTGACAGTTTTGTGGAATACGATATGTTCATTGAACATACTTGTACAGATTTTGGAATGGACAAACAGAAGGTACACATACATATTGTTAATAATTTGGGCAAATTTCTTCATCAAAAGCCTAAACAAAATACAATGTAATTTTATTTTAAATGCTGAGCACAATAGATCTAATCAGCCAGTCACAGGCTGAATATTGTTATCTATGTCATTTCGGTAGTGACATAATAAACAAATCTATGTTGAAAAATAGATGCCTTATACCTGCACACTTTTGGAATTATAGAAAAGGCTTCCGAACGAAAAAATTGTTTCATAATCTACTCATTTGCAATGTAGAACCAAACAAAAAAAAAATATGAGACGATTACATTAAAATTTTAACTCTTATTAATACTTTTAGTTTGCTGAAAATTGGTTGCATGAAATCACAGTACAAACCCGACATAAATTTCATTACAAATACGTTTTAAAAGTTGTGGGGTTCCTGAAAACAAAAGTACAGGAGCGATTGTTTCCTATCCCCGTTTTTAATATGAAGTGATTTCAACGCTTAGTAAGAACATGAGCCCAAAAATATTTATATTAAAAAAATCATTGCGTATAATTAAAATCAATATACGTCGATAGTTTAATATTTGTGAAGAACAAAATGTTCAAATGGGATTTTTCAGTTTTCAGGCGATTCAGTGATAACAGGCCACGGTTTGATCAACGGCAGACCTGCGTACGTATTCAGTCAAGACTTTACAGTTTTCGGTGGCAGTTTATCGAGTGCACATGCGAAAAAAATCTGTAAGATAATGGATCAGGCCATGCTGGTCGGCGCTCCTGTTATCGGACTAAACGATTCTGGCGGGGCGAGAATCCAGGAAGGCGTCGAATCACTGGCAGGATATGCCGATATCTTTCAACGGAATGTACTTGCGTCAGGCGTCATTCCTCAGGTGTGATTTGGATTAGGTCTATTTTGGCTAACAATAAGTTAAAAAATGAGTAGCCCAATGAGGCTGTAAGAAAAATTAGAAAAAAAGGATTGTTTAATTAAGGGTTTTCGGGTTTTACTTTGCAGATATCTATGATAATGGGGCCGTGCGCTGGTGGGGCCGTTTATTCTCCTGCAATGACAGATTTTACATTTATGGTACAGGATACTTCATATCTCTTCATTACAGGACCGGATGTTGTTAAGGTATTTTCTGTTTTGTATTTTTTTAAAGTTTATTATTTCATTTACTTTCGAAATACAGTGGATTTCATTTATAACGACCTCAGTTGTAACGACTTTAACAGTTGTGATAATACGCTTTTATTTATAAATGTTCAGGTAGGTAAAGTTAAGGAAGTTCGAGCCGATTTGCAAAATAAACCAAACTTTTGAAATTTATATCAATGAAAATGCTTAGTGCCATAATTTCAAGTTCATTCACTACACCGTTGATGAGAAATAAATTTTTGGAATTCGGTTTTATCTACGGGAATAAATGGGTAAAAATGTTTAAGCTAACTTTTTTCAAAATTAGATTACCATTGTAATGACACTTTTGACACTTAATAATTTGACATTTTTAAAGAAATTATAATATTTTTGAAGTTATTTTACTTCTTAATTAATTAATTATCGGTAAAAATAAACATGGTTTTTGTCTTGCTTTCTTTGTTTCTACCTATGTATATAGCGACTTCCATATATAGCGACGGAATTATAGTGACCTCTTCATCGTCGTTATAACCGAAATCAACTGTATAATGATAATACAAAGATTGTTTGTATAACACGCTGATAAATGCCCTGTCCTCTTAGAGATAGTTTTATCAATGGTATGGTAACAACATCGGTAACGGCGTAAGACCAGATAACTCACACGATTTGATTTATTCGCATTGATTTCAATTTTCAGTCAGTAACAAATGAAGACGTGACTCAAGAACAATTAGGTGGTGCACAGACTCATACCAAGGTGTCCGGTGTGGCGCACAAAGATTTCGAGAACGATATCGACGCTATACTTCAGCTGAGGAATTTCATGGGATTTCTTCCACAATCGAATAAACATCCAGCACCTGTTAGATATTGTGACGATCCAAGGTATTGATCGAAATTTTATTTTTTCTTCCACAATAGAATGTAAATCCTTCCGTTATCACAGCGATGGAATCGATGCTAATGACATCGGTTGTCGAGCGTCTATATTATACAATCTTTCCTAGTTCCTTCATTCCTTCCAACGATGGAATATCTTTCAGAGAAGGTTTTTAACAAACATATGTACTTTAGATGCAATTTTTTCCATTATGAACGGAAAACTAAATTTAATAAAATTGTTAAAAATTTTAATTGCTTAACGCTACTAGAATGTGTGTAAAATTTAGGGTTGTTGAGGTCTCTGGGCACCGTTGAGGCTCTTTACTTTTTAGTTTTTTTTTGTGAAGGATCTTGAATAGTTGCCCATTTCTAAATTTGTATTGGAGATTCATGATATCTAACAAATCTTACCAATATTTATAATAACATGTACGTTTTATATTTCGAGAGGTTTTTCTGTGGATTGATATCAACTCTAAATTAATCTTCCATGTGTTCAAAAAGACGTTGAACCGCTAAGAGCATTTAGCATTCAATAAATGTATGCCATTAAATTAATAATATTGGTACTAATAAATAATATGGAACATATTTTTAACGATCCCAGCGATGTGGACGTCCCGGCCTTGGATACAATTGTTCCTTACGACAGCACAGCACCCTACGATATGTTAGATGTAGTATTCAGCATTGTAGACGAGCGAGATTTCTTCGAGATTATGCCAAAATATGCCAAAAATATTATCACTGGTTTTGGGAGAATGAATGGAAGAACAGTCGGAATTGTTGGAAATCAACCTAAAATGGCAGCAGGTTTGTCAAACGAAATAATCTATCATATCTTTTTAAATTTAAATAAAAACAGACATTTCACTATAAGTGAATTTTTCAATGTGTTTCTATTTTGTAGTGCTGTCTGATGCACAAAAATGATAGATTCTTCTAAAATCCGACCTGGGGTTTTATTTTCCCATTTCAGTAATAATAAACCATAAACTGAACTATAATGAATTAGTTTCATTATTATTTAATGATTAACAATATTTCTATTCCTCCATGATAAATTATTTTGGTTCTAATTCAATTATTTTATCCGTATTCATTAGGTTGTCTGGATATAAATGCGTCGGTTAAAGGCGCCCGGTTTGTCCGTTTTTGTGATGCGTTCAACATTCCTATAATAACTTTGGTTGATGTTCCCGGATTTTTACCGGGAGTTAATCAAGAACATTCCGGTATTATTCGTCACGGTGCTAAGCTTTTGTACGCGTATGCTGAAGCAACGGTACCCAAGCTAACAGTTATTACAAGAAAGGTGAGTTTATTATTATATTTTCCCGAAGAAATAGACAAATATTTAGTGTTTTGAGCTCTTAAGTTTTTTGATCATCTGCCGAAAATGTTTGAAATCTGCCTTTCATAGAAAAGAGTGTGCTCTAGAAGAATTACACTTCTGTGTTGAGTTTCAAGCGGTAACTAGATGTTGATCACGTGGTTATGTTTTGGTTGATGGGACAGAGTATAGGTAGACATAGTTTTCTTGCGTATTTTCATATACTTTGTGACATTTAAGGCTGTCGAAACGCTCTGAATTTAAGCCAAAAATAGGGCGTCGACTGATAGCTGATTGTAGACTTATTCGTCAACATTTTGCAAAAATTCTTTCTCTATAAGGAAAATAAAGGATAAATCTACGTCTCTAATGGACAACTTTTGTAATTTATGTACGATTTACCAGAAAAAAGCTGGCATTAATTGTGCCAAAAAACACACGTTTTCAATGTCACACTACGACCTTATTCGTACTTATTTCACAAACCTAAAGTGACTCTGCCTTTTTCGGAAAAGTTTTTTAAATCTTCAAAATATTTCCAAAATTTAGAGTAATCAACTGACAGCGGCACCCTAGCAACAGCATTTTTTAACCTCGTAGTGTGGCATAAATTCAAAGCGTTCCGACAGCCTTAAACAACGCGTTGTCCAGAATTTCGTTCAAGAACTGCTGAACCGACTCTGATGAAACACTGTACATAATATGAGTCTGTACAATCTATATGTCGCAGGGAGATGGTAAAAACGGAAAGTTGATCAAATCCGTAAGGTAGATGATCAATTCACTGAAGACCATCTTCCGTAAATTGATCATCTACCTTAGAGATTTGGTCAAACCTCCGTTTTCATCATTTCCCTGCGACAAATTTAATAGACTTCGACAGCGTTTGACCGATCATCATAAAAGTTGGCACATATATGTATTTTTTCATGAAGGAGGGTTTGCTATCCACTTTGTTGTAACTCGCCACTAGACCGTAACACGGTGGAGCCTTTTGTTGTCGCTGCGGTGTTCATCTTAATCGCATGTAGAGCCGCGGGTAGAGACTAGCATAGAATATTGTCCGACTGTTCCCATAAAACGCTAGCAAAATCAGCATCCACGTGAGCATCCACGTATAGCTAATTCTCATCTTTTTTAAGGCATACGGAGGCGCTTATGACGTCATGTCATCAAAACATTTGCGAGGTGACGTTAATTATGCATGGCCAACTGCTGAAATTGCCGTGATGGGAGCTAAAGGCGCCGTGTCGATTCTGTTCCGAGGAAAACCCGACGTTGAGAAATATGAAGCTGAGTACATAGAGAAATTTGGAAATCCATTCCCGGCTGCCATAAGAGGTGCTTTTTTAGACCGGCAATTTCTTATTTTAAGTTTTTGTTGAGTCGTTTTTTTTAAATGTCGATATGTTTCAGGATTCGTGGATGATATTATTGAACCAAGGACAACTCGGTGGAGATTATGTAAAGATTTGGACTTGTTGGCGTCTAAAAGTTTGAAAAATCCACCAAGGAAACACGGCAATATTCCATTGTAATCTGACAAAACATTTTTGGCAAAGTGTTCTGTCTAAATTTTGAAGGGTGCTAGAATATTCAGAAATAATAATCCACTTTTTAATTTGTTTTTTAAACTGGAATTATTATGCTTTTGAATGTTCGATGTGTATATGAAAATTCTATGTAAATAAACTAAATTTTAATCATTAAACTTTTTTTTATTGTCGACAATTAATCTCAATTATTTAAAATAACCATTGCCTGCCTTGCAATTTTTTTGCATGCCTGACAGACCTCAAACTAAACATTTATATATTTGGGGAGAGGTCTACAAGATATCAAAAAAAAAATTGCAAAACAGAGAATAGCTAATAATATATAATCTGCATCTATAAATTTCATTTCTTGTTTTCCATCAAGCTGTTAAATTCATTATTAACATTTTAGTAGTGTTACCCAGTAGACATTTGTAATTTGTATGGTGAAAACTTAGATTATATTTTGTTTTAAACAGATAAAAAAATCAACACTTGGTTTTGTTCTTGGGACTTGTTTTTGTAAATTGTTAATAATGTTCGATAAGTGATTTTGAAATATATGTTTTAACTAAAATTACAGTGGTTTTAAAACCATGAACAAGTATTAAAAAAAATTTCGTAACAAACGACCTCAAAATCACAAATTATGTAATTACTATAATCGCAATGAATTTATCTTTATTGTTTCAACGTAAGGGGAGACAAATTTGTTTTATATTTAAAAAAAAAATCATTTTTATATACGGTAAGTCTATTATTATTATATTGAAAATATTTTGTTTATAATAGAACTACAGGCTCTCCCGGGAGGTATCCGCTAGGCACCAGGGGTGTATTCTTTAGGTCATTTTAAGCAAAAACAGTTATATCAATGCATGTCCGATTCGGAAAGGTTAGCGAGATATGGTTTATTAAAGAATTTTTTTTAATCAGACAATACTTTTTACATACTTAGTATCAAATGTAAAAAAACCTGGGTCGCAGTGCCAAAACCCTGCCGACAATATAGCGTATTTGCTAATACAGACAGTGTGGGTTTGTTATGTGAACTTAAGTTGGTTTTTGGGCAAAATAAAAGAAATAACTCCTTAATACACCCCTTAAAATAACATTTTTTTCTTAATTGCAATATTATTATCAATCGAACATCTACACCAAATTTAAGTACACCTTTCATTAAATAATTCACTATCTGCAAACTAGTGTTTTCATAAATTATATGAATTTGTTTGTTTTTGGAGAAAATAAAAAAAAACTCCTTAATACACCCCTTAAAATAATATTTTTTCTTTATTTCAAAATTTCGTTTCTGTTTTATCAATTCATCATCTGCACAGCCTTCTAAAGCCCTCACTAAGTTTTGGGATAAATGAGGCCAAATGTGTTCTTACGCACTAATCGGCTCGGATCGACTCAGCAACATCCAGTGTGCGTATGCACCGCCGTGCTGAGCCGGTCCCAGTCGATTCAGTAGGTGTGAACCTTTACTGTAACAATGTGTATTTCATCACAACAATAGCTACCTAATGCTATATATTTGTATAACACTTTTTATTTAACATTAAATTATGTTTTCCTTTGTAACACATTTTTCAATAAAAGCTTGTCTTTAAAAAGTTTTAATGTTTATTCTATTTCTATATTTTCCAGATTAAGAAAAACATGACCATAAAAATGAGCAATATTTTATCGCAAAGAGTTCCTATAGATGAGCCGATAGATTTATTTTTAGTTTCTATAGACTATATAGGTTTCGGTGTTCACCTCAGAAATGCATGCAGTATAAGCGAAACGTTCACTAAATATATATTCACAAACATGTGTAGTGGTGATTACTTTTCTACACTTTATCTTAATTATGAAAGCACAGTAATCGAGATCATTGCTGAGTACATTTGGTTCCAAACCGTTAGAATTACTCCTGAATACGAAACGACCGTCCTTCCATTTCAAATATACGCCGCAGCTGACGATCTAAATTTAAAAGAGGTGTCGAGTTCTGTAATTCGTTATTTATCACAATACGTCAGTGATTTAAATGTGCTTATGGCTGTCATAGATATGTCACGAGGGAAGGATGTCGACTTTGACCCAATTACACCAAGAAATAAAGTTATCGAAGCGATTGATAAGTTGAAGTTTAACATTGAGTGTTTTAAAATGCAAATCGAATCGTCTGATCGGATTAAAGAGGTACGAAATTGTTTGGAAGACATTGTTGATTGTGTTCATGAAGGACTCAAAGGTGTGGACGTCGAAATACCAGTTACCCTACCACTTGCAACAGAATACGAATTAACTCGAAGAAGAAACTTGAAACATTGACACATTTAATGTCCGTCTGCTAAAAAGACAACGATGCTGACGTTCTGTCACTATAGTGTGGTATGTATGGTAACAACTTTGGTACCGTTGCAGAGTTACGTAACTGTCCTTTCAGAAGACGGACATATAAATAATATACTTATTACTGTGAAAGTTGGAGTTTTTAACGAAAATTTGTATATTTAGAGTTAAGGCAAATTTGTATTTATATATTGTTTTCATTTCGACATTTTAATTAATAACAAAATAAATTACCTATATTTTTAAGATTCAAAACTAATATAATGATTTTAACCCGTTTAAATGAAATGTATGGGAAATGATTCTTAATTTAAGTTCTTAAAGTTTGGAAAACACACGTGTTCTGAGAAACACATGTATTTAAAAAAATGGGAATCTAATTTCCGGAAATTTAAATTTTTTAATAAAACACTTTTTTAATTCACATTCTCCTTTCAGTCTTTATTAATTTACAGCAACATTTTAGACTACTTATCAGATTAATTAATATTTCCATAATTAATTATATTTTTTTTAAAACTAACAGTATAGTAATTACAAATATTGTCTAAAACTTTAAAGAAATAGTAATAATTATAGTTAAAAAAGTAACTATGTAATGACAGTATAAAAAAATCGACAAACATTTGTAATTACTCTGTAAAAATACAACTATATTTTATTATGACAAAGCAACTAAATAAATATATCTATCATTTTTAACGACATAGCTTTTCTCTTTCTTGAAATACAATTTTTACTTTTTACTAGCATTTTAAGTCAATTCGTAAAAACTTGTCGGCAATATAACATAATACGAACTATGTATTTAAGTTGTTTTAAAATTCACCAATTAATTTTTAAAGGAAACGTAAATATAATAAATAATACCTATTATCAGCAAAAAGTAAAAAAGGAGAGATCATGTCAGTTATATTAATAATGTTAGGAAAATAAATTGCATACACGTTATATTTTCGGGATATAATAGCAAATATTTCTCGGGTATTCATTTTGGATTAATTATAAAAATTAGTTAGTAAAATAAATGATAAAATGTAAATTTTTACGAATTTATAATACGGTTATTTATATAACATTATTTACTACAATTTTTCAATCTAAAAATTAGGCAATGTTTTTGAAGACACTAATGTAATAATAGCAAAAATAATCTTTTCTTTACATTTACAAGTGAAAATTCACTAACATTTCGAAGAAAAAATAATGAAAATAATCAGAATAATTTATATTATAATAGATAAAAATTTTCGTTATTTTGAAAACATTTACAAACGATTCACATCGATTTCAAAAATGAAATTATTTGTCTTGATTGGAAGCTTTTTACAATAAAAATAGCAACGAACATTAAGTGGCTGTTAAATAACTAATTAGTAATGGATTATTTTACATTATGTTGTTGTTTTTCATTTTTTACAGTTAAAATTAAATAAACCTATGGCGACAAATATTATTTTGTTATTAATTGGATTACAGAATAGTTTGATATGTAAACTTGTAAATGGGTAGATATAGATAATGAGGTACCGTCAACGAAATTTTCACAAACAATCACGCCGTCCTGCATTTTTTATTGTATCATTAGGGATTTTATATTCAACCTAGAATATTGTAAAAGTTATAACACGTATGTAATTCAAAACAGACACGAAACCTTTAAAAATGATCTCTGATATCATTCGGCATTTAAATATGTGTATAGTATTTTATGATACCAAGCATTTATCTGTTTACTCAATGTTCGGTGAGCGAAGGCAAGAAAGAGCGCAAAAAATATATCTCCGTCTTTTTTTTCGAAGAAATTTCCTGATTATTGCGACAATTCGCGCGAAGTATACCTCTCTTTATTAAAATAAAAGTTCTGTCTTTATTTATGACGGTAGCCAATCAGAACCAACAAACTGTTACCACAAAATGAAAAGACAGATATATGTTTGTACCCTAATCGTGCGATTGCGATTTTAGTATTATCTGCTGTACAAATTAATACGTACATGATGTATATGAATATATGATATATATGTTACTTAAGATCTCCAACTAACTACAGTGTTTTGTGAAGATCTGTCTTTGAATTCTTATTATAAAAAATTATGAACCTCCCCCATAAATTGAAACCTGTATCTGACCCTGATTCAGTCGTCAATAATGACAACGCCCTTAAAATAACGAACAAACCAACACCTAACTCACACTATCCCGCTTTGCTCGAATCACATAACAGATATGTTAAAATTTACTGTTTCAAATAAACATGTAATTTTAATCTCATATTAAATTATGAATTTCTCTTGCCTAATCCTCAAAGATAATCTATATCTTAGTTTTAAGTATGCATGACTTGGTTCCATTGACGATGATTTCCAATGAAAATTTCATCTTCAAAAAGTAAACTGCTTCAATTTAAATTGTGCGAGGATGAATATGACATATTCATAAATCTTGAGGAAAGAACACTACCGTAATCGTGTTAATATTAAAATTATATTTGCAACATTATTGCTAAAACATACTTCCAGTAACAAATAAATTTTAAACAGAGAATAAAGCTACTTAAATATGACTTCGGAAAACGTATAATTGCTCAGATTTCGTTTCTTTTTATAGATTTTTGAGCGCGAGAGCATTTTAAAGTTAAACAAAATTTTGATCATAGAATCAATTTTCTTTTATATAACTTTCAATGTTCCTTTTTTTATTATGGAACTACTATTTACTAACGAACATTTTTTAAATCGAGTTTTAAGCTATTAAGGCGCTTTCCATCAATAGCCTTAAGAAAACCAATTCTATGAACATCTAATTTGCTCGAGATCTGGTAAGACTTTAAAAGTACTATGAATTTTACCATAGAAATTCAGTATTAAAAGAAAAGAAGCTACTTTGAATGTGGATTCATGTTCGATATTTGGTGCAACTTTTAAAGTAAATTTAACGCTGAATTTTATCGATGGTAAGTGCTATTTTGAAAGTAGATGCTTGGGTTCTGATACGATTTTCAGCTTTAAGTCCAGATTTAAGTAAGTTATTTGGTTACAACTAAACAGAGACCTATAGTTGAAAACAAGTGGCATTCTGAAATCTATATTTAACGCTGAAAGTCGTATTAGAAACAGAATGTAAATAAATTTTACGGTTTATTTATAAAAAAAAATCTCTACATACCTACAATATCATAGATACGGGGATATTTATTAAGTAATTAGGGTTACAGATAGGCATATTACGATAAGATATAGATATTATCAATATTATCACAATAGGGGGGGGGGTATACATACTTAACAATTTTTGTTCTTGTAAACGTCCAAAATGTGGTTTATGGGTGGAAAACAGAAGATAATCTGATAAATAACTTGGAATAAACTAGACAAAGAATTGGTCATTTTTGTCTCTAAGCGTTTAAGAATTTCATTTATTTTGATTTTCAGTTAGTTGATAAGCCCGTTTTAGTCATTTTGCAACTGTGATGGTCAGATTAACCCGGCGTGCTTAAGGTTAAAAGTTGTAACACGGAGCATAAGGTGGGTGTGATAAACCCATATGATTGATTGAACATTTCAACATTTTAATCTAGATTGTTATTATTTTCTTTTTTATATAACTATTCTGCATATTTAAAAGAAAATAAATGGATAAAGTAAAAACATTTAAGTATGGTTCCTTAATATTTATTTACGCATTTAACAAATCAAAAATTTTTAGCTTATATTGTAAGATATAGCACATAGTTATTTTTTGTTATTAAAATATTTAAAAAAACTAACGTTAAGTATTTTTTCATCTAATTAAACAATGAACAATACAAATGAAATCACTTTTTTAAAATAATAACTAGTCAGACTTCCGTTATTCATCTTGAGATGTCGTGCAATTTTCACTTTGACCCCATCTAAACAACCCGCCGATCAGCGGTCGACTGCGTGGAGACACTCATCGCTTACTTAGCTCCCCCCGCGTAGCTACTCAGACGCACAACGCATTTCAATAACTCACTTTTGAAATATGGAGCGTTTTATTAGGGTTTGGGTGTATTACACCCAACCTTACGCACACCGGGTTAAGTTAACGCTACTCATTGAAGTGGTAATAATTGAAAAAGTAGTGCCTTTTTTGAACATTTATCAGCAACATTTTCAAAATGTTTCTAACAAGGACAAATAAAGTCTAGACTCTAGAGTCTAAGCCAAGTACATCTTTGTTTTTAAATCGAGATCAAAGTGTTACAGTTTTATAAAAGGATCTACAGTAGCATTTCATTAAGTCGTTGCGCTTAATGTTAGCGTTTCCCCTCTTGCGTCTTACTGTTTTCAACCCTTCTCCAGTCTCACAGTTTGGACTAAGAAGACGGTCTCGTAGGCGACGGAGTATTATTATTTAAAGAGTTCAAACAAGATAGGCTTTTTCATGATTTTTCCGTCCACATAACATGCTAGTTCACTTTGTGAACACTAACAGCGCTGATGTTCGGCAGTACCTAGAGTGACTATTGTAAGAGTATGGCCAATGTATCTGATTGTATGTACCACGTATGTACTATGTACCGCCCGCGCGGTTACTCTATACAGAAACAGCCGACAACTGTACACTGTGTACATAAGCAGGCGGAAGCTGTACGCAAAGGAAAATGGTTCAATGTGGCGCAGCCAATCTGTGTTCCGACCAGGTCACGTGACCTGTTGTCCACACTATTACTATAGTCACTCTAGCAGTACCGTTTACTCACTGATAATTGGTGGAGCGAGTACTCCGTGCACCAAATCGAAACCATTTTTGAACACGTTTTCACCTGTATATAACGGAATGTTTGAACGTGAAATTTACCCACTTCAAAACGTCAGATTAAAATGAAACTTTGCACACTTATCAAGTGACAATACAATAATTTAATTCAAATTTGGAATCTAAAATTACCTGATAATACCTGGGGCCTAGTTATTACGTATCATTTATAAAACAAATGAGAAAAATACAAAACGTAATTAGATTGGTGTTTATTTTCAATATTTTTTTTAAATAACACAAAACTTTTAAATTTTAACATATAGAATAAAAAAATAACTATATATTTTAATAGTACCTAAAATGATTTCGTTATTTCTGTCATATTTTTTTATGAAATTGTTTTGTGTAAAATACCTAGTGATAATGACTGCAGTTTTTTTGATAATCATTGTTTTTGTTTGTTTTTTTTTTAATGTTTAATTCTTATTCAATATAGGCCAACCGCCCCACTTTTTTTATAAACATTATAATTATTACATTAATGACACTAATGAAAAGTATTTTAACATAATTATACACAGGCATCTCCAATTTCAAATCAGTAAGGTTTGACTTTTCGGATATTTATTGGTATTTGACGTTTCGTCAGCATTACAGTCCATTTGTCTAAGATGTTTCGAATGTTTACGAAATGTCAGCTACAAATAAATATAGCACAACTACGTCAATTTTTACTGCATTACTTACAAATCGAAATTTTTCAGACATTCTGTATAGAAAAGATGTATATTATTTAGAGTACTACCTATTAAAAAGACTTTTTTTTAAGATAAACTGGGTACCATAGGACCCTTACTAAGCAATGAGCAAACCTTATACCAAGGTTTCTGCAATACAAAATATAAATACGTTAAATTCTAGCAACGTTAATTTATTTTTACAAATAATTTGCATTTTTCATTCAATAATAAACGATTTTTCTATAGAATTCAGATCATATGTATATATATATATTTTTTTAAATTACACTTAATCGTGGTCGATTGCTAAGTCAATAAAAAGATCACAAAAATAGCGACGTCTATCACAGATTACACTGAGCCAGTCAAATACGTTAATTATGGCAACTGAGTATATTATAGCAGTTAGGATCGGATCTTGTAATAATATTTGAATGGTCGACTATAGATCGGAGACCTTCGAAGCCTAAACACTTTCCGTTTTCACACTTTTATGCGAACTGTATTCCACGCATGACTGAACGATTTTTTTTCAACGTACGATGTCGTACGATATCGCAACTGGACACAAAGTTATTCATTTAGGTTAACTCGAGTCGAGACTATTAGTAATACTAACTCTTAATAATCCTTAACCTTACCATCTATCTTTAAAATTTAAATATGTTTTGGTAGGCATTATATAAAAGAGCTTTATTTCTAAAAAAACATTTATAAAATTAATATTGTACTCGTACTTGTAACGAACGTTGATTTTCGCTACCTCATGATTTTTGTGTAACCATTCAAAACATTAAATTATATTCTTAATATTTTTAAGCTATTGCATAGCTTTTATCGCGGGCTTTGAGCGCGGCGACCGAATCAAGAAATTCCGTAACGAAAATAAACCTAACACCCCCCACTCCGACCGGCACAGCGGTGCGGCGTTGAAAGCCGTGCATCGTCTAACGTCGTTTCAGTTCGGCAGTCTTCGGCACGGTGTTTGTGTGCGTGCGACTAGACGTATGCGTGTAGACTAGCTGCTAACTGCTCATAACTGATTCTATCTTTATTTGTGTATAAAGTGTTTTAAATATGAATAAACAAAGTGCATTTATTATTATGCAATAGCTTTACCGCGGCAGTCACCGAGTGCCACACGTATTTTTTTTTAACTCGATTTAGCAGAAATCCGAGTTGGCTCATCACTAATTTAGAAGTTATCGGTCGGCCATTGAAGAGAATCAAACTAGTTTGTTTTTCTATGGGACGTGCGTTCAAGTCTACATAGTTTTTGGTGATTGCAATTTGAAATAGTGACTTTTGATTAATTTAAACAATATTCTTCAATAATTTTTCAAGAAAATACAGATCGTCTTAGTCGTCCATTTTGAGTGCTAACAAACTAAAAACGCACGCAACAAATCGTAAATAGTATAGCCACGTAATCGTACGATATCGTACTATTTGAAATCGCATACGTCCGCATCAAGTGTAACCACAACCAAAGATGCGATTCTGTAACATCTGTTACATTTCTGTTACACTCAACTTATATAATGTTTTTGTTAGATTATGACAAAAAATTAGCAGCACTGTAACTGTATCTTACATTGACCGTACAGAATAGCACCGTAAGATTAATAATTTAACCGTGTATATTTCAGCTGTCTGACTGCAGCCCCGGATTACGGTTTTTTAGAACCAGGCAGAAACTTGTTTAAAAAAACACAAAAATATATAACGGGTGGCATTTTTTGTGACCGGGAGGGGAGAATAAGAACTCTTTATTTATTTTTATTTTTTTAATAATTTGTTATAATTTTTCAAACATTATATTATGATTTTGGAGCTCTCTGAAATTCCGATTTGACCCCCCCCCCCCCCAGATCCGGGGCTGTCTCTGAGATCTCAAATGTGTGTTTATTGCACATGTGCGGTGATCCTCGATTTCTAGTACGACTTTGAAAGTAGTTTTTCAGTGCCTTTGAAAAGTAGAATTAGCGTCGAAAGTAGAACTACTTATTACAGTAACTGACTAAATAATTAATTAATGACTGCGTAAATGCATTCTGTTTAGTTAGTAGGGTTGTTTCAGTGAAGCGAAATAATTCACAGTCGACTGAAGTACGTCCATAAACAAATATGATTGATGGTCAGTGTCTTTCGAAATGTTGCATCATTTGTAAACTAACAAAGATACAATAATATAGAGATGATTGGACAACAATCTGATGCTAGTTTAACACGCGGGTATTACTTCAACATAAAATCATCATAAATGCATACAAAATCCAAACTCCTGTAGCTATAATATTACCCTCTTAAATGAGTCAGCCATAATACTTAATTTTTGTCACTCAAAATAGGGCATTATTAATTAGTTGGATTAAGCAACTAAATACAAAATTCTAGCAGTTTAATTGCATTTAGGTACCTACATCGTGGTTCCAACAAGTCGATCCGGATTTATCAGGTCAATAACTCCGCAAAACATTTCAATACTCATCTGAAAATAAAAGAAGTAAATCTATGGATTCAATTCTGTTGACAAACAGTACTATACTGGCCTATTATTTTCTTTCACTCTATTTCCAATATCCCTACGGCATCACAAACATTTACAAGACATTTTTATTGACTTAACCAAGTTGGAAGTTTTATTATAACTTTGACCTTTTCCCAACGGACTTACACGTTATTGATCAGCTTGAACTTGAAGAACCGTAAAATTTTGCACCCAAATAATCTCTTCTGTTCATTTTAAAACAACACACTTTTAGACAATAGATCCGTTTTGCCCGTTAAATCTAAATATTTATAATTGAAGTACTTCCTATGCTTTCGAAACGAGCCGAAACAATTTACTTATAACCTTCGACTGAATGATAGATCTAAACGCACTCCGTTGAGTAAAGGCGTGGGCATTTTTCATCACTACTTGTCCAGGTGGTCAGGCTATTAAAGCATTAAACGCCGTAATTCGGGTCAGCCAACTGGAGCAATGATCGGAATGCCTTAACAAATCACCAAGTTCACAAATATTGTGTTTACTGATTTCAAACATCTATATATTTCAGTTTTGTTATATTTCTATATCTCCTACAATTAAGAGAATAGCTAATGTATAAGATATATTATAATAACGTAATGTATTTAATGCATAAAGCAGTCATTATTATTTGGTCTTTTTGATATTTGGACCTTCATACAATGTCTCATAATTGACTAGAGTATTGGGGGCAGAAAAGTACCTGAATCATTCAGATTTGAGTCTACAGATGTTACACTATCGTTTAATCTAGAATCTAGTGTAGTTATAGACGAAGGTTTGGCCTTTAATTTATCACTGCCGGTTTTTGAGCCGGTATTAGTTTTGTTGTAATGACGATATGCACTATATTGGTCGCCGTCACCCGAACTATGTATGCTGTGGCCTGAACTGCTTGAGTTTTGTCCAACGCTAGCCTCAGACTGTGAATGGCGCAGATCGTTTTGTTTTATCTGCTGCAATAAAGACGCTTGCAGCCACGGATGAAGCAAAGCCTCCGCTGGAGTCATACGTTTCTTTGGATTCCATCTGAAACAAACCAGTCGACTGTTAACGACTAAGGCTCGCGCAAAACAGTTTCTAAGACGGAACGTTTTCATTGTTGAGTGGACAACTATGCAAAAGTATATCTGAGCTTAATATTATCTAAAATAAACCCCAAATTCCATAATTAAAATCTTAGAACTGTTGAAAGTATCATTTGGATTTTCAATTTATTATTAATATAACAATTACCTGAATCAGACAAAAGTATAGGATAACTTTTAATGCAAAAAATAATGATCTAGCCGTAGCTTCAAAATTATTCCTTTAACAGAACTGTTCGTAGATACGATGTATTCATTGGGCATGCGCACAATAAAAAAGAGATCAAGGTCTGACATTAGAAAAATTAGAAATTGTTCCAACGAAATTAGCTTATAAAGGTACATTTATAATAAAAATGTAAGTACTTACTCCAAGCATCTGCTGATAAAATCAGTAAACATGGCATCTCTACAGTGAAGCACGGTGTATAGATTCTTAGAAGCAGGTTTACGTTTCCTTCCCTTACTGTTGATTATACAGCGCGGGTTACCTTTCGAATCTGAAAACAAACGCAGGAAACACGCCTTTACTTTTCATATCTATTGTTTTTTTATATTGTCATTATATTCACCATAGCTAACTATGTTTTAATTATTAAACACCGCGCGCGTATCTCTCATTGTATTTAATTGCTTCAAGTCTTAACACACTTGTTAAAAACAGATTTAGTTTCACGTCATTATTCCCGAACAAAGATCGTACTTTCGGTGATTTTAACGTCATCAGAGTGAAGGATAGCCATGATGACATTGTACTAAAAAATTAGAGGCCGGTTTTTTCAAGTTATGCTTCTTTTGGCGCGTTGAGAGTAAAATTTTAGCAGGCAACGGAAGTTGCACGCGCACAGCTAACGAAAATTTGACAGTATGAAGTTGGTCGCGTTAACGAAAATTCTACAGTACGCAGTCGGCCGCGCTAACGAAAATTTGACAGTATGAAGCTGCACGCGCACAGCTAACGAAAATTTGACAGTATGAAATTGGCCGCGTTAACGAAAATTTGACTGTATGAAGTCGGCCGCGCTAACGAAAATTTGACAGTATGAAGTTGCACGCGCACAGCTAACGAAAATTTGACAGTATGAAGTTGGCCGCGCTAACGAAAATTTGACAGTATGAAGTCGGTCGTGCTAACGAAAATTTGACAGTATGAAGTTGGTCGCGCTAGCGAAAATTCGACAGTATGAAGTTGGCAGTGCTAAGCTTTTTTAAAACTAATAAACAATTGAAAATATGAACCGGCACTTATTACAGATAACTGTGGCAGTAACCGGAATTGAATATAAAAAAAATCGTATTTCATACAGATGTTAAAAAAAATATTTACAAGATAAGGAAGAAGTGTATAAGACAAGGATGTGTTATGTACTTACCAAAGAAAAGACGTCTCCTTGTTGCACTCATGAATACTTCATCTGGCGGAGTTCCTAAGACTTCCATAATACACGCCAGCTGCTCGATTTCATTTTCACCTGGGAAAAGTGGATAGCCGGTGTAGAGTTCAGCAAGGATGCATCCTGAAACCAAGGAAAATTGACAATTGTTAGACAAACATTAAACTATTATTTATTTATTTTTTAGTTTTATTTTTTTATCCTGTTGATCCTGGTCAGGGTAATGGGACAATCTTATTAAATTATCGTATTGTCATCGGTCCTTGATAAGTGTGCAAAGTTTCAGTTTAATCTGACGTTTTGTAGTTGGTGAATTTCAGGTTCAAAAATTCCGTTACATACAGGTGAAGTTAATAAAAGCGCTTTAAAAAGCTAAAAAATTATTCATAAAATCCTGTTTTGTCACAGCCCTGGCAAAATGTGATGCTAATTCTTAATATGAATCATGATTTGTACAGATGAACATGTCAAAAATTTTCAATTATCCAACCTACAAATACTACATAAATTATTTTAACAAAGCAAGTACAATACTTGTTATTATCTATATACCTGTAATTTTAATAACATCGAATCTAATTTACATTTGGAGCAAGTCATGTTTATCTGTCAATAAAGGATGTGTTTGTTATTGCCAAATTAATTGCACCGAACCTTGAAGTACTGACTGTACCGACTATATAATATCCGCATATACCCGATCAAGTGTGACCTCTCCTTTAATTGCAGACACCTACTATAAAACAAATAAACCATTGTTTCCAAAACATTTTCGCATACGAACAGCTTAGAGCTCAACAAAACTGTTGTTAATCCCCATTCATATAAATCAAGAGTATATAATTTTTTTGAACTGTGTTAATAAATAACACTTAAATTTTGTGTAAGTAAGTTTCAATTTTGCAGTGTGTAGTATAAACAACATATCACTGTTTATACAGTTCGGCCGCTGTCAAAAATAAGTGCGCGAACTCCCTTGAATATATTGACGAATTCCAGTTTGGTAAACGCTGCTAAAAAATTATGCTTTTCACATTCATTTTTTTACGAGTCGCGGACCCCTAAAAAGCAGCGAAGCTTTAATTTTGAGCCATCATTTTTGGTAATTTTCTCTGGAACGATTCTTTGGTTTCTATTACCATAGCGTACAATTTTCACTAGTTCCACTGTTTGAGGAACCTTTAAATTTTCGTATCTAATTTAAGGAGGCTTAGAGTTTTCAATGTTTGAAAAGCACTGGTATATAAATTACTTAATATACAGCAGTACCCATATAAGTGTTTATTAGACGAACGGATGTGCAGTAGACTGTAATGTCGAAGAAAATTTAAAAAAACCTGCGATATTTTAAGATATTAATTACGAAATGCGTTTTTTCAAGATCCACTTCTTACAGAAAAAACTGACACTGTTACAAATTAATTCATATTTTTTTGAAGGACTCGTGAAACAATTTTATATAAATGTTCCGTACGATTAGATTATAGACGCTCAACAACTAAAGTTTTGTAATTTTTTTAAATTTTGAAGTGAAGCTTCTTAACCGACGCATCTGTAACGTTAGAAGCGTAATGATTAAACGGCGGGAAGCTATAAGAGAAATCTTGGTAACGCAAAATTAAAGGGGAAATGACCCGACAACGGGAAAATATAGGAGAAACCTGGGTATCGCAAAATAGATAAGGCATCAATAAAACGAGTTTATAGCCCTAAAGAAGCTACACTTCCTCCGCGAGCTTATGTGGATCAAGCGGTTTTTTTTTATATTGATTTCATCTGTAGACTTTGCTTCGTTAACGACAAAGCATAGATAGCGTTAATTAAATTAAAATAATTAGGTACATCAAAGATTTGATTTTATGTTTGTAATATTATTTAACATACACTGTAAACTTACAGACATAACGAAACTGACGACCTTAGATTACTATTGTTCTTAGCGTCGCGTAATTTATTGTTACAAATTCAAGGGGATTCTAGTTTATATAGTCAAATGAGAGTTGATTATAATATTATTTGCAATTATTTAATTTTACGCTTCAATCTATACCGCCTCCAACAAACCTTGACATAAATGCTCGAAAAATTGACATAATGTTCCGAAAAGAAAATTATTCAGTTTAAAAAAGGTTTAAATAATCAAAGAAAAAAAATTAATTGATATCAACTATTTTCATGAATTTTTACTGTTAGAATTTCAGTCTGCCGATTTAACGACTACGTCCTGTATAATTATTTATGATCTCAGTTATCGAACGTTTATAATCATTTATCACCCATAACCATTTCTGTAAACTTAATTGTAGCTAGCGTCAGCAGGAAGGTAATTTTAATTTCATATTCAAAGCTAGCCGACACGTATTTGCTGCCTACGTCACTGGGGTTAAAATTCTGAGAATTAATGATTTAAAGATGAGCGTACACTACACCATATGTATTAATAATAATTACATATTATAATAATAGTTTTAAAGTTCTTGGTTTTATAAACTCACTAAATCATTTGTAAACAAACTCATCTTACTCAAACTTGTCATCGACAAGTCTGTCGAACTGCTACCAAATTGACATTATCGTAAAATACTTTGGTGACATCCGGCATTAATTTTCTAAGAAAACGTATACAGAAGACTTTCATAAGTTCTACAGGTCTGTCGAAGAACAAAACTCTGATATAACAAGCTTAAAAACTTTTTGTTATTCCGTTATGCAAAATTTTGTATTTTCATTAAAGAAATAATTAGCGAACATATACAAAGTGAAAACCCCTAAGTTTCAACTCCTGTTGTCTTTTCTACATCCGGTCCTGCGTGCAGAACTTAAGAACTTTTTGATCGCACGTTACTATTATGCCAACAAGGGAACACTCCAAGTGGATAATACTAATAGAACCCTCTTAAGATTAAGACAATACATACCAAGGCTCCACATATCAATAGGCGGTCCGTAGGTCAGACCAAGGATAACTTCCGGTGATCGGTAGAACCGTGATTGGATGTAGGTGTAGACACGTTGACTCGTGTAGCAGCTACTTCCGAAATCGATTACCTTGATTGAACTGCTTCCTCGCTGCTTCAGCAAAATGTTCTCCTGGAAATATTTATGTTATTAATAATTAATTAATCCTTCAATGGCTGGTAGTCTTTATCTAAGCAATCAATATGGTTTGATTTTCATCGACTTTTTTAAGTCTCTTTTTTATAGCTTTGTGTCAACCATCACTCTCACTGTATTATATACAGGGTGTTCCGGAAGGAATATCCCAACCTTCAGATCATTCTAAGCAATAAAACATAGGTCCGATTCTGAAAGGTTAGCGAGTTATGGCCTGTTTAAGACAAAATACAACTGTTCAAAAATTTTAGGAAGTAGGTTTTGAAAACAATCATGCTGTATGGTTGGCCATCACGATCCCAAGATTTAATCCCATTGGATTATTATCTTTGTGGACACATCAAAGAGCTTGTTTATGCAGAGAGGATAGCCGCAAAGAATTAATTCGGAGAATTTTAAATGTTGCAGATAAAATTCGGTTTAGTCATCAAACTCAAATACTGTTCAAAGATGCATGGGTGGTCACATTCAGCATTTCATGTGGCTTATTTATGTTATTACTACTTTAAATTTAGTTTTTGTTAAAAAATTATGTCGGATTGTTTTAAAATTTTTCTACAATAAGCCATAACTCGCTAATCTTTCCAAATCGGACCTATGTTATTATTTTTTTTTCTTTTTTGTTTAAAATGACCTACAAAATACACTCGTGAAGTTTAGCAGATTCCTCCCGGGACACCCTCTATAAAAAAAACTAAGTGAATGAGGGAATCTGGGCTTAAAAATTGTATTTTGTCAAACTGTAACGAGAGACGAGTGGACCTTGTAAATACTAATGTAATTTACATGCGTCACATTGTAATATCATTAAAACTTACAGGTTTCAGGTCGCAGTGGATTATTTTTTCACGTAGTAGAAGCCGCAAACATTTTAGTAGAGAGTTGGCAAAGCGCCTTATTAGACTTAAACTGAATCCCTGGTAACTATTCTTCTTTATCAGCTCATATAAATTTAAACTGGAACAAAAAGGAAACCTTAAACTTTTTGTAAGTTGGCAAAACAGTTCTGTAAATTGAAGAAAAATCTTGTTCAAGATCTTTAAGGTCTAAGGTTAAGATCTTTAAGGTCTATATATTTTTTTTTATTCATTACTACATTATGGAAGAGCCAATGAATTCAAAAACAGAATGGTCCTTAATTTTAGTAATTTTTGTAGTATTTGCATATTATTTATATTTTAGATTTTAACCGAGGCTTCGCTCGCGCTAATGTCAAATTTCTTGGCTACTGTTCAGCCGTTTTAGTACAAACGTGTGATATATTATAGCACTAACGGTCTTAAACTAAAAGGTCTTAAATTGAAATAATAAAGTTTTTCGGGAAGGAAAGTATGTTTTGTACGTCAGTGACGTAAAATAAAAGTTAGGAAATTCTTTTCGGGTTAAAATTATACGAAGGTGGCGTCATTCCACGCGATAATATTGTAATCTGTCTGATGTAATGTTTTCTTTCAAAAAATAGTGTGTGTTACAAGGACAGAAAATTGGCGATTGCGAGTCGATTAACTGCCGTTCTCGCTAAACTAGACAAGGAAACGTCACTATAGTTTGCAATCGTCAATTTTCTACCCTTGTAACACAATGTACTCTTAATTCATCGTCATTTTGATTGTATTAACAATTTCTACGAAAAAACTTTGGAATATACGACGTTTAAACTAATACAAAGGAACATTTTTGTATCCGTCTTCACTTCTCTTTGTGAACGAGTTCTTGAACAAAAGTGAATAGGGGGAAAAATGCAAACGTTGTGATTTGTTCACGAAATACAGGTCAGACCGAAGTGGAAAAATAAGATATTTTTCTCTTAAAGTTTATTTCTGCTATACTTTTATTAATATAAATAAAAATCAATGCTATAAAAACGACGGAGACTATTAATATACCTAAAAAATCTTAACAGACTTAAACGAAGGGGCAATTCTGTTTACATTTTTATTAGAAATTCTTCGAAGATCTCGGTAATTCTTCGGCAGCCTCGTTAAAATGAGCCGATGTAAAATATCGTTGAAATATCAAGTTATATGAGATAGAAATTTGCGAGAGTTCGGAAGAATTCTTCGTTGAAAATAATTCCTAAGGATTCTTCGACAATTTTGTGTACCCTTTTTCTAGAGAAATTATTCCTTCAGACTACTACAATGAAGGATTAACAGTAACTGTGGTCCGGGGTGACTTTTCATTTCTAGACTCATTAAAACAAATGTCCTTAGAGGTCCTTATAGTACGTTAACAGTGTTATCAGTAATTTTTAGAACGTTTTTTTCGTTCAAAATGACATGGAAATCTAAATTTATATACTTTGTTAAGCGTTTGTCTCGAAGTAGATTAGAAGCCCGTTGTGTCATGACGGTTTTTAATTATTGTAAATATACTTTAATAAGGTTAAGTTTTACATAATATTTATTACAACTTGCAATACATAAGAAACTAGAAAGTGACACAGACAGAATACACAGCTGTATAAGTCGAGTTTTCACTTAAACAAGCTGTTTTTTTATAACAATAAAACAAAAACTTAAATAGGTTGCTCGTGAACGAGTTGGTATACAAGGTGATAGATAGAAAACATGTGCCTAGCCTACTTTCTGATTCCCTTAAAAATACTTGAGTACTGATTTTCTTATTTTCTATTTACTGTTTTTAGTGTATTTGCCATATGGCAACATACACTATTGGCGTCGGTCGGATGGCGGGACCTAGGGGTCGGACCAAAATTTCTCGACGTTTCATAACCTCCTAAACACTTTGGCACCATTTTTAAAAATGTTTATATATATATGTATATATATATATATATATATATATATATATATATATATATATATATTTATATATATATATATATAAATATACATATATATAAATATACATATATATATATATATATATATATATATATATATATATATATATATATATATATATATATATATATATATATATATATATATATATATATAGGTATATATATATGTGTGCGGGCTATAACTTTCGAAGAAGTTAATTAATTTTGACGAAATTTGGCACACATGTTGGAATCCCTTACCGCACGAAGCCTATTTAAAATGGGCCCAATCGGATCATTTTAAGGGTGAATTTTAGGGGTTGAAAAAAGTTTTTGGGCCCCAAAATACCGAAAAAAATCTCGGAATCGTTTTAAAATTGAAATTTAACCCTTCAATAGCAATTAAAAAGTGCCTCTAAAATTTTAGTAAAATCGGCCCAACAGGACCGGACTTACACATTTTTTGAAAACACTAATTTGCAGATAGTGACTTATTTATTGAAGGGTGTCTTTAATTCGGTGTAGACGTTAGATTGATAATAATATTACAATTAAGAAAAAAATGTTATCTTAAGGGGTGTATTAAGGGGTTAAATTTTTTATTTTGCCCAAAAACAAACTTAATTTCACATAATAAAAGTATAAAACCACACGGCCCTATACAAGCAAATACACTATATTGTCGGCAGGGTTTTGGCACTGCGACCCGGGTTTTTTTTAGTGTATTTGCAATATGGCAACATACACTATTGGCGTCGGTCGGATGGCGGGACCTAGGGGTCGGACCAAAATTTCTCGACGTTTCATAATCTCCTAAACACTTTGGCACCATTTTTAAAAATGTTTATATATATATATATGTATATATACATATATATATATTTATATATATATATATATTTATATATATATATATATACGTATATATATATATATATGTGTGCGGGCAATAACTTTCGAAAGAGTTAATTGATTTCAACTAAATTTGGCCCACCTGTTGATATCCATCACCGCAAGAAGCCTATTTAAAATGGGCCTAATCGGGCCATTTTAAGGGTAGTTTTTAGGGGTTGAAAAATGTTTTTGGGCCCTAAAATACCGAAAAATTCTCCGAATCGTTTCAAAATTGAAATTTAACCCTCTGGCAGTAATTAAAATGTGTCCCTAAAATTTTAATAAAATTGACCTTACAGGACCGGATTTAAAAATTTTAAGAAAGACTAGTTTGCAGATAGTGAATTATTTACTGAAAGGTGTATATAACTTGAGATAGAGATTCGATTGATAATAATATTGCAATTAAGAAAAAAAAATGTTATTTTAAGGGGTGTATTAAGGAGTAAAATTTTTTATTTTACCCAAAAACCAACTTAAGTTCGCATAATAAAGCCATACTGCCCGTATAAGCAAATACACTATATTGTCGGCAGGGTTTTGGCACTGCGACCCGGGTTTTTTTCTATTTACTGTTTTTTTTTCTCTTCAAAGATTATCTTATGATTTTGTTAAATATAATAAAACTCAGGGACACTTTTTAAGTGTAATGCCGGCGCCAGACATAGCAAAAATATTTGAACACTTGTTTTAACTAGGGATGGGGATTATAAATCGATTATTCGAAATAATCACAAAAAGAATATTTTTCCCGATTTTATAGAAGAAAAAAATTGTTCTTTTAAAACTGTGGGAATGAACAGGCAAGTTGCCTGTTCGTTTCCACAGTTTTAAAAGAACAATAAAACTTTTTTTCTTCTATAAAATCGGGAAAAATGTTCTTTTTTGGACCGATTATCCGATTTTAGGGTAATAAAATAATCGGTTTTTCGAAATAATCTGAATAATCGAAATCAATTGGCAGGAAAATAATCGATTATTTCGAATAGTCGATTTATAATCCCCATCCCTAGTTAAAACAAGTGTTCAAATATTGTTGCTATGTCTGGCGCCCGGGTAAATCAATAAAATGTATTTCATAACCCGTTTCAAATCGTTTTTACAAAATATTATCAAATTTTAGTTAAATTCTTTTAAAAATTCTGATTGCATAATGTACAAGTTGACCGTGCTCAGAGCTCTGTACAAGTTCATCTGTTTTTGCATGAAATGGCACGCGGAGCGTTTATTTTGCATTAGAATTTTAATATCGTGTCGTATTACAGTGATAAATAGTTTCGGTGTGTGTTGTAGATTATTTTAATATAAATATATTTTCGGGAAATGTAAAAAACGAGTGTTTATTGTTTTCTTAAGAAATTCAGAAGCATCGGCCATGTTGAAACCTTGGGTAAGTCTGATTTTGAAAGTTTAATTTTACGTACATATTTTGATAATTGACCTGAATATGTATATATACTGTTTTAAAGAAAACATTTGCATTGAGAAGCTTTTAAATATTATTTTATTCGCTTTTAATACTTTTCTCGAACTGATAAATTTTGGTTATACAATGTAGTAATATAAGAGTTCAGTTTTTGTACAAAATCTTAAAAAGAAAAACATTCACTATAAATTTTAAATTATTGGACACAAATAGGTTTTAAAAAAACTTGTTATTGTAGTATAAAATATAAAAGGTAGAATAAACGTTCTTTGTTATTCTTTGTCTGATGAAATCTTGGTTTCAAGATTAACTAATGAGTAATGATACGAAGTTGCAGAAGTCATCTTTTCTCTACGTTTTTTTTTGTAAGCCAGGGATATTTATTATCATCGCTTCTAAACAGCTAGGTTTTTTTTAGTAGGTACTTATTTTGACATAACAAATTAATAAAAATTGTTGCTTTCTTCTAGCAACATTTTTTTTTACAAACAAAAGATTCATATATATCAAACAGACTGGTTGAATAATATAAAATAATTGTTTTTTATTTTCTTAATAATAAGCGATATTGATGGTCGTAGGTACTTTAGAGCAAACAGTTATTCCCTGGAATTTGAAGTAATGGAATAAATTATGAAATTTCAGGAAGCTTTAAAATTCCCCGAATTGAACGCCTGGATTATCGTTTATGACCTAATTGCAATATAATAACAAGATGTTCTTGTTTAGTCTCAAAACTTTTGCTTCCCTGAGAAAATTTTGCGTAAATACGTCCTTGGGTTGGTAGTTCTGCGTAAGGGTATGCCCAGTTTATACTTGTTTTTCGTAAATTTTAAATAACCTCGTTTATAGGTGAGTGTAAAATCTTAGTTTTCTAAGATAGCGGTCGTAATATGACGGTGAATGACGTCACAAAAAAATGTGTGGATAGAAGTAAACGAATGTCGCTTTTTTACGTGCCGCCGCTACCGAAAAAGAACTACATTCATTTACTTCCATGCACATGTTTTTTGTGACGTCATTTATCGTCATATTACGACCGTTATATTACGGTTCCGTAACAGCTTTAGTGGCTCTCTTTTAATTGTAGTGTGGAGAGGGGGGGGGGGTTATAGACAAACAATTTCCTTCTACACTTAAGACTATAACCTATCGAATTGAATCGGCAGTTTTGGGATACGCATGAAGTCAAATGATTTCCCATCCACTAGTCGGCTCGGATCAACTCGGCAACATCCTGCGCCGATCCGATTCTGTGGATGTGGACCTTTAGGGCTCATAATGCCTACCCGACAAGTAACTATAGGTTCCGAACAGTTCTGAGCACTCTTGAGAAATGAACGTGCGTTGGTTGTACTGATATATCTGATTATATAGATTAATTAATAATGAAGCACCGTCGTGGCTTCTAGATCGCACTGTCGTGGGTTCCAATCTAGCTTATACTCATGGATATTTCGTGATGTCGAAATATTTGATAGTGTATTTATTTGTATACTAGCGGTAAGGTCCGGCTTCGCACGGGTAGTACTATATATCTAATTATCTATACCCATAAAAGATGAGAATCATTATTATAAAAATGTTCAAAAACCGAAGAAAAATCAAAAAGAAAAAAAATTCCGTTGATCTTCACAGAATCACAAAATCACCCGCTGGGCTAATTTGAAGATTGTCTGAAAATTTCTTTAAAATCAGTTCAGCCGTTTTGGAGTCCATAAGGAACATACATACACACATCATTTTATATGAATATAAGGTATATTATTATTCAATTGAGGCTAATTGCATTAAGTGTAGAAGCCAAAAAGTTCGTACATTAAAGAAAATTAATAATGAAGCACTCTTTATGCACGCATATCTTAGACGGGAATAACTTTTAATACGAAACGTGTAAAAGTTTTACAGGAATCAAGGAAACAGTAAACTTTCTCTTCAGTCAAAAAGATTTACGATTTTATTTGATAAAAAAATATTCAAGTTAAAATATGAAAGCATTATAAAACAACAATGTAAAAGTATTTTATGCATAATAAATCATAACTAAGTAGCGTCCATTATGTTTTGATAACAGACAGGGCCCGCGCCAGGCAGAGTTGATGCCTCTACTGCGGTTCGAACTGAGCAGGGACCGCATACCAAATAAATTATAAAGAAATAAAAGCCATAATTAATACAGTAATATAGACAATATGGTCTATAACACACAAAAATGACAGATAAACGACTTAAAAAAACTTGGATGAAAAGCTGATCCCAAAAACCATCAATGAATTGCAATAGCAGTTTCATAGTAGTCCTACTAGGGAATACACGTATTAAATTTAATCAAAATCGTTTGAGCCGTTTTCGAAAAAACATATTTTTGACCGATTTTGTGATTTTTTCCTGGGCCATCAAGTATCAAGGGCCCACAAAAAATGAATTTTTTTAATACTTTTTCATTAACAATGGGTACTTATCGTATAGTGAAATAGTTAATATTGATGATTATCATTATCGTTGATGAATGTTGACAGTTTTTTGGATGAATTTCGGCAATACTTGGGAGAATTCTAATTTTTTTTTGTGAATTTTGACAATTTTTGGCTAAATTTTAACAAATTTTGGGGGGAATTATGACAAATTTTTGGGTAAATTTGAACATTTTTTAGATGAATTTTTTCATTGGACTTCAATAAACCCTAGGCCCCGAAAAACCTAGACCCGCCCCTGTGCGACAGTTCTGAATACGGATGACTCCTATACGTGCGACGACAGACAGACGGACAGCTGACTGACAGATAGCCAGACGGCTAACATTTAAAAATATTTTTTTTTCAGTAGACTTGAAAATGTATAAAGCTACCAAAAACTCAAAATCATTGATTTTTTTATTTCCCTATATAAATAGGGTAAACTCCTAGTCAATGGACTTTACTAGTCATTGGACAGAACACATTTTCATTAGCTATAATAATAATAAGAACAATACTAAAGCAGATTTGAATGACTCATTTTATGAGTCATTCAAATCTGCTTTAGTATCGTTCTTATTATTATTATAGCTAATGAAAATGTGTTCTGTCCAATGACTAATAATGTCCAATGACTAGTAGTTTACCCTATTAAATATACCAACCCAGTAAATGGGAAAATACAAACGATTAACTTTCCCTTACGTCTTCTATTTACGTAAATTAAGTAGAAATTCCATGGCAAAGATATATAAATTTGCGATGAAAATTTCACTTTCTATATTGACAACATAAAATTGTTTTCTATTTTCCCTGAAATCTGATCTCCAATAAAATATAACAACCGTTTTAGATGTCAGAAAACATACCAAAAAAAATCAATATTTTTAAAATTAACACATTGCGCACCGATACAAGATATCTACGAATGACATTGTAATATTTATCTCATTTTCTCGTAGCCTAGGCACCTTAGCTCGTTACCTGTCTCGTTATATTCATTTTGATTATCTGAGCCGGTAGTGTCACGTTATATAGGTAATTCAACATTCTATTTAAATGTAACACGTTCTGAAAGATCATTTCTATAGTAGAAAATGCCAACGGGGCCTCCTACAAAATTAAATTTCACGTTTTTCGTTGCTCAGCAGATCGCAACGAATATGTTAACTATCTCTGGTTATCTAAATTCTAATAAGAGTAGGTATACATTGCATATAAAAATGAAATAAAAATTGCATAAATTACAAATACTATTATCATATTTCATGGGTCTAATTTTATGAATTTTCTCTTTTTATGAATGCGCGTGTATCTACTTGAAGACAATTAGACGACGCGACGTTTAAATATTCACAATTTATAGATACCTACGATGCGAAAAGGGACCTTGGCTGGTGTTTATAACATGGCGAAATATAGTGACATACATTATTTTTATAAAAAAATCTAGATATAGTTTTTATACGCGGCATCGCTTTTTTATTTGTAGTAGGTACAGTAACGCAGTTTCAGTATTACGCGGTTTCTATGGATTAATTTATACAAAATAATTCAAATGTTAGTAGACTATTAAAATTCGCTGCTCTCGTTACTAACGTAATGTCACTTTCTTGTATAGTAACTGCATTTACGTTCTAGATACATAAACTAAGTACTATCTTATTTTTTTTTTCAAATGAAACTTAAAAAAAAAGACGGAATGCCTCCTTTATCCCTTTTCATTTAGAATATACGAGTGCTCAAATATTTTTTATGTTTTTTTGGCATTGATATGTGTCCATATAACTAGGTGATCAAAGACTTAATTATACAGACAACATTTAATTGATTATATTTGTTTAATTATGAATATTGGTTCTAAAAATGTCCAGCTTTTATCAAACATTTTATATGCACATTGACAACTTGTTTTGCGACATAATTTTCATAGCCATTAAAATTTGCGTTAATTTTTATCTTTATTCAATAAAACTTTATATTTGCTGTGCGAAAAAAACAAATTCTCAAATGAACAAGCTACACATTATTAACAATGTAAAAATGCCTTCTTTAGATAATATTATTTTCTTGTTTTTTTTTATATGTAAATCTAAAACCGGTAAATTTCGCCTACATATTAAATAGTTGAATAAAACAGACAATAAAAATACACATATATCACCTAATAAATTGTTTTTAATAAAAACTAGAATTCTTAAATAGGAAATTATAAATAATTAATATCACTTTAAAAGTTTGCTTTTTGTTACGCAACAATGTAATCCGTTAAACAATTGCTATACGAACATCATTAAATGGATTGTTAACCTTTAAAATTTTATGATATACACAAAATATTTTTATTGTTTTATTTACGTTATAAGGAAATGTTAATGGTAGTAATTAACGATGGTAACTTAAATGTTAAGTCACTTTTGTGCTCTTAGAATTTTAACGTTTTGTGAAAATAATTATTGGTAAATGATTTAAATATTTCTTCTCCCCGAGGAGAAATTTACAAAGTTCCTAACGTTTATAGAAGAGAAAAAAACTAAGTCGACCCGTGAAGAATTGCGTCCTGTAGAGTTCGGATGTACAGACCAACCGCCAACTGCTGTTCCGCGATATTCAATTACAATTTTAGGCTTCATTATGAACTCGAATCCATTTTTAGATTGATTGTAGCTATCCGAAAAGGATAGATTCTATTCTATAAAATGAAACCATTTTTAGATTGTTTCATTTTATAGAATAAAATCTATCCTTTTCGGATAGCTACAATTTGATTAAATATCTTGCGATATTAATATAGATACTAGCGGACCCGTTCGTAATTCTACCTGCTACAAATATACCGACAACTGTTAAACAGATTGCCATATTACAGTAAATACAATAATAATCTTCAAAATGGCGTATCAAATATTAATTTTGATACAGTATTAAGGGAGATATTTCATACCGACAAAAAACACCTTTGAGAAATAATATATACAAACAACTGTCATACCGCTGCCTTGATTACTTGATTTTAAATGTAGAATTAGGCTCATTAATATTTCTGGACCAGTTTTTGAAGAAAAAAAATAATTTGAATTTTTCGGGCTGCATCCATAAGTTGTTAAAAAAAGTTAAAAAAAACTCACCTCATTAATTCGAAACTAATACACAAATGGTTCCTAAAGTAGAAGTAGTCGAGCATATGAATAACGTTGTTTGATCCATCCTTGTCCTTCTTTCGGATATGGTCGAGGATCCTTACTTCGACCAGCGCCTGATGATGGAAGCGTTTCTTGTTACGGATTATTTTAATGGCGATATGCTCGTTGGTTTTGTGGTCCAATGCCCTGATCACTTGACCGAAACTGCCCTTGCCTATTATTTCCAAAATTTCGTATCGGTAACTAATATGATCATGTAGCACCTGGAAATAAGAATAAAAAGAAATAATTTCTGCAAATATTAACAAATCTCACTTTATCAACTATTTTAAATTTAAAAAGTTTCTGTCTACGTTAAAAAGTCCATCGTTAACTGCATAATCAATCTGATATATTGTTGTTTAAAACACGATAAAATTTGTTTTAGTGCAAACAGTAAAACATGTATAAGATTTTAAAGATTTTAATGCACCCTAGGCTATCTTTAAACACTCAGTATTTACTATTTAGTAATCCATAAATAGAAGAAAGGATTGTTGGTGTTCTTTGACATGACAGATAGGGTCATTGTTTCATTTTGTTCCGGTGTAATGAGGCATAAATATCATAACAATCTGTCGTATCTAGGGTTGGGATGACTTCGCGGTGACTTAACCATCCAAAATATGTTTTTATGTGTAAAGGAATTATTTTTTAGTAACGTAAGTTACGGAATTGTAGAAAGCCGAGATGTACGAAAAAACCATAAAATTATTAAAATCGTAACGAAGTCATCAAGTCATTCGCAAGTGAAATAAACATTCAGTCAGAATATACAGTAGATTTTACAGGTTATTCTAATCGTCAAAACCATAATATTTCATATTTGGATAGTTCCGGTAAGGAATCTAGATTCCTAGCCCCGAGGAAGAAAATACATTTTTCGAAATGTCGGCATAATACAACATTGAAGGACATTTTTTTTTATTTAATGCGAAAAACAAACAAAAATATGCTTCGACTGCTAAGGTCATTAGCATTGTTGCCGGAAAACAAACTTTTTATTTTATAAATTTTATTCGCTCATTTTTAAACCCGGTTACTAAATGCTTTGAACGCCGGAAGTTTAATTTTTGAAAATATTAACATAACATTATAAATTCACGGTATGTCCTATTTTTTTATAATCTTTAAACTTGTAAAAAAAAACATAATCTCGTATAAAAACATAACCTCTGGGGTCAATGTTTTGTGTATGCGTTTTTTTTTTTTTATTTTAAAACACGCAAGTAGCACCTAACAAACTTTAATATGATGACCTCTTTCTAGCAGTCATGGGTTCTTTTAAATTTAAAAGATCAAAGGTATTTTTTTTGTTTAATAATATTGAATTATTACGCACGTCCGGATTTCGGGTTACTGTCAAAAAGTTAATCTTGGTTTTGTAAAATCACTGTATTAATTCTAATCTTTCAATATTTCTCCTGCGACCTTGAACAGCATTGTCATATTTAGATAAAATATTGGGTCGTTAATTTAAAACAAAAACCCGGGTCGCAGTGCCAAAACCCTGCCGACAATATAGTGTATTTGCTAATACAGGTATTGTGGCTTTATTAAATGAAATTAAGTATGTTTTTGGACAAAATAAAAAAAAATTGAACCCCTTAATACACCCCTTACAATAATAATTTTATTAGTTGAAATATTGTTATCAATCCAACATCTGCACCAAATCAAATACGACCTTCAGTAAGTAAATTCGTATACGCAAACTATAGTGTTTTCATAAAATTTGTAAGTCCGGTCCTGTCGGGCCGATTTGCTTATAATTTTAGGAGCACTTTTTAACTGCTACTAAAGGGTTAAATTTCAATTTTGAAACGATTCTGAGAATTTTTTTGGTATTTTTGGGCCCAAAAACTTTTTTCAACCCCTAAAAACTACCCTTAAAATGACCCGATTGGGCCCATTTTAAATAGGCTTCGTGCGGTGATGGATTCCAACATGTATGCCAAATTTCGTTAAAATGAATTAACTCCTTCGAAAGTTATTGCCCGCACATATAAATATATATATATATATATATATATATATATATATATATATATATATATATATATATATATATATATACGTATATAAATATATATATATATATACATATATATATAAACATTTTTAAAAATGGTGCCAAAGTGTTTAGGAGGTTATGAAACGTCGAGAAATTTTGGTCCGACCCCTAGGTCCCGCCATCCGACCAACGCCAATAGTGTATGTTGCCATATGGCAAATACACTAATAATTCACTGATTGTCAAAATCGGAAGTTTATTCAAAATTCCCTTTATTGTCTCACGCATGCATTAAAAAACAAAAAATTAACAATTTAATAAAAAAGCCAGTTACTCCAATAAACCTAAAGTAATTAATACATTTTTCCTTGGTGTCGATATATTTTTTTTGTTACTAAAATACTGTTACGCTTTTTTCTTTGCTTCTGCTAGCTTTACTTTAAATAAGCAGCGCCATGATTTTTTTCATAAATGGCACAAGGTACAAAATTATTTTTGATGTAATAAAATATGTATATCCAGGGTTGAGGTATTAATTCGTAATCACTAGATTGTATCCAATTTCGCTGATTGGGTTCTACTAGCTTAAAGAGATTTATGTGATTGATGAGACGTCTGCACATTTCATAAAATGTGTAATTAAATCAGATGCATTCGTCGATATAAATATTATAATAGTTATTGATTTTATTCCTTATTCAGTATCCAAATTAATATTACCATCCATGATTTATACAAGTTCTAAACTTATTCAGTATTTTAGATATCTAGGTATAGACACCTTAAATAGATAACTTTAAGGTACGATGTTTTGGACGGTCGCCGATTTGGTTCATATTTTACCACATTGTGCAATTTCTAATCTGAATACGGATTGTTTTTAAATACTGTTATATTTTTAGAAAAATATTCTACTATAATATACTATCTACGTTGTAATATTTAATTCCATAAAAATAAAAATTAGCATTCAAGTCGAGTACTTTTGCTCCATTTGTTACAGATTGCAAATATACAAAAATGTAATACGCAAGCATGTATCAACTTTTTCTAAAATAAAATGTTGAAATTTATCAAAATTAAATAGTAATTCGTCAATAAAGCATAACGTCAAAAAAATTAAAAGAATCGCTTATCATTCAAAGTTTGGACTAAGAACATTTATAAAAAAAATCAGTAAAAAAATCAGTATTGCTCAATTGTTTAAACACTACTAGAAAAAAAAATTTAAAATGCAAATAAAAAACAGGTGGTGAGAGCGACGGTGTTGATGGTGTGAAAACACTTCTCCAGCTGTTTAAAATTTAAATATATAATGACAAAAAATTGGAAAAATTAAAAAACAGTTTATCGACGCACCATTCATCGAATGCCCCACGGTTTTAAAAGTTACAGAAGGGAAAGAGATTTATTTTCTATACTTTTTGGTGCGTTGGTACAAGTGCGTTTTTTTACGTATGAGCGTAATGACTCCGCCAGGACTAAATTCTTAGCATAAATAAATAGATAGCTTTATTCCAGGTTGGTATGTTTTAAAATACATACGTAGCGTCACAGGCAGGGGCGTCGCCAAGGGGGGGCAGGTAGGGACAGTTGCCCCTCCCTAGAGGTTCGGGATTTTTTAAGTTATAAGTTTTCCTGTCTAATGTCACAGAATAAGTAAGTAATAAAATGTAGCGTTCAGCAGAATCACTCTGAAACTAAAATCAAATTTAAGGATTCAATAAATGTGTTAATATTTAATATCTTAACCCTCAAAAATATGAAATTTTTGTTTTTTTCTCCTCCTTCTGCCCCCCTCTGGCTCAAAGGCTGGCGACGCCCTTGGTCCCAGGTAGTTTTAATTATGTTTAGAACTATATTAAACGCTGTCAAAAATTTCTCATAAGAATGCCGTAGTCAGCAATACTAAATAACACTAATGACAATAAACTCCCAAGCGTAACTATTACACGAACATTTTTACATGGCATCTTTGAAATCCTGACAATGTTCACAAACAACTTAATGTTACATGGCAACATTAACAAAGTTATGTAGACATTGTTATGCATCGAGTATAGAGCTCGTGCAACGAAGCATTAAATTACGTATTAGCGTAGTTTTCTACAAAGTTTCTATACGTCTTCAAACGACAACATGGCATTAGTCCTTTTGTTTTACACAGCCAACGTGAAAGTTTCGATATAAAATTATAGACGTAAATCACAACTAATGATACACAGGATTTGCCACTCATAATTTCTGGAAGAAGTCGACCAGTCGACGTACTACTGTTGCGTCACGTGGATGTCACGTTAAATCTCAGTGGAAAACTTGCCGTGAATGCTTAATGCGCAAGGACAAAATGTATTAACGACGGTTATAACAAAATATTGTTTTTGAAATTATACTTCTTTTCGCACTGTTATAAGTGAATTGGTTTTATTGAAGCTATGCTTTTTAACGCAGGTCCCGAACGCAGATGATATTACATACTTCTTATCGACTAAAATATTCATAGCTAAACGAAGCGCATTATGTGGCCGAGCGGTTTAGTGAAAGTACAAAGTGGATGGTTTGACTACCGACAATGCTTGAATTGTTTTTTTTTTCGTTTTTGACTAATAACATTTTTTTTTATATTTCTTATTAATAAATAAAAAAATTCATAATTTTGTTGTTTTGAGGGTGTAAATTTTAAACATTAATGTAAAATATGTAAGGAGCATAGTATATATTAAATTTTACCTTTTATATAATATAAAAGAATAAAGAATAAAAACGAACTGTGGGGCATCCCCCATTTCATCTTCATTTAAAATAATTTTAAAAAAATGAACTCTGCGGACACCTTGCTTATACAATGACCGACTTCAAAAAAAGGTTTTTTTTATTTTTTTGTATGTTCTCCGACACCTTTGCTAGTTGTGAACCGGCTTAAAAAAATGTCGGCGCCATTTTTTTTAGAATGCTATATAATAAGCGAGTGTTCTTACCTTGTTATAACTACCATTATCATCATCGAAACCACCATTTTGTGCTGCCCCTCGCTCTCCGTGAATCTTGCACGCGTCTAAACCAAGGTACCATATCTCCGGATATTCTTCGATTTCACCCCGTTCGAAATCAGTCAAGCGGTCGCCATACATCTTCAATGCTTCTGCAAAATAAAAAGAAAACGGCGTTAGAAGGATTACTTATATTTTATCTTGAAAAATAAAGCATGTCAAAGTGACCTACAGATAACTAGAACATCAAAATAAATCTACCAGCTGCATTCTTTCATACTGTTTCAGCCTTTTATAGAACAGCTTTACGTAATTTGATGGTTGAGAAGTCGATGGCATAGACACTAATTTTTGAAGCTTAACTTCTTTAGCGACGTGTCTATTTGAAAAAAGTAAGAAATCGAGGGGAAGTAGAACTGGCAAATAAAGGGGAAGTTAGTTTGTCTCCTAAATTACATGAAACTGACAAGGACACAAGTTATAGTGTGTTGCTAGGTATGTGTAAATATTATTAATTAGTTCTCAATATTGTTCACGTTCATTATAATTTGTAAGTTTTTTTTATTTTTTAACGTAATTTTTTAATTTGGTTTAACTATATTTGAATTGTCCAATTTCCCGTTAAAAAATAAAGAAAACTTATTATTAATTAGTTTCACATAAAAAAAATAAACTTGGGATTAATATTAAAAACTAAAGAAGTTAAACTTCTTATGTGAGCTTATGTGGGTGAGGCCATTATAATTATTTTTTTAATTTTTGGGTGCTCTCACAATATTCAAAAGGGTGTATTTTGTAGTCAGGAAAAAACATGGATGGTCGAGCTTTGGATTCACGCAGTCAATGTCTATTATTGTAGACATTGTAACTTTGTAAAAAACAAATGACTGTACAAAGATATGACCTTATTAAACCAGGATATGATTATATTATTGGATCATACTGTACTGTTTACGTATATGTAAAATAATTATTGCGAGTGATGTGACCTCTTCTGACTGCATTGCCGTGACATCTGTGAAGTATATAAAGGCGCTGGCGCCAAACAAACTAAGGATGGCAGGAAAACAGTTCATGACGTCAGAGATATTGGAAATACAAACATTCGTTTTTAACCTTCATTAATTTATGATGGAAAGATTTGTGGGGCGTTATTTTCAAATCATAACATCGATAAAATGGGATAAAGTTCAGCAGAACAAACGGCAATTATCTTTTACCTTGCTACGGAACACAGATTAGAAACTGTATTATGGTTCGAATTGGTGAATTTATTGCAGGCAGTTTCGTTTTCACCCTTCTTTAATTTATGATGGAAAGTTTTGTGGGGTGTTATTTTCAAATCATAACATCAATAAAATGGGATAAAGTTCAGCAGATCAACCGGCAATCATTAACCTTGCTGCAGAATACGGTCCAAAACAACTGTAATATGGCTAGCATTGATAGAGGCAGGTCACTTACTGAAGCCAGCAAATCTATTAGTGAGAGAAGGAAGATAAAACAAAACTGACTTGAAAGTTCATTAGTAAGACGAGGAAAGCACAGCCAAGTAATGACAAAAGTAACTTCAATAAGGGTTGTTCACAGCAAATCTATTAGTAAGAGAAAGATGTCATAGGAAGGCAAAACAAAACAGACTTGAAAGTTCATTAGTAAGACGAGGAAAGCATAAGAAGGCAATAACAAAAGTGACTTCAATAAGAATTGTCCGCAGCAAATCCAATAGTAAGAGAAAGATGTCATAGGAAGGTAAACAAAACTGACTTGAAAGGTCATTAGTAAGACGAGGAAAGCATAGGAAGGCAATAACAAAACTGGATTGAAAGTTCAGTAGTAAGACGAGGAAAGCATAAGAAGGCAATAACAAAAATGACTTCAATAAGAATTGTCCGCAGCAAATCCATTAGTAAGAGAAAGATGTCATAGGAAGGTAAACAAAATTGACTTGAAAGTTCATTAGTAAAACGAGGAAAGCATAGGAAGGCAATAACAAAACTGGCTTCAATAGGGATTGCCAACACTCTGGAACAGTGTCAAGATCTGTGTATAAATCATGCTGTACATCGTATCGCTGCGTTCCATTCTCATACCACATTTAAGCAAAAATTATTTCGACGCAACCGCTGAAACTGATTCCAAGCACATTCCAAGCACATAGCAATCATTTTTCATTGGGATACATGTTCTTACGATCGGTGTGTACTGTTCCATGTAATATTAATATGGACAGTAGCTCAGGTTAGTACGTATATTCCCTCAGGATTCTTTTACGACTTTCTCAACGTACCCATCTTTTATTTTTTCATGACTTATAAAGAATATAAGATGAGAAATACCGCATATAGTTTACATTAGCCGTAAATTTTGGAATAATGTTTCAATTTAGCGACTCCCACATAATTTGGCAGCTGGCCATCTTAACATACGTGCCAGGAAGATTGTCAGATAAATTTTACTTTGAGTTACAAATTGGCTATAGTCAAACATAAATAAATAATTTATTTTCTTTTTTTGTTAGGAAACAAAGTCTTGCCTTCTTGATTTCTTTGTAATTTTAACTTGTTTGTTCTTATCTATGGCTCGTGTATTACTTCCAGATTTTAATCTCATAACTGCATGTGAAATTATCAACTAGATTTTCGATTTAATAGTAAAAACAATGGAATGTATTGAATGCATGTAGTATACACCCTCCTTGACATATAAATATAGATAAATCCGTACTAGTCCCAGATCATTTTTGCAGACTGTGGCCTTAAATTAAAGAATCAACATTTACTCAAAAATTGTTTTATTGCTTGAAGAAGTTCTGCATATCTGAAAGAACAATCAGCCGTTCTTGAGTGATGCTAGTGCAAACAGCAAGCATTTTCGAAAGTTTTTCAGACAGAGGATTCTTTACAACTTTCTAAGTATTGATTCTGTCAACTTAGGCCGCGCATGGGATTTTCCAAAATTTGACCTCAGTATAGTAGAACTCATATATGTTTAACCTCTTGTATTTTCAACTGCTCCTTCATCCTCACTCCGTGATAGTCATAGACCAATCAGAAAAACCCGTTATTAATTAGAGGTTAAACGTTGTTGAACGTATTTTCTCATTGGATGAGTAGCGTAGGAGGAAGTAGGGACTAAAAGCTTGAAAATACGTGAGTAAAATCAATTGAAAATGATGTTGAAAATACATAAGTCTGTCTGTAATATGTCAAAAACAGTTTTTAGAGTAGAGGAATACGATTCGACAGTTAAGCGACTGATGTATACACATAAATTCATGCAAATAATCAAACATAACGGTTATTCTGAACAAACAACATTATGTTTGTTTTACCGAAAGTTATGTCTACCCTTTGTACAAATATTAGAAGGGTCAACGACCTAATATCGATCATTTTGACATAAGCCATTTACTCGACTCGACAGCTCTGCCTTTTAAAGGGTTTGTTAAATGAGAATTTGTAGAAACAGTTACGAAGTTGATTGAATTCGTAGTGTAGGGGCGACCTGGCCCACGAACTAAACTAATCGTATTAAACTTTGATGTCTTGACGTCAATATGTCCAACAATAACTTAAGTTGAAAAATGATTGAAGAGCCACTGGGCGTATTGCGATGTTCTGAACAATGCTCCGAACTAAACTTTAAGTAAATTCTCTCAATATTGTAAAACTTCCTCGACTGTTAGATAACCGTTCGAAATTAATTCGGAAATTTAGTAAATCATTAATCATCAAGAACTGTATTTCAATCTAAATGTGCTTCAAGAAGACAGCTTGATCTGGAAATCAATATTTTAGTTTCGAAATTATCGGAATTTGATATAGCACTATCCATTTCAGAATCGGGATTTTCTCTGAAATCAGTTTTCTTTAATTGACTATGATTTATTTCTTGGAATTAAAGATATTATACGATCCTAGTTTCGTGATTCTTTTAATGAAACTGAACATTTTTTATTTCGTCTGATCGTTATTTATTGAACAAAATATTATTAGTTATTAGCCGCTACCCCCGGATTTGCACGCGAATAAGATGAAACAATCTTTTATAGCCCGCTCGGTAGCGACAACAATAGTTCCACCTTATCACAGGCTTGCCTTGCGGCAGCGACAACAATAGTGGAGCAAGCATTATTTAATAAAAATAAAAATTTATTGGGTCAGAAACTTTTGCAGGCCTGTGCACATCAACTCACCAAAGTTTCATCGTAATCGGATCAATGGTACAGGAACGCATAAAAGACGAACAAACAATCATTCATTTTTATATATAAGGATTTAAATACGAACATAACAGAAGTTTAATTATTAATTTGTTACTCAGCATTCAGATATTTATAATTAACAAATGTATAATTGCTTTATCAATGATTTAAAATTTAAGCGACTGTAGTCGGATATTGAAAAACTGCCCCTTATCGATTGGAATAAAACAAAAATTAACGTTGTTGCTAACCAAGCTTCTACATTTAATCTTGTAGTTATATTACCAGTTAATAAACTAGTTGTATAAAACTGACGATAGGTGGTTCTGGAGGTTAATCATGAACCATGAGTAAGATATTCCTGATGCAATCTCCTATAAAGTCAGTGATTTGCTAGCATTAAGCTACCGTCACACGATACACAAACTATTACTTCTTGTTCCATAGGAAATCGATTATTTGTAACAACTGAATTCATTCGCTCATTTTTTTTTAAATTAAATATTTAGCACAAACTTTAAACGGCCGAAACTCGCGTAAGAACTTACTTTTATTCAATAAATAATAATAAATATTGTTATATGAGTTATCTAAAAATTCTACAATGCTTTTTTATGTCTAAAGTCATTTGTGAAATCAAATTTTCTAATAATGCGTTCTGCAACTCTTGTGTTGTAAGAGACTGTGTGTTTTACACTACACATTACAAAAGTAAAATTGGTACCTATAATTGTAAAAAAAAACAAAAAAAAAATTATAATTGCCCCGACTTTAAGATCGAACCTACAATCTTTAGGTCACGCCGCCAACTTAGCTTAATGTTCAATCGATTATCATAGTATACGTACATTGGGACAAGTTCCTTACATTTTTAGTCTCAAGAATCAATTTTACCCTACTATGTCAAAAGAAGTTTTACTTCAAAAATTAGCATAGGATGACAAAACTGATCGAAAGCCACAATGATGAACAGAGCCCACAGAGATGCGCTAAAGCAGCTCTGAATTACGCTCTTAATTCTTGGTGTAAACGCAGATTTATAGTGAAATTGCAATAGAAACGTTACGACGTCTAGGCGCTACAATCGCCTACGATCTGAAATAGTTCGTCTTGATTACCTTGAAGCAATAACAGCGCTACAAACGTCGCGTCGGTTGCCATGTAACTGGATAAAAAACGTTACATATTCGACACCTTATTCGTAGGTAAATAAAGATGAACAACTACAGGCGCTGACATGAACAAGAACAAGTCACGTACATGTTTTTTTATTTTTCAAAATTGATATACTACTAGCGGCCGGTTCGGCTTCGCCCGGGTAGTACTAATTATCTATAGCCATAACAGATGAGAATCATTATCATTAAATTCTCAACGTGTATTGAATTTGCGCGAATTCAATCGCTGTGAATTGTGAATGTTCAAAAATCAAAATCGCCAAAAAAAAATTCTGTTGATCCGATCGCTACTGAATTTAACATGATCATCCGCTGGACTAATCTAAAGATTGCCTGAAAATTTCATGGAAATCGGTCCAGCCGTTTTGGAGTCTATAGATAACATATATACATCGCCATTTATATACTTATATAGATTATATAAAAATTTTCGTATGTATGTATATTTGAACGGATTTAACTTAAAGAACTATTTGACGAATTGTAGGTAATTGGACAAAATTAGTAAATAAAAATAGCACTACATATTTTTATGAGCAACGTTTCGTACAATATTTATACTTCTTCAGGCTCTTAATGTTGCAATGCTATTGTCATAATTATTACGTAACAGTTAAGTTTATTAGTGTATTTGCCATATGGCAACATACACTATTGGCGTCGGTCGGATGGCGGGACCTAGGGGTCGGACCAAAATTTCTCGACGTTTCATAACCTCCTAAACACTTTGGCACCATTTTTAAAAATGTTTATATATATATATATGTATATATGTATGTATATATATATATATATATATATATATATATATATATTTATATACGTATATATATATATATATTTATATGTGCGGGCAATAACTTCCGAAGGAGTTAATTAATTTTAACGCAATTTTGCATACTTGTTGGAATCCATCACCGCACGAAGCCTATTTAAAATGGGCCCAATCGGGTCATTTTAAGGGTGGTTTTTAGGGATTGAAAAAAGTTTTTGGGCCCAAAAATACCGAAAAAATTCTCAGAATCGTTTCAAAATTGAAATTTAACCCTTTAGTAGCAATTAAAAAGTGCTCCTAAAATTATAAGCAAATCGGCCCGACAGGACCGGACTTACAAATTTTATGAAAACACTAGTTTGCGTATACGAATTTACTTGCTGAAGGTCGTATTTAATTTGGTGCAGATGTTGGATTGATAACAATATTTCAACTAATACAATTATTATTGTAAGAGGTGTATTAAGGGGTTCAATTTTTTTTTTATTTTGCCCAAAAACCAACTTAAGTTCGCATAATAAAGCCACACTGCCTGTATTAGCAAATACACTATATTGTCGGCAGGGTTTTGGCACTGCGACCCGGGTTTTTTTGCTTTTGCAGACATGACTCCAATATATACCATAAGTTATTCCCACTATCGTAATAAATAATATATAAATATTCATAGATAAAATAGACTTAGCTGTTGTGTAATAATTATGATAATAGCATTGCAACATTAAGAGCCTGAAGAAGTATAAATCAAGAACAAACTGATTGAAAACTGAAAATTCGCTCTAGTAATCTTTAAAACTGTACAATTACAGACTACTTTACGATTTTATTTCTTTGTATTCATTGAACTGACTTCTGTAAAATTCATTAAAAAAACAACACTCGCAGTATGTAGACTTTGGCTATAAACATCAATCATTAGTTCTGTAAAGAGTGCTGTAATGCAGAAAGTTTGCAATTGTCGATTTTTATATAGATTATATTATATAATGTGTAACAATACAAAAGTTAATTAGTTTTTAACTCTTTATCTGAATTTGAGAATGATTTAAAAGAAGGTTAAGTACTTATTCTACGATAACACTGGAATATGTTCAGAAGCTTCAAAAAAAATATGTAGAGGTATAAATTTGAAGTTTTTGACATATTCCAGTGGTACCGAAGAATAAGTACCTAGCCTTCTTTTAAATCATTCTCACTGTCAGTGTTGCTGGTATGTGTTAAAATATTTACTATTTGTTCACTTTATTTTTGTTGAAATAATAAATTATGTTAAGAATACTATAAAAAATATTGAGTTGACTACCGGAGGTGTTTGAAAATATAAATAAAAAAATATATATTACGTAGGTATATTATAAATTATCAACGTTCCGAAAATTAGCATACAATTCTTTCCTATTGTATATTGCAATAGTAAAAAAGATTTTATGTCAAAACATGTGCGGATTATTTACGTTTTTTATGAAATTTGGAAAAATAGGTGGGTGGGTTGAGAATTTAAAATGTGTAATATGAGTCACCAGAGCTTATTCTACCGTTAAAATTTACATACCTATCCAAAATTAAATCGTTAGTTAAAGATGGTGTTGAATTTCTTATATTTTTAAAGTGTTTTATATATAAATATTTTTTGCACGATCCCCCATAAAATAGCTGCTGTCATGCCTGCACAGCTAGGGTTGCCAGGCGTCCGGATAAAGCAGGACATAGTTAGGCTTTTTGATTGCGTGTCCGGCCAAAAATAAACAATGCCCGTCTTTTTAGATTATTTACATTTCACAAACGAGCGTTTTATTTTTTTTTATTTTTCATTAGAATTTAACAATATTTATGGTAATAATCAAAAAAGCTTGATTCTACATAATTTTTTTTGTCGTACCAATTAATACTGAGAAAAAAATCCTCAATAATGTAGGGTGTCCGGCTTTTTTACCCAAAAGTCCAGCCAAATTGGCTGGTCTGTTCGGCTTTTAGATTTGGCGTCCTGGCAACCCTATGCACAGGGATAATAAAATGACTCATTTCGTACTAATGCGTAAAGTAAAACAAAAGAAATACAAAACTACCATTTCCATAGTAAATGTATGAAAATCCAATGCAGCCTACAGTTGAAAGCAAACTCGCCGGAAATTGAACTGTCAAAAATTTTTAAAAATATATGAAAATCAGCAATGTTATATGTGGTACCTACGTGCATAAAATACTATATCTCATGCGTGGTGACATTATGGCTCATGTGAATGTTAAAGCTCGCTGTCCCTCGTTTTTAACATGTCACATTCGCCATAATATATATCATCACGCACTAGAAACATAACCTAATAACAATTTTGTCTGCTGATTTTCACTATAACTGACATTATCTTTCCATATCTCCTTTCATGAATATATCCCTAAATAATCCCGACATTTGATGACAAAAAATACTGATGTTTTTTGGTAAATTCCGTTAAAGTAGTAAATTGGTTTCGAATGAGATAATTAAAATTTTATAGTATTTTCTACACATAAAAAAGATAAAAAGTCAAATGTCACGATTCAGAAAATGGGTCACATTTAGAACGATGTTCAAATATCTGTATATATAAAAAAAGCTAATTACGTTTTGTAATTGATGTGTTAATATGAATGGACTGTTTGAAATGTTTGTATATACAGTGTTACCATCGTTCCAAAACTACAGTAATACGCGAGCTGTGTATTGAAATTAATGGCCTGCAACTGTCAAATACAAAACGAGACAAAAAGTTGACATGTTGGAAAATTTCACAAAATAGAGTGAATTTATTGTATTCTGAACTATATCATATTATAGTCAAGAGGTGGATTTTCTTAAACGTTAATAATATATATAAGTATATTCAAGAAAATAAAACAACAAAAAGTGCACCAATTTAAAAACAGATGTTGGGATTGGGACTAACTCGCCGTCCGTAACATCATTAATGTACCTAATATTTTACCCCCCCCCCTCTTGCTACGCCCGTGTGCTGTCTTATATACACACTTGAGCAAAATTGTCGCCAGCTCTCCGGCTAATATCTTTGTTACCTGTATACTGAAAGTTACAACGATGTTATTATACTTGTCTATTTTATACCTAAGTTGCTTATCTCCTGTTACCTAATTTATTTAAATGAACCTATATGCGACTTTTTGTCCCATATAATATTCACCTGGTTATATTTTAGGCTATGATTAAAAATAATAGTGCGAATAGTAATATCCCGGCAGACCACAGTTTAAGAGCCGCCGATCTAAACAAGGCAGTTAATATCATTGAAATTATTCTTCTGCTAGAATATTAATAACTAATAAAGTCATTAACACGTAATTTTTCTGTACTCCTGTTACCTAATTTATTTAAAGAAACCTATTTTCATACGACTTTGTCATGTAATATTTATCTGGTAATATTTTAGGCTATGTTTGAGTAAACTTAATAGCCCGAATACCAATTGTCGAGTGAGCTGCAGTTAAGAGCCTTAGAGCAGCCAATTCGAACAAGGTAGTTAATTATCTTTGAAATTATTCTTCTGTTGAAATATTAATAATTTAATAAAGTTATTACCACATCATTTTTCTGAACTCCTGTTTAAATGGATAACATCAGGCACTAACTCTGAATTAAATATTCTCAGTTAGTTAGCATGTGGCGTTCACATAGTAACAAGGCTATAAATAATGCACGAACAACTCCGCAGATTTGTTGTCATAAATTATATTTCATGTTTCTTTAGGGAAATGAGCGCTTGTCATTAATATTTCTCAATAGTGAGACATTTATAGCACAGGAAATTAGTTTATTAAAAATAAAAACTAATTTATAGTCCATACCAATCAAAAGATCAATTACTTAAATGTTTACATAAATTACTACGAGAACTATAAATTAAGTCATCATTAATAATTTATTTCATTTTATAGATTTATAATGTAGGGTATATTTCTATTTAATTTCACAAATTAATTTTTAAGTTTTCTTTGCCAATATCAAGTCTTTTTATACCCCTCTCGTACACATAGCCACAGTTGCTGAGCACGTTATTTATAAAAAAATGGTGCGTGTACACTTGGCAGAAGTTATACTTCTTTGGCGTGATCGCATTAATTGATATTTACATTTTCGTTAAAGATGTACATTGATAAAATAAAAATAAAACTAATATATAAAATAAAGAAATGAGACGTGTCATCTATGAATACATACTGCATCGAAGGGTCAGTTTCATCGACGATTTCAACCTTGCCGGTTCACGTAGTACATTAATATTAAATTTACAACTAACTTCATGGTGTCGCATTTTTGTTGCATGCTGCGTGCGCAACTTCCGTAACAGAAAATTTTTTACCCTCAATGCGCCAAAAAAAAATCGTTTTTATCTGAAGTACGCCTATTCACATTGTCACAACGAATGACTTTCATACTAATACCATAGAATGTATATTATGTAATCATAATACAATGATCAAAACGCGTGACTAGTGATTGGATACTAGCGACCATGTACAGTGAAAAGCAGAACTAGTTTTTTTTAACAGAAAGGTAAATTATATATCCATTTAACACAACAGACAGGGAAAAGCTTTTGGTACATTTCTGTAACCTCTGCTCTGTTAGAGTTGTACACCGCTGTTAATTTTTGACATGGAATTCATAGGTATATGTACTGGCACGTTTCACGAACATCGACCGTTATGTTTCAAATGTACTTTCGGTATACCACTATCTCCCGAACCGCTCAACCAATCCCAGCAAACCAGGTGTCAGGTGATCAAGTCACTCGACCCCCTTCAACCAATAATACTGAGAATTTTGACAACTGACATCAGTCGCTTCTAGGTTTTGTCTACGTGAGAGTGTTTTTGCGCCGAAAATTTCTAAATTGCAACAGTAAAACTTAAATATCTCGGGAACTATAAGCCCGATTGCGAAAATACAAAGTACGTTGTGATCCTCAGTACTAAATCTCTCCAATAACACCAATTTCTAGTACCAGAAACACTCACAGAAATCTAAAAATTTGAAATGTCTCGATTTAAAAATCGCAATAAAACTCGAACCAAAAATTTCAAACCGAAAACCGGAAAATCTTATGCAGAGTGTCAACAGGCCTATCGTTTGAAACTAAAATCAAAGAAATCGGGCGAGAACTTTGAAAATGGAAACCATTTGAAGGTTAATGAAACCCCGTCAGCCCATATTATTCCAAGGCATTTTTTTTGTCACTGTCTAACAAATTGTGAGTTAAAGTGAGTCAAAAATTTAACAACGCTGTACAAATCTAACAGACGTTACAGAATAATTATCTTTATTTTTGAAAACATTTTTTTTAATTTTTCACATACCTATAGTTGACAGTAGAATCGTTTTATTTGTAAGTCAACTTCTGTTGCAGTAACATTTAATAATGTAAATATAGTAGAAATATTATAATACCAACGAAAAATAAAAAAAAAAAATACTCACCAGCTGGGGTCATTGGTAATTTTTTTCCGGAATGGTTATCCTGGAGATTGTTGTTGTTGCCAAGTTGTCCTTTCGGGTTATTGTTGAGCATCGGAAAACTGTCAGTAACTGGTGTAATTGGAGTATTTGCGGAATGACCTCGAGAGTGCAAATTCAACCTCGACGTTGACTTGCTTGTTTCCAGTAGGGGTAACTGTAAAAAAAGCACTTTTAAATTTGCATATTTACTCAAAATAAACTTTTAATTTCAAACATAAAACCAATACCAGCTGAGTTTTATTGAAAACGTTTTTCTGAAACATCAGACTAGGTAGCGATACCCTAACGACAGCCAGGGTTATAAAAGATTATATTTTAAAGGAAAATAAACGAACGTTCTTTTTCAACCTTTGGGCAGGACAAAGCAAACATCAATTTCTGTGAATAGGATTTTCCCACATATCAAAATTTGATAATTTTGAATAGTGCATATTATTCTTAAATACTTAACAATTTTTTCGATCTTATATCCTCCCTCTTTGCAAGCAAGAATTATCAAAAAAATATGTACATTTTAAACGCTGAACATAAGCCGCCATATGATGACGTAGAAGACAGTCACACTTCTTTATTTACAGAAAGAGATATTTATTTGTTTTAATCGTGATTTATTTTCAATTTAACAGGCCAATTACAGGCCGACTGTTAGCTAGCTTCGGAAAAATTCTCAAAAAAAAAAACTGTTTCATAATCTCTAAAGAAGCTATGAAGCTTATATTGTTGTACCGATGAGTAATCGCTATTTTTTCTCTTTTTTTAAGATGTGAGTCAGGAATGATTTATTTCCATGTTATTACAATATATCAACAGGTGAGTTAAAAACAAATCAAGTTCATGTCTTCCGTTATTATTGATGTAATCATACTTCCGCTGTGCCATTGCAGATATAAAATTACAATCGTAATTTGATTTTCTTCCTTGAGGTCACGGTCGCAATTTGATGTACAAAAATAGACATTTAAGTTGAAGGCGAACATCAATTTTTATGTCCTGACTTAAATTAATTTAAATTTAATTTGTTTTTGTTGAGAATTTGAGACGGGATTAAATCCGTTAGTTTTGAAAATTAAAGGAAAGGGTGTCATAGATAAAATATAGTTTTCGAGAACTCAAGGCAAACAACATCAAAATGCACTGCTTTCATTTTTTTTCAACTCGTATAAAAATAATAACAACTGTATTGGATTCTGATACTGGATAATATTCGTTTAAATACGTAGGCTTACAAAACGCTACTTAAATTTGTAAATTTTTAAATAATCTTTGTAAAACTTGGTATTATGCTATATGCATTAGGTATATGTTAAAAAAAATCTGTAGAGTTTAGACTTTTTGTTTTTGAAAAATACTAAACTGAAGATTTATAATTATTCCGCAACGTATCAGTTTTTACAAGTTTTTTTTTTAATTTATAAAAACTTTCACCTGGGGTTATTTGTGACACGTCCTTCATTGTTGGCATTATCCATAGCACTAATATGAAACGTAATGAGAACACAGGCCTTTGTGTACAAAGCCTAGAGCCATTAACTTCACACAAAATTAGGTCAGCGGTATATTCAAGATTAACTCGAAGCATTTAAAGACTCATGCTAGAATCCATTGTATTGCGCAAAGTTCTTTTAAGTTCCATAGTGATTTACTATGAACAAAATCTGACTGTATTATTGCATCAGAAACGTTTCAAAAAAATATGTGTCCCGTATTTTTTTAATTTAAATGTTGAAAATGCAACTGGAAAACTTTAGTTCGTTCTGTAACAGTCGTTTACACTCTAGAAATATTTTATTTTACACTACTTTATCACGCAAACGCTTTTTTTATAAGAGTGTATGTTTTTTTTCAAAAATTATATTTCACGTCAAAATACGTAGGTTTTCAAAAAAGAGCCAATTCGGGAAATTGTCAAATATACGATAGGCTTTTAAATTTCCATGGCTTTTCCTAAATAAATGTGAACACAAAACTATTTATTTATTAGGTAAAGTAAATAAAAAAAACTTTAAAATGTTAACTGATTTATCTTGTTGACACCATAGTAATTGAAAAATGCAAGTGTTTGATGACCCATAAAATACGAGAAACAAAGAAAGTGAATCCGCAAATATCTGCTGGATAAATTAAAATCAAAACGGGATTGCAACATCGATATTTACACTGTTTGTTAAGTACACATTTTCAAATTAAAAAAAAAAGTCATCTGTTACAAGTAGTGAATCAAACACTTTTTTATTGATTACCGACACCACAGGATCAGTTTCAAATTTGCCATGGAATTTGCATATATACGCGTGAATTAGTTTACTAGACTTGCGCAAAACAGTTCAAAAGACGGAACGAACATGAAACGGTTTCCTTGTTAAGCGGACTCAAGTCTAGATTTTACACTTTGAAGGAAATTTCTAATTTTTTAAAAAATCTTTTTCAATCTTTGATGCTTCAAAATAAACTAGAAATATGTACTATTCTTTCCACATTTTTAAAATTTAAATATGGTCTAAATAAACGATTCAAAATCAGATAAAAACGAGAAAATTAGTTTTATACAAATTGCACCGAAAAAAATAAATAAAAAAAAATTATTAAGCAAACCAAATTTGTCAGTATTTTTAACATAAGTTTATAAAGAAAAAACGTCAAAATGTTAATTTGCCTACTTCCCATAATTTGAAGTCTCGTGACGTGCTGTAAAGAAATATTGACGAATAACGCTTTTTTTATTCAATTTTTAGGGCAAAAATATGCGTTCTTTTTCAATGCAGCAAGCCAAATTGTGTGAAGTTTAATGCTTAATCACAGTCAATAAAAACAGTAATAAAATGAATTTTGCGACCACAGTTGGAAATTTCCCGAGGGCATATTTTACAATCTGAGGGAATCAGTCACTGTACTTTGTCAGAATGGTTGTACCGGTGCTGTATTTAAAAATATATACCTATATAAATTAGTATTGATCGTACATACAATCATCACTTCAATATTCGAGTCAAGTGGAAATATATTTTCAAACAAGTAAAAAAAACTCTTGAATGCGCAATTAAAATGAACAGAAACAAATATTTCTCGATATACGAATTCAGAAATACTCATTAAGGCAATTCATTACAGAATTATTTCACACCGTTGATCCCAAACGTGTTAATTAATTTTGAACTCGAAACGTTACAGTATAGTGAAAAATTAGATTACTAATGATTGACTATTGTAATTCCATAAGTGACTTTGCCTTTTATATCAACTAGTGGTTCCACATTTTTCAAATTAAATGCGTCCTACGAACGCTTCTTGGAAGGGATTTTCACAGCCATTTGCAAATTTCAGTCATCCATTTTTTTCGAACCTTAAAACTTTCTGAAATCGCTATTAACTTTAAATAATTTTGATAAAAAAAAGTGACCAAGTAAGAATCAGACTCGCACACGAAGGGTTCCGTACCACCGTACAATATTTATTAACTTTATTTTTTTATTATTTGTTGTTATATACACACTGAGACATGTAAATGCCCGAACAACTTTTAAGAGAGTCCGGCCAATATCGCTAGTATGCATTATTTTGATGTTTATAGAAACAAATTATTTTCTTTACTACCAATTTTCGAATTTCTTCCCTTTACTTGTGCTATAAGACATTGCTTCTTGCAAAATTTCATGATTCTAGGTAAACGAGAAGTGTCCTATAAGTTTTGATTCCCTTGCGGGCGTCAAAATATGCGGCATAAACGGCCGCGTCTTTTGATTTAGATGTTTGATTCTTTCAGGGCTCCAAGGAATTGCAGACCTGAGTATTTGATATTAATTTCAACTTGATACCTCCACGCGTTCCTGAGAAAAAGGGTCTTGACAGACATACAGACAGATTTTTCCCCTTGAGGTATGGAATCCTAAAAATAATGAAAATAGAGCTGCTTAATATTACCTATCATTTAGTGTAGGCATTCTTATAAAAAAAATACAAAATTGAGATATTGCAGCTACATTCAGTTTTGTGAACCAGTCAAATTCTTTTACAATTCAGTTCTGACGTGAGGTGTGTTATCTTCACACGGTACTATTATATCACGATATTAAATGGAGGTATTAATGGAAATTTAACTCATTGATGAAATGATAAATTTGTGTTGTTCGTGACTTGGAACAGTTAAATAGCGAGTAGAGATTGTAAACTCTGTTGTTCTTTTTTTTTACAAATTTCAATTAATTTCACCTAAAACGAGATAATATGCTTACAATCTTATATATTTATTTTGAACCCATAAATTAAGGAACACCTATTTATACGGTGTTTGTCGGTCTGAGTAATAATTTTGTTGGCCTCATTTCCTATCCTGTCAATATATGTATACATAGGGATGCTATTAACACGAGAAAATTCAATCTTCGATAAAATATATAACAAACCACTTGAGCTAAAAATGTATCGGAAGTTTCATAAAAAGAGTTACAGCTCTCTACTTTTCTTTTTTCTTAACTTTAATTAAACACTCAGTTGTTAGTAACTAAGTTATTGGTTCTTTTCTTTGGATCGACGTCCGAAGAATAGTAATTATAGATATAATATCAACATCGTATTTTTTGATTAGACAAGATTTCTTAGGATTTTCTTTAATCCAGTAACAATTACAGTAACAATGACGTTTTGAATGGCATGTTTTCTATTACAAAAATATTTGTCTTTGGAAAAGATATAAATTTATTTAATTACCTAACAAACTCCTGTTGGAGTAGGAATGCTAATCCAGATAAATAAATAAATAGATAGATTGTAGATTACAGACAGTTTTGATAATGCACTGTATACTCGTATTACAAATAACTTCAGGAAGTATGAACTTTCAAAAATGAGAATTTTCGAGAAACTGTAAGGTGACATCCCTCAGATTATAAAATATGCTCTCGGGAAGTTTCGAACTTTTGTCTCGAAATTCAATTTATTACTATTTTTATTAGAGAGATTAACTTTCTCAAAATTCGTATTTTTTCAACGTGTTACCGCTGTATGAGCAGGTCAGATAACATTTTTGTCAAAACAGACACTCGTAAATGAGATCGACGTCGCCTTTACAGATATAAATTGTAAGACAAAATATTATACTTAAATAATTTAGAATGCTCTCCATAAGTCTTGACTTCTTAGACACTTCAAAATAATTTAATTGATATTAATGTCGATTTAATATTTACATACCGCTATTAATTGCTTACAAGCTCATAAGTGAAATAAAATTAATTTGGATGCAAAGAAACTGGGGCACGTGAGTCATAATAATGCATTATTCTATTTTTTTATTTTTATATTGTGGATATTTACTTTTAAATGCAGTGAAAGAATTTAATTATAAATAATAATTGCCCAAGTGTGGCTTTCACGGCTGGAGTAGTTCCAAATCTTCTTGGTTTTCGGGCTTGTAGGCCGTGATTCATTGGTACTTCTACCTAAAGTTTCGTCTACAATTGCGGTAGACATTATCAATAGGCGGTGTGGAAAAATGTTGGAACAAGAAAGCCTAAACACCAGTGGCGGATTTACAAATTTGCCGCCAGTAGGATATTACATTTTTGCCTCCCCTACTGACTCCTGAAATTCGATACCCTAGTTCGCAATCTCATTTCTTGTCATCCTTGCTGTAAATATAACAGATTTCTCTTAAAAATGGCATTTTGGTAACATTTTAACACAGTTGTCAAAGGAAAAAAAGAGTTTTGCCGTAGATGAATTGTCCATGGAGTCGTTTGTCCCATTATTCCAAGCCAAACTGATCTGAATTGACTTTTAAGTAGGTAATTATAAAGACGGACTTCTGATGTCACTAAATGTTTTTGATATAATATCAAGTTGCTTTGCCGACTGTGTCAAAATGTTACCAAAATGCCATTTTTAAAGGGAAATGTTATATTGACATCAAGAATGACAAGACATGACTTAACATACATATTTCCGGAAAGCCTATTTTTTTTTCTAAAATACCTGTTGAAATTTTTGTTAAATTTTCGAAACTCGTTTTCTCTATGTATATAATAATGTATTTTTTTTAATTTCTGTAAGACAAAATTTTTTGCCGCCCCTTAAAATCTGCCGCCCTAGGCTTCAGCCTACTCAGCCTGCTGGTAAATCCGCCACTGCTAAACACTTAGTATATTTTGTCGAGTACGGGTTTAAATCGGCAATTGCAAACCAAATTCCTGAGTAAAGGATAATTTATTAGATAAAATTAGACGCTCAACATTTCACCACGGTTACGCAAATAAAAAAAATCTTACAAGTGGTGTAGCACTTGACATTTAAAAATAAAAGTACGACAATTTTTCCGCGGAGGAGTATTTACAGTGGTGTGGAGAATTAACACGATGTCACCTAAAGTGGGAATAATTATTTGTTTGTTGACGCCAACGTTTCGACAGAAATAGCAATTCTTTTATACTCACTTCCGGATGAATGAGAGTTGACTTAGAGGATGAGAGTCCTGTCCTTGCAGTTGCCGTTCCTGTTGCTTTGAGATGATGCTGTTTCGCCGAAGAAACCGCCGACTGCGATTTAGTACCATATTTGACCTGAAGTGCATCCTTGTGATGGTGAGAAGCTGGGTTCTGCAACAAGCAACAATATCGTTGACTCAACATGACGCAACAATAAAAACAAAACAATAACTGGTCACTGTTTACTTAATTAAACGACAAGGCATCGTATTATCAAACAAAAATTATAAAATTTATCTATTAATTGTGAGGTTACTAAAATTTTGCAGCATTGTAAAAGAATTTAAAAAAACGCGTGATGTCAAATTTAAAGAAAACCACTAACGGTTTTTTTTGTTTTCTATTATTGTCCGTATTTGGTGGCAACTGTTCGTTTGTTTTATCAATAAAATCATTTTATATTCGTTAATTTAAAAGATGAAAATTGTGATTTTTAAAAATTATAATTTTTTTGGCTGCCAGTTTGGAATGAAATTTCTTTTTTGTCAATGTTTCTTTAAACATAATTTAGTTCTTTTTATGAACGATTATTGTTTTTGTTTGCATACTTTTTTAGGGTAACTACAAACATATTGAAGAATAAAAATTAATATAAAACTCACATTCGGTTCTATTTTACGATTGTTTTCATTATTTTTTCAGTTTTATACTATTTAAACTTATCAAAAAAGAAATGTCATATTGAAGAATATGGTGTAAAAATTACTTTTAAATATTATGACAGTTTTAAAAATAAATTAGGAATCCTGTTTGTATTGTTTTAACTGTGTTGTATAAAAATACCTAGCAACCTATTGTTGACAATAATATCATTCTATCGTTCGATATTTGAAGAAAGTTTTTATTGTTTTTTTATAAATATGTCAATGATAGTGTTCTTCAATAATTCGTGTTATAAAAAGTTGTAAACAATCGATACAAGTACCATTTTAATAGAAAATTTCTATATTAAGATCTTTAATTTCGTATATGTTGGGACTCAAATGCTGGACGCTCATTGATGTTCTAATTAATTTGCTTCGACGTATTTGGTAAAAATAAAAATACAACGAGAATGTTTAATAATTTGAAGAATTTTGTTTTTTTTTTGTGGCAGAAGGTGTATTTCGAAACAAAACTAATTATTTAACTGTTCTTGTATTATGTAATATAAAATCATTTTTAGTGTATTTGTCATATGGCAACATACACTATTGGCGTCGGTCGGATGGCGGGACCTAGGGGTCGGACCAAAATTTCTCGACGTTTCATAACCTCCTAAACACTTTGGCACCATTTTTAAAAATGTTTATATATATATGTATATATATATATTTATATATATATATATATATATATATATATATATATATATATATATATATATGTGTGCGGGTAATAACTTTCGAAAGAGTTAATTGATTTCAACTAAATTTGGCCCACGCGTTGAAATCCATCACCGCAAGAAGCCTATTTAAAATGGGCCTAATCCGGTCATTTTAAGGGTAGTTTTTAGGGGTTGAAAATTGTTTTTGGGCCCCAAAACACCGAAAAAATTCTCCGAATCGTTTCAAAATTGAAATTTAACCCTCTGATAGTAATTAAAATGTGTCCCTAAAATTTTAATAAAATCGGCCCGACAGGACCGGATTTACAAATTTTGTGAAAACAATATTTTGCAGATAGGGAATTTTTTACTGAAAGGTGTATATAATTTGGTACATAGGTTCGATTGATAATAATATTGCAATTAAGAAAAAAAAATGTTATTTTAAGGGGTGTATTAAGGAGTAAAATTTTTTATTTTGCCCAAAAACCAACTTAAGTTCGCATAATATAGCCACACTGTCTGTATAGCAAATACACTATATTGTCGGCAGGGTTTTGGCACTGCGACCCGGGTCTTTTTTTTATTGAATTTATGTCATTGCACTTTTTTCAAATGTGACTCATTACACTGTTTTTGAATAAAGTATGATATTAAATCAATAGGGGCAGTTGACTCATCTAAGAATTTACCATGTAATATTTTAATATTTAAATATCACAGATACTTTTATTTTTTGACGTAATATTAAATAATTTACTGTTGGTTATGGATAACTATACAATGAAGATTTTCAATAATCTTCATCATTGAATATCAATTGAAAAATACTCTAAGGTTTGTAGAACTGTTATTAATATACTATAATTCAAAAAGATGAAGTCTGGTAATAAAAAGTGCATTAATAACTTCTTCGATATAGATAAACTGTGAGTGACTAAGTCGCCGTCAATATTTCATCAAGATGTCGTGGGATCGAATCCCACCTAGCTTATGAATGTTATATGATGTCGTTTAGTTTTAATTGATTTGGTGTAATTAATACGCTAATAACCTAAATTGTCGAGCGTCTATAATCTGTGATTGAGCGGAGGACAACTTGGTGTAATGGTCAGCGTGCTGGCCCTTGAATCAATATGTCCTGGGATCGAATCCCACCTAGCTTATGAATGTTATATGATGTCGTTTAGTTTTAATTGATTTGGTGTAATTAATACGCTAATAACCTAAATTGTCGAGCGTCTATAATCTGTGGTTCAGTAGAGGACAACTTGGTGTAATGGTCAGCGTACTGGCCCTTGAATCAATATGTCGTGGGATCGAATCCCACCTCGCTTATGAATGTATATTGTGATGTCGTTTAGTTTTAATTGATTTGGTGTAATTAATACGCTAATAACCTAAATTGTCGAGCGTCTATAATCTGTGGTTCAGGAGAGGACAACTTGGTGTAATGGTCAGCGTGCTGGCCCTTGAATCAATATGTTGTGGGATCGAATCTCACCTCGCTTATGTATTGTGATGTCGTTTAGTTTTATTTGATTTGGTGTATTTAATACGCAAATGACCTGTGTTGTCGAGCGTCTATACTCTACAATAAATAGGAGTGTGATTGAGTGAATGTCACTGCCTCTCCAGCAGCAGGTTTTTGCCACCCCATGCTGGTAGCTTTGTCTCGCTCCCGAAGTCTCGGGTAAGTATGGTAAGCAGACCCTAAGTTTTTAGTAAACTACATAAATTTGAATTCCGGTATTTAAATGCACATTATATTAAACTGTGGTTTAGTTCGCGGAAGACCTTGCTGTCGAGCGTGATTGAGTGGAAGGCAGCTTGGTGTAATTACTACGCTAATGACCTGAGTTGTCGAGCGTCTATAATCTACAATAAATAGGAGTGTGATTGAGTGAATGTCACTACCTCTCCAGCAGCAGGTTTTTGCCACCCCATGCTGGTAGCTTTGTCTCGCTCCCGAAGTCTCGGGTAAGTATGGTAAGCAGACATGCGGTTGTACAGTCCAACATGTGTGTGAGGTCAAAAACGCTCGGGGGGTCTCTTGTCTGGTACTTTTGTAAATCAAAACCACTATATAAAGTCGAATTCAACACACTACACGTTACACCCGTTTCAAATACACATATAACACGTAAATTGCACTATATTAAAGTCGGTTTCTTTTTTCACGTGAAATTTTTATATTTACAATGAAAACAATTACAAGAAGGCACTCGATTAAAACGTTACAATATTTCACTTGTCAGTTTGTAGTTAAAATGTTGTATTTTTGTTTTTGAGTTTTGAGAATACGCGAGATGCGCAACAATGAACATTCAGGTGTTATTTCGTATGCGCAGTGGATGATGGAACGTCTGTGTTGAGCGGAGAAGTATCAGTGACGTCGGGACGCTGTGACGACGCTGCATATTGCCGCGATATGTGATACGGCAAACTTTGGAACTATCGCACTGACAAATTGACTTTCATTTTGATTTATTATTGCAGTTCGGATAAGTCTCGTAATGTCCACAGTAGGTAGCATGGTCTACGTCACTGTTATCTACCGATTTAATTACTAACGCCTAGATTTATTTATTGTGGATTATAGACGCTCGACAACTGAGGTCATTAGCGTCTTGACATACATATTCACTTAAAACTAAACGACATCACAAAACATCCATGAGCACAGGCAGAATTCAAAACCACGACAGTCCAGTCAAGAAGCCAGTACGCTAACCACTGGACTACATTGTCCTCACTAATGACATGGTCATTATACACAGGTTACTTCGTTATTAAATGGCATCAGCTGGGAGACAGTTCAATGTTTTTATCAACCACCCAATATTAATTGACTGTCCACGGGTTGACGTTATTCCTCAACTACTATCCAAAGAAACGAGGTCACCTTTGTATTTAATAAAGAGTATAGGCATTATAATAATATTTGTGAGGTCGGATTTGGTTCATTTTTATAAATTAAAAGGTTGAAACTATACAGAGGTTAAATTAATAAACGTCTATTACTATATTTTAGAAAAAATAGATTTATCTCTGGGATTTTATTTTAGGAAATCTATTGATAAATTTAACATTTTGGTATCGTGGTTCAAACTTGAATAAAAACAGCTCATCAGTTAAAATGCTTATAATATGGTTGGGTTCACTCCTAAAAATGGAAACATTTTCAAATTTTACATCGATCCTGTTCACAAAATTAATGAAATATTTTTTTTTCAAAATTGTGTCCATTTATTTAACGTAATTTTGTTATAACGATATTTTTTGGTATACAATTTTTCTGTGATTATTGTTTTACATAATCAAAACTTAATTTATTAAATTGAAATATTGTAAGCTGATTTGTAAATTCTAAATTCCATTTGACAAAAAAATAATAATAATATCAAAAGTGATTTCCCATGTTATAAGAAAATAGGCCACAATCTAACGAAATCGTCGTCAAGATTTTCCGATGACGTGTTGCAACTGAGACAGAGGATAGTGTGATGGTTAGTGAAGAGAGCGACCTGTTAGGTTGCCGGAGTTGGTGGCGTTAGCGAGCACAACGCCTACGATCAATATAGCGCCCATATTGCCGCTACCCGACTGATAAACCGCGCATGCGTCTTTATCGCACACATGCACTGACTCATGTTCAAGCGTCGCGACAGTCCAAACTCCAAACGTTTCGTCATCAACCGCCAGTGGCCCTAAGCGTGGCTCTTCAAAAATACAAATAGGCTCACAAAATGAATGGATGAAGACTTTTTGCAACCAAACTATTTTTATATCCATCAGCTGTCAAGTTTATCTGGGTCTAGGAAAATTTATATTTATTTTTTTTTTTAATAAAAGGAAACTGATATTTTTACCAGTTTTCATATTAGAAACTGAGAGCATAAGTTTAAAAATAAGATTATCGATCTAGTAAAAAGATATTTTTTGCAAGACCCCCCTTAAAATAGCTACTTTTCCTAGTGGTAATAAAATAACTCTTTTACGCACTAGTGTATAAAACAAAATAAAAGTAATGCGATTTTATTAATCCAATAGTTATATCTTTGTCAGTTTCCATTTAAATCCATATGTTCAACAGAGAAGCAAAGTATAACAGGTACGTGCAAGTAATATATCTCGTGCGTGATTATTTTATAGCCCGTGTGACTGTTAAAATTCGTTAGGAACTCATCTTGCCATAATGTCACACTGCGTCATAAAACAATAATTCTCGAACTTGATATATAACCTGCTATTATTTTAACTATCAGGCGCTGTTTTTTGGCAAAATAAATTGGTTGTGTGAATTGAAAGAAATGTTTCCATCGAGCAAATTGAACTTTCTCAATAATAAGATTCTTATCGGGAATAAATATCACCTGTCAACTAATAACAACAATCTTTAAAATGTAATTTCTTGTAAGTAATAAATGCAATGTTAAACATCAGTACAGCTGTTTTTTTTTCTTAGTCAAAACACGGAAGATTTTCTTTGAAATTTCCCACAAGAATTACTTCCAGGTTCGCTACTGTTTACATTAAATTGTGGTAATTCATTGAAAATAATATATTAATATTTAATTACAGTCATTTTGACCTCGTTTTATCTTAAATAATGATAATTATCTAATCTTTAAAATCTAATAATGGTCGCTTCTGATGACAGCAACATTTCATTAGAGCTGACAAACATCAAATGCCATTTTGTCACTTGTTGTCACCATTTCAAGTTGACCTTTGAAAATGTCACGTTGTAATACATGGCTCAATTTAGTAAAGCTCATAGAAGTTTTTGTATTAATCCGGCATTGTCCGGGAATAACGATCCTCAGTTACAAGACCTAAGATCTTTTAAATATGTGTCTATTGCAGGATCCCATTCTCGCTCGAATTGGAAAATGTATACCAGAAACAAACATAAATTGATAAAATTTCGTCAGATGTTGCTAGTTTCGCTTACTACTCCTTCCCTGTTGGTCGCAGCGTAATAATATATAGTCCATGTCACTTGGAAAAAAGTATGCTTGTATTTTTTAAATCGATTTAATAGTTCTACTGTGATTTATTCACAGGAATGTCACCTTATTTCTAGGGTTCCGTACCCCAAAAGGAAAAAAGGAACCATTATAGGATTACTTCGTTGTCCGTCTGTCTGTCAAGACCTTTTTTCTCAAGAACGCATGGAGGTATCAAGTTAAAATTAATATCAAATACTCAGATCTGGAATCCCTTGGAGCTGTGAAAAATCTAACTTCTAAATCGATGCAATCAAAAGATACGGCCGTTTATGCCGCATATTTTGACACTCGCAAGAGAATCAAAACCTATAGGGTACTTCCCGTTGACCCAGAATCATGAAATTTGGCAAGAAGTAATGACTTATAGCACAATTAAAGGGAAAAATTCGAAACCGTAAATTTGTAGTTACGTTACAAAATATATTGCATATTAGCGACATCGGATGGAATCTCTTAAAAGCTATTAGTTCAGGCATTTCTGCGCCTTAATGTGTATTACTATGACAGTTATAATAACAAATAATGCAAATAGAATAAAGTTAATAAATAATAATAATAATAAGTTCTTTATTTAATAAGTAGAGACACTTACTAAACAGGCGAAGTTGAGTCAACAAAACCGCTTTACAACTTAACCTTTGTATGGTGGTACGGAACCCTTCGTGTGCGAGTCCGACCCGCACTTGGCTACTTTTTTAATGGACGTAAGCAGCTACGTATGTGGCGAAGATGATTGTAAGACAATCGGAAAAAAAATTTAGACATTCTTATATTCCTTTTTTTGAAGTTGGTTTAAGTTTAATACTCGTATATCAAATACCTATATAAAATCAAAACTTCAGAAATAATGGAAAAATTAATAAAAGCTGACATGATAATTAATTCGACAATAATTGCAACTATTTAAACTATTTCCACCTAAATAGTGAAAATTGGTTCGATTGTACGACTTTAAATTACATTATTACGTGTTTGTTTTGATAAAGAAGGAACCCAGTTCTCCACGAATTCACACCTGAGCTGTGAACTAGAAAGTGCATACTATATATTTTATTGATTCTCGCATATTATATACAAGGTATTATGTATTTATCACACATAGTAAGTGAAAACGTCAAATATGGGACACCGTGTCATAAACCACTAGGCTATTGACAGTTTTCTCTAGTTGTCAATTAATTATCTACAATCAAAACCAGATGTCCATTTTTTGAAGGTACAAAATTTAACAGAATCAAAATTGACTATCGTCATGCACTGGACGTCGGGAGAAATCGTAATTCTCGTGTGTTCAATCGTTGTTGATAAAAGAAATTGCCAACTATTGGTTTGTTTTCATTAAATTGAAAAACCGACGTGACAAGCGATTGTCATTTCTTTATCGACACGAAGACTTATCTCAAGCACTTGTTTAACACTTGATAGTTCCAACTTTTGTTTATCGTGAAGAGGTTTCATTTTATTGCATTCGCTACTTTATCTTTTCTTATATGTTTTCTCCAGAGATTGACAAAAAGAATAGAAAAAAGTTTTGTTTGTTACGGAACCGGAAATAGTATCTAAAAACAACTGTGAAAGTTTTAATTGACAATTCTGTTACATTTCTTAGTTTTTTCGATTAAACAACTGAAATTTTTGGATCATTAAAAATTTTATAACGATCACTACAATTCTTAGAATTGCTACAATACTACATTAGAAAAATTTATTGTTTGAAAATAAATTTTTCTAATATAGTATTTCTAATATAGTATTCTATCCAAATTTTTATGAAAATCGGTGCTGTTTGGCAAAATTATACGGGAAAATGGTCGTTGACTGGACTATGTTGTTAATTTAATGTTACAAAATATAGGTACCGTTTGATTAATAAAAATTTTATGTTTTGCACATATTGTTTTGGAAAGACTGGTTTCATTTTTTTCATCCTTTGTTTCAACATTACTCATTTCACTCGAAAGGCCTACATTTTTTTAACTAATTAAAACTTTACTAAATTTCCTTTGTCTGTTATTATGAAATAAATTGTTATGTTAAATGTTTTAATTTAACATATTCAGACGCTTCAAAAATATGGTGAAGAATTAATATGTATACGGTCTCTTTTCAGAATTAACACCCACCAATAAATTAACAATAGCTGTAGGGAATCATTTCTTGAAATTTAGTTTGTTTCATATTTTCCTATATACAATATTTTAATTTAAAATTAGGTTTTGCCTAGAAAAAAATTATTAACAAAGTACGCTTTTCTGTGGATCTGCATTTTTATGTTTTAAAATAAACCTTAAAAGTCCCCTCCGATAGCACTCCCGCAAAATAATTTTATAGGAAATGAAATCTTGAAAACTATCGGCTTTTCAATTAATTAAACAATTTTTTGACAATAAGCCGTTAATACCAAACGTGTAGACTGAAGTTTATTAATTTGTGACTAAAATCTTTTATTCCTGAGACCAGAGAATTGTAGCTCGTAAACTTTGTTACAAAAAGGTCAACTGAACGTTTGCTCAGTTGCCCCCTAAAAAATACTTTTTTTGATAAAATAAAAAAAATCTCAAACGTTAGAAAAAGTTGACAGTAAAAATCTACGTCACTTTCGAATCGGACCACTTCAATGACATTTCTTCGAAATTTCTTCGAAAGGGCGGATGGAATCCTTGAACAGATAGAAGTTTCACTACTGACACTTATTTGGATCATCCTTTATACGCGTATTTATGAGTAATAAAAATTCAGATTATTTAATTTGGTAAGAACGTGACATATGAACTTTCAGTTAATTAAATAATTATTATAAATAATATCTACTGTCTCCGTTATAATTTGTGGCTTCCAAGACAAATATTTAGTTTCAGATAATGTAATTGTAATGTGAATGACCCGTAACAAAATTGAGAAAATTGTTACTCTGGTTATTAGATAAACAGGTTACCTCGTTAATGTATTATGTCAGCTGAAGACCATTTAATATTTTTATCAACTACACAATATCAATTGGCAGTCTACTGGCTGATAACGTCCAACAGAACGAGGTCACATCTGTATCTAATAACTTTGGTTTCTTCTACAAAATATCTACTACAATTAAAATCGAACTGCGAAAATGTGTTACATTAGGTAACGTCTATTTTTCTTGCTCTAGCGAGATGCATTAAATTTGTCTTCGCCTTATGAAATCACCAACTCCTAGAGTTAAATCATATTTTCAATTTGCTATTATTCACAGTAAATTGAAATTATTAAGATTTCCACCACTTCTCAGATCAGATCTTGGATTTGGGAGTCCATAATAGAAGAGCCATTGAAACGCCATTTAAACGAAATAATTGTTACGATCCCGAATATCAAAACCCAGACTGTATTCTATTTTCAAATATTTAAAGGCAATCAATGTAATTATTTCATTATAAATCACCGTTGTTTGTATTATTTCCTTGATCTTCTTTTGTTCGGATGCTACTTTGTTCTGGTCATCGAGCTTCGCGCGAGTAACTGTAGATGCAGCACAAGGCTTTGAGCAGACACGATTGCATTTTATCAGCACGTCATAATCTAAGTACGTGAGCAAGCATATGCATAAATGTAGTTCCATTGATTTCAAGTATGGACTATGCAACTGAAAAAATTATTGTTCAAAAAACGGAGGCAGTCTGTGATGGCAGAATTCTCGAAGTTCTCTTCAAATCAGAGATTAGAGTTTATTGTGTAATAATTTTGCTCTAACAATTTAGGTAGGAGAATGTGTTGAAGATTAAAGATTAAAATAGAATGGGGTAGTCTCTTGGCCCAAATGCACCACACATCCTGAAAAGATTTTTGTGCTTTCCCCTTCTTATGAGCTCCTGAAGATTAGCTACTAGATTGTCCTGTGGAACTATTCCATCCTCATCAATGTAGTCAAAGATGGTTGTCCTCCCGTAAGTTAAAGCCTCACATTCGAACATAGGTAAATGTGTTCATAGCTCTATAACTTTGAAAAACACGTAATAATATTTGTTTGATACAACAAAAAAGATGGCTAGAAAACATATTTACGATTATTTAATAGTTTCTAATATATAGGGTGTGTTCAGATAATTTTTGAAGGTAACTGAAAATTAATATCGAAGTCATATCGAGTCATCTTATTTCATTTCGCTCACATAATATTTCAAACCACTGTCTATAGATTTTCAAAAATGGGGATAATCTTTATTAAGGCCAGTGTGTTCCTTATATTATCAACGTCAGTTATGTGTTGCCTTCTTGTAATATCCTTGTCTTACTAGATGACCTGCCTTCACCAATGCTAATCATATCATGATTTCCAGACTTGCGTGTTTAAAATGCATTGTTGAGATAGGGAATGCTCAGTCCGTGCTGTATGTCAATGGTTTTGTTTGATTATGATTGTCTATTGTTATTGTGACGCAGCATGAGGCCGGCCAGCCAATGCTCGAACAGCCGAACATCGACGGGGGTTTTAACACTGCACTAGTCTCTTGTTATACGCCGGTAATAAATCCTTACTGAACTTAACATGGGTTAATGACCGAATTGATCAGTGCAAGTTACTTGTTTACTATCTTATTCCATACGACCGAATTATATTCACGCAGTCAGTCAAAGTCGCAACTATAGGTTAGAAAACCAGTCTAGTGTCCTCCAGTTATTATAAAAAAAACTTGCGAAGAGAGGGTTCCGTACCATTCCGCTTTCCGTGAGAACTTTGGGACTTTTAGTTTAGATTTTCTTGTAAACTATGAGGCCTTATATTCTCCTTTTTTTCAAAATTTCAGGTTCAGTAATTTCGGAGATAGGGCGGCAAATGCTCGACTTTCGCATATTTTCTTTAATATCTTTTAAAATACCCATTTTAAAATTATAAAAAAATATATTTGTATTTCTCATGAGTCCTTTCATTTGATATGTCACATGATGCACTTGAAAAACAAATTAATCCCCCATATCGGAATTTGTTTATTTAAGCTAATACGCCCGTGATTGGGTCATCAAACTCTATGAATGTACCAAATTTAAACTTGTAGATTCCGAGAAAAAAAAGCTATGACAGACACGCGAGTGATCCTATAAGAGTTCCCTTTTTGCATCGGATGTACGGAGCCCTAAAAATTAAAAAAATATAAAGAAAATCCATTCACTCATTGTACAGCTATGACTAACCGAAATTTCGGATCCTTCTCATTAGATAGTGTGTCCATGTTATCAAAAACGATTATTTTTGGAATTAAGCTCGCCTCTGCAGTATTATTATATTTTCTATTTCATCAAGTTCGGATTATCTAAGATTACAAAGATTATATCTGCAATAATTGCTTAACAATTTAATCGTATGGATTATAATTAACTTATTATCGTAGACAGCTCTGTGTTAATTAAAGTTACGTTTTTAATTTCAATATTCTCAGTTAATTAATGCAAAATGCGGTACGGTGTTACGATGTTGGTTTATTGATGTGGTTCCTTGACATTGATGTCGCGGCTCGTTCATTAATTATTCATTTACGAGTATATTTTCCAGTTTATACATTAAAATAAACAATAAATTTTTCTTGCATTATCATGTAAATAGTAATACAATATGACAAATGATAGTATTTGTATCGTTTATATTTATGAAATACATAATAGGAATGTCGAAAAAATATCGATATATCGATATTTTTTATTTAAATATATCGATATTTTTGGGCGATATTTAATATTTCGATATATCGATATAAAATTCCGAGTATCGAAACCCGATATTTTTTTCCAGTAGCAACACTTGTATGTAGGTACTACCGCGACTGACTATGGCCGTTTAATTATTCTGACAAATCGAAAACTTCACTGAAAAAGAAACATGTGTTTTTACTATTTTTTTGGAACACTTTTAAGTGCGTTCCAAAAACAATAAAGCACATATTAAATACGTTTCTTTTTCACTGGATTTTTCGATTCTTCGGAATAATAAACAGTCAAAATGTCTATTCCTGCAATAATTCATTTCATTTCTACAACATCTAGAATATTTTTAATTATTTCGATTTACACCTCAATTCATGCTGTACCAACAATTTTCTGTCGAATGTCATCTCTGGCACGCATCCCATAGGTTCACCATCCCAGGCTTTATTAATTGTTCGATTAATCTATAAAATTATCTGCTCTTAAATGTATTAGACATTTAATTAATAAACAAAAAAAAATCTTATCATTGTTTTTGATTTCAGATAAATATTTATTAGTTGATTTATTAGAAATAATGTCCGTCAACTGCTATTTGAGATTATATTAAGCTAGCCAACATGTATACTAGATTTCTTCGAGTGCCAATGTTCTCTTTCAAATTGGACCAATATATCGATATTTTTTAAAAAGATATATCGGTACCGATATCGATACTTGAAAAAAATATCGATACGATATATATCGATACTTTTTGGCACTTATGACATCCCTAATACATAATAGCTTGTGTATTTAGGATGTATTGTCGATGCGTTGTGACATTCTATTAAACGGGCGTTTGGAGTTTTTCACAGTGCTATTCTGTTCACGAATTTTTATTCGATTTTTTTAAAAAATATAGCCGCTATATTTTGTATCCTGTCTTATATCAATTTTTTTGGATCTATCGGAAATATTAATTATTATTATCCTTTTACATCCGAAATTATACAATCGTGAGTTTTGATTTTGAAAAATTCTATACCGTACCCGAAACTCTTTTTGTGAACGCAACCGACGTCGATCGATCGTGAGTCTATCTGAGAGTGCGCCAAAATATACTTTATTAACATAGAAACAAGTGTCTAAAACAATGTTTTGGACACTAAGGAAACCACGTAACCACATTTTTCTCTCGGGTGTAAAGAGTTATTACCAGTGGACCCGTGCGAATACTTTGCACCGTTAGTGGTCAGTTACGTAATATAATAGGTTTGAAATACATTTTATTCTATTCTATTCATAGATTTCAGCGTCACTACGTCACTTAATATTACCGACAACTGTTAAAATAAACAGATTACCACCAGATGGCGGCATTTGTTTTCTTTGAATGTTATTTTCTGTAATGAAATTGTTAAAATTTTTAAACTGTAATTTTTTTAATGTAAACTTTTAATTTTAATATAATAATAATAATAATAATAAATTTTTTTATTTGCATGGCCACAAGAAATGGATACAAAAGGTCACTAAAACATGGATACATTAAAATATTAAGCTAAAACATTATAAAATTAGTTAATAAAATATAGTAAAAGTTATTCTACAAGTTATGACTATATGGGCATTTTTGAAGTATGTATTTTTTTATTTCTTTTCTAAATTCTTTTTTTGTTGCTACTATTGCTTTAATTTGCGTTGGTAGTTGGTTGTAGTAGTGCATTGCGCTACAAACAGGCCCTTTTCTAAATTTCGTAGTTCTATAATTTTTTATGTATATATTGTTCCCTGTGCGAGTATTGTACGCGTGCATATCTGCAATAGTAGTGAACTTATTAAGATTAAGTGCAATGTTAAATAGTAGCTCATAAATATATATACCATAGACAGTCATAACTTGATATTTCATAAAAATCGGCCTACAACTCTCTCTATACGGCATATTAAATATAAGTCTTAATATTCGTTTCTGTGCCCTAAAAACTCTGAGAATCTCTCCAGAATGACCCCATACGTTTATACAATATTTTATGGTACTATATCCGTAAGCATGATATACAGTCAATAGTGCAGACTCATTAAGACTTTCTTTTAATCTCCTTAGATAATAATAGACTTTATTTAATTTGTTACAAACACTGTCAATATGGGAAAACCATCTCAAAGATGCATCCACTGTGACACCTAAAAATTTTGTTTGAAATACATGTGAGATAGTGTCATCATTAAATATTACATCAACGTTATTATTATTATTATTATTATTATTATTATTATTATTACTAAAGATCATGTACTTTGTTTTCGCTAGATTGACAATGAGCTGGTTTTTTTGACACCATTTGTTGAAGTCATCTAAAATTTTACATATTTTTATTTTTAATGTATCATAACTTTTTGCAGTAATAATTATAGTAGTGTCATCTGCGTACATTATTATTTCACCATCGTTAATAAAATCGGCCAGATCATTGACGTAAAGTAAAAATAATATAGGGCCGAGATTACTTCCTTGCGGAACAGATTTATCTTTGGTGTTATATTCATCACTGTGTTGTCCGTTAATATTAATGATGATACTTCTGCCTTCTAAGTAAGACTTAAACCATTCAGCTGCTTTACCTCTTATTCCAATATGATGCATCTTTGTCAATAGAAATTCATGATTGACTGTATCAAAAGCAGAAGTTAACTTACTTTTCGTCATTAGAGAGAAAAATAATCGCCAAAATGGCGTATAAAACATTAATTTTGATACAGTATTATGGGAGATATTTCATACCGACAAAAAACACCTTTGAGAAATAATATATTTCGACAAAAATAAAAAAAATATATTTTGTTATACCTAGGTAGGTACAGAATTTACAAATTATTGATAATAAATTTTATATATACAAAATATTATTCCCTTTTGGAAAAGGTCGAGATGACCACTCCCACTTGTTTATGACAACTGTAGAAAACCTTGTATTGATAAAAAAAAAATAACAGTCTTTTTTACGGATTACGGTTGACTGGCGTAATTTTGTATTGTTTACTCAACTACGAAAATAAATTTAAAACCTTTTTCAGTACATAAAAGTTTCTTGTTTCAACTATAAAAAATTAAAGTAGATACCATCACGTAAAACGATTGTAGATAAACAAATTTTCTTTGTTTGCCTTTTAGCTTGAACAAAAAAAAAATCAAGTCACGAAAGCAGTGCAACCTAGTCATTAAGAAAGTAATTTTTCCTTAGAAAGACATATATATCACGGAATCAGATAAAAATGTGTTAAAATTATTCTAGCGTCCGTTATGACAAAAAGTCATTAAAAAATAAAAAACTGGCTCAGTGCGAGTCGGATTCGCAGACGAAGGGTTCCGTATCACCATACTATATTTATTAATTTTATTTATATTATTGATTATACATCGAAGCTCAGCTTCGATGTATATTAATTTCGGTCCGAGATCCCGTATGTGTAAAATTTTCTCTCGTACCGTATCTCGAGAACCTTACATTTGTTTTCCATCAGATTTTGAAGAGTGATGCGTTCCCATCATGACACGGTCTGTATTGATTTTCATTTATGTAACTAAAAAATTAGTGCCCTTTTAACCAAAATATGTCAAAATAACCTCCGTAACTTGTACACGAGACCAGCTACAAAAATATTTTTGTTATATACACACACTAAAGCGCATAAATAGTTTCTAAGAGATTCCGTCCGATGCCGCTAGTATATGCACTATTTTGAAAAAAAATGTTTTTGTGATGTAACTACAAATTTATGGTTTTCGGATTTTCCCCTTTATTTGTGCTATAAGACATTGCTTCTTGCCAAAGTTCTTGATTCTAGGTCAACGGGAAGTATCCTATAGGTTTTGATTTCCTTGCGAGTATCAAAATATACGGCATAAACGGCCGTATCTTTTAATTGTGTTGACTTGGAAGTTTTATTTTTCACAGCTCCAAGGGATTGATATTAATTTCAACTTGTGACCCCCACGCATTCCTGAGAAAAAGGGTCTTGACCGACAGTTAGACGGACAACGAAGTGATCCTATAAAGATTTCTTTTTTCCTTTCGAGGTACGAAACCCTAAAAAAGACCTAACAAAAAAGTATAAAACGAGCTTGCAATATTTTTAGTAAATGCATAAACATCACCCATCATACCTTTTTTCTTTTTGTCCATTATATCATTTTCACGACTTCAAAATGTCTTTCGACGGTTGTGTCATTGCAATTGGTTCAGTAGTTCGTGAGATATGAGAATACGAAGGATATACCAAACAACTTTCTATTTTATTCCGTTGTAGTCGGGTAAAAAAGGCGGCAAACCCACTGCGAAACCACTCATCGAGCTCATATAAATTTTAAAATCGATTCTCAGAAGTAAATGTAAATAACAAAAATAATAATATGCATGGTTTAGTGATGTAGGTGGCTTTGTTACAAATACATTTTGTTTCAGTGTAACCAAGCAGGTACATCATTCTCAGGAATTATATTTATTATTCAGAATTAAATATACAGGCAAAAAGAACCGCACGCGGAGCAATGAACCTTTTTTATTGGAAAAACATCGCGTATTGTTTTGCTAGTAAAATAAAACAAAAAAACGCGATTTAACAAAAGAGGTTGGGATTTTAACCAATGGAAACAATAATAATCAGAATTAGTCGATTTAAAATTATCTAATGGGAAATTAGAAATTCAATTTGTCATATAGGGCCAATTTGCACTCAGAGCCGTAACTAGGCCGGGGCAACATATTGAAGGCGGCCAAAAAAGCCACTCAAAAAATATTTTTCCTGCTTATTTTGATAAGTACTTATATAGAATGGACATAAATATAAAATGAAATTAAAATTACGGGCAGAAACAGAATAATTATTTTGTGTTGTTTGTTAAAAATGTTACCAAACTTAAAAAAAAATATGAAAGGTCAGAAGCTTCAGAGCTATCGTATATTATATGCATGGTAACTTTTCTTTTTTTTTTGTTTTTTTTTATTAAAGGGGGACCCAATTTGAAAGTCTTGCCCTGAATGCACTCACACTATTTTTTGTCGCAGAATTTTGCGATTAAGGTGCTTGGAGACGTCCAAAGACCGCACACTCTTTGCCGAAATACACAATTGATGTATCGCGAACATTTCGAGTAAATCATCAAATCGCAATGTAGTATTTTAAATCGCACGTTTTCGATACTGAAGAAGGGCATCGATCAAATACCGAGGGTTCCGTACTTGCAGATATTATATCTCACAATTTTTAAAGCCTTTGGACCAATTTTGATGAACGCTATTTATCGTTAGTTATAATAGTGAAAGCTATCCACGAAATGTCATGTTTCTAGATCAAATAAATTCTAAATATAATCGGGTGACAATATTGTGTAAAAATTGACCTTTTTTACAATTTGCATTTTATACAAATTATAATCTAATATCCAAAAGTAAAATATCTCTAAACTTTGAGATATTTTACATTTGGATATTAGATTATAACTGATATTAGATTAGAACTGATATCAAAGGGGACAAAAAAATGAATTTGTTTTCTATTTACCGACGTTTAGTCTTTATTTAAGACCTTATAAGTGTTCTTGGGTTTCCTTAAACCCGCGATGTACTTAGAAACCACAAGAATATAAAAGCGTGTCGGAAAACATTGTAATTAAAGAAAGTTTTTATCAGAGTTCAGTAGCCCGTATTTAGTTTCAGTCCAGTTTATTTATAAACACTGGTGGCATACGAGACACTAAATAAAGAATCATATTATTTTCCGCTTTTTATAACAATATAAACTAGCTACTACTCAAATAACTATATGCAGAGAGATCGGATACATTAGACGAAAGGAAACATTTCATGCTCAACCGTTTTCCTTACCACAACTTAAAGCTGATCGTCATAATTTATTGACTCACTGATCGGTTCACCCATCTGCTACGATGTATTATTATCAGGAATAAGATAACTTTGAGTTTTTCGTCACGTATGAGCGCCACAGTGGATCTGCTACTAGTGTTGGAAAATTACCGATTACTTATGATAGTAACAACTTTAACCGGATAATTTAACGGTTAATTAAATGACTGATCATAAAACAAAATGGCGGCTTACGGATTTTCTTTCTCAGAACAACCAAAAACAAAACAATAGAGCTTTAAATTCACCTGTTATGTTATATACTAACATGTAACCAATTATTTATATGTATTTATTTACTTACCGCATTGATTACTATTCTCTATATATTTATTAGTACAGTGTAAATAGCCCTAGTTGCTGCACACTGTCTTTTTTAAATAAAAAAAAAAAAAACAATAGAGCAGTTTTCAAGAGTAGAATCTCAAGCATTAAATAATATTGATAATAAAAATAAAATTAAAATTAAAGTGTAAATGTTTGACTCCTCACATTTTAAATTTATAGTATAAATCAATGGTGGGCAACCCTCGGTCCGCGGTTTAACTGCGGCACGCGAAAAGTTTCTATCCGGCCCGCGAGATCTTTAGAAGAATTTATAAATAAGTATTTTTCGATGTAATTCGTCTAGTTTAAATTGATTATTAAACCCTAATAGCGACATGTATATTCATAATTTAGTACTAATGCTATAAAATGAACATCTATTAAAGCATCTTTGACTTCAAATGTCCCCAGTCATAACAATTATTCTTAAAAAGAGAAATAATTGTAGTACTTAACTACTTTTTTTTATTTATTTCAAATTTGCAGACTAAAAAATTACTTGTCAAAAGAATGTGTCAATTAACTACTACGGCCCGCGGACAAAACATGAAATTTATTCTGGCCCTTGTTATAAAAAAGGTTGTCCACCCTCGGTATAGATACACAGAACGAAAAACTGACGTAAATATAATTAAAAAAGACGTTGAAACAATGTATTTGGACATTATTTTTCAACCGATGCTCGACTTAATCATTGTAACGTACTATTGTTGATTGATAAAGGTTAAGGTGATTATATTAACGCCCGAGGGACATTGATTTCTTCAAATAGTTTTAAAAATGAACTGCATTATATTAATGAACAATGTTTGTAAGTCAATAATCACAATTATTAATATGATCCCATAAAGCTTTAACTTTGTATCATGGTTTTAATGTTTTCTGTACATCGATTATTCAATCGCATTCATCGTATTGATGATAAAAAACATCAACTTTATCACTTGAACATCAATAGTTGGTCATTGTATTAATGATTTTGTATGGTTTGTTCAATTAAACCAGTGTATTGGTCTAATGCTTAGTGGCATTAATATAAGAACGGCAGGCATTAATCCATGGCTGCGTAGCATTGCTTTAACGATTCAAGGAAGGTGGTTTATTGAAAATATTTATAAGAAAATAAAAATGACCAAATTAACAGACAATTAGTGTATAATATTAAAAAATGATCGACGTTCAGTCATAACGGTGATAATTTTTAATATGATATACTAATTGTATGTTAATTTAGTCATTTCTATTTTATTGTAAATATTTCGTACAGGTACATTTTTGAAAAGACATGAATCAGATTTAATTGTAATATTTATTCAATACAAAAAAATACAAAAAAAATAATACATACTCCATTCCAGCATTTCGCAACCTTTGGGTCGCGAAGGAACTGGTAAAATAGCGAAGTAAAAATATAATTAGATATCTTATACTTGAAAAGATAACACTTGGGAAATTAACTGAAGATTTCAATTTTAAAAAATTACTTTTAAATTATAAATTATTAGTCCATGATACATATCATGTTGATATAGTAACTTTTTCTGATTTTATGTTATAAAATAATTGAATCGAAGTACGACTTCAAAACATAATATGTTGGGTCACGTTTTAAAAAGGTTGAGAAACGCTCTACTGTACAGTTAAATAATATTATAAACACATAATAATTAATTTGCACTGATTTTTCACTCGGCACGTGGTATAGTAGGTATAATGAAAATATGTAATTTAGTATAAGTTTTGTACTCCTGAAGATGGACTTATTGTCCGAAACGATCGTCGAGAAATAAAGAATTATTTGTAGAATTTTCAAGTGTTTTTTAATTACTTGTTAACATAATAATTTATTATAAACTTAACATTGTAGACTGTAAATTATACAGGCTGTCCAAATAGTGCGTTCTCGGCCGATATAAAAACTTTTAGCCTTTTAGGTTTAGGTGTAGATAATGCATGCCAATGGTGTATAAAAAATATATAAACACTAGTAATTTCACTGTATCTGTAACACACTTTTTAATTCTTTACTTAAAGCACAAGTATAAAAAAATGCCTTTAAACACGGACACAAGCAACCGATTACTACATTTGCACAAAGCCGCCAACAATATTTTTGCCTGTTGCGACCTGTGATCGTGTGATGTCTTATTGGTTATGTAGGAGTGAGGGGCGATGGCATTGATATATCAAGGGTTAAAACATAACCACAACGTACTGAAGCATAAACGGAACGAAATAAAATATTGAGTTAGTACCGTTTTGTCCCACTAAACTCAGTATTCATTATATTAAGGCCTGGATACATTGACTAAACATTTTGCTGAACAATTTTACGTTGATATAATCATAAGGCCATTAACTTATGCATTATTACAATGCGATGTGATAAATTACCGATACGTAGTATTAAACACTTCGTGGTCATTAGCTAGATGCATTTTTGTCGTTGCACCAATGTAAATTTCATTGTTTACATAATTTTTTACATTGAATGTATGATCATATTATATTATTATAATGGAGACTCGATCATTATTATGACGAATATGGTATTAGACAATCACTAAAATTCATACTTATTATCAGTTTTGCACACTGTATTAAGGAAAAAAATGATTATAATAATGATTTACGTTTGATCACTAGCGATCATTAATAAAATGTCAACTATTTTTTTCTGTGTAGTACAGGACGACAGTTCTGTTTATCTTAGCTTGAAAAGTACAAGTCCAAACTGTTTTCAACTATTACAGAGGGGTAATGTTATACAATAGCAGCATGTCATGCGAATCCTCTAGTAACTTGCTCTGTCTAACAAAACGTTAGCTTAGTAATTGTAACACTACATTGCATTATTATATATCTTCTAGTGACATGCGCATTATAAAACCAACTATTAAGGAATCATAGTTTATGTATCTAGAACTTATAAATGCAGTTTTTATGTTAAAACGAGAGCCTATAAGCAAGATTTAACAGTTACACGAGTCATAAAAGCATTACGTTCAAGATACTTACTACGTTTTTGCACGTACCTCCTATAAAATAGCTGATTTTTCATACTATAACAAGTATGTATAATATATGACAGTTAAAAAGATAACAATAACAAGTAATTAAAAAAACACTTGAAAATTGTACAAATAATTCTTTATTACTCGACGATCGTTTCGGACAATAAGTCCATCCTCAGGAGTACAAAATTTATACTAAGTATAAGTTTTGTACTCCTGAGGATGGACTTATTGTCCGAAACGATCGTCGAGTAATAAAGAATTATTTGTACAATTTTCAAGTGTTTTTTAATTACTTGTTATTATTAATCATGTTCTACCACGTGCCGAGTGAAAAATCAGTGCAAATTATAATAAAAATATAACGTCTAGTTTGCTGCCTCTGTTTCTCATATGAATTTAAATGGCAACCGACAAGGAAATTTCTATTGGATACGTAAAATAGCATTTCTTTTGTTTTATTTCGCGCACTAGTGCGAAATTGGTAATGTTACTACCGCTAAACTGGCATGAAAAGCATCTATTTTATAGGGAGTCGTGCGAAAATTACAATTTTAACTCGGTGTCTGTTTGAGATTTCATTTTTTTACTGAATATTTCGGGAGAACACGTCAATCTCTTTGTACCAGCATCACTCTAAATGGCTAAATCGATTTTGAGTAAATATGGTACACCGGTGTCCAAATATATATTATGGTAATTTTTTGCTGGTTCCAACAAATGTTCATTTTTGATTGTTAAAATTCCTTCCTATTGCGGATAGTTTTTTCCAGAATCCTGGAAGAAATTTTCACTACGTGTTACAGTCTGTTGTTAAAGACTGCACTGTAGAAGTGAAACTTCTTAGCTATTTTGTGTACCCAATCATAGATGGCAGAGTCAACCGAACGCATTATTACTGTTATAAAAGTTTCAATTAAAGCACCTAATATACTTTTATTTTACTGAATTACAAAGTTTTTCGTTTAATGAGAGTAGACGTTCATTTATTTTACATTTTATTTTTAAGATTTAGATAAAGACTTCATTTGTGACGGTTATAGACGGAACTAAAATAGGTACTGACAATCAGAAGAAAAAGGAAAGTCGTAAAAGTTACAGGATAATAAAATAGGAAATCAAATAAGCGCGACAATTGCTTTACCCAAGCGCTATCTCACTGGAATCGAGTAAAAGCTTTTATATTAACCGACAAATAAAAGTAATAAACGTTTAATACGAGGAAAAAAACTGGTCTCTAATAATGTCTCCCACGTTAAATAGTACAGTCGCTTCGAAATATTTTCGTAAGATGATAAAAATGAATATTTTAATGAAAATTTCTTTTTAATTATTTTTTATTAATAGAAGAACATCAACTGCCAGTTTGATTATAAATTCTCAGTTTGAATGAGACTCTAATTAACTCAGTTGTCGAACATCTATAACCTAAAATGCGTCTGTCTCTTTCAGTTTGATTGGATGTACGTTCGCAGAGGCTAGAAAAAAATATGAAAAGAATAAATAATAGTTTTTTAAGCTACTATTTATTTTTTAGTCTTATTTTTTTTTTATCCTGATGATCCTGGTTCAGGATAGTGAAACAAACTTCGGCCCTTGATAGGTGTGCAAAATTTCAATTTAATCCGACGTTTTGAACTGGATAAATTCCACGTTCAAAGATTTCGTTACAAACATACAGGTGAAGCTAAGTAAAAGCGTGTTAAAAATATCATTTTTTAGAAAAAGATTCTGATTCTAATAAGCACACGCGAATGTCTGTAATTCTTTAGGGTTTTTAGTGTATTTGCCATATGGCAACATACACTATTGGCGTCGGTCGGATGGCGGGACCTAGGGGTCGGACCAAAATTTCTCGACGTTTCATAACCCCCTAAACACTTTGGCACCATTTTTAAAAATGTTTATATATATATATATATATATGTGCGGGCAATAACTTTCGAAAGAGTTAATTGATTTTAATGAAATTTGGCCCACGTGTTGAAATCCATCACTGCAAGAAGCCTATTTAAAATGGGCGTAGTCGGGCCATTTTTAGGGTAGTTTTTAGGGGTTGAAAAATGTTTTTGGGCCCCAAAATACCGAAAAAAACTCAGAATCTTTTGAAAATTGACATTTAACCCGTTAGTAGCAACTAAAAAGTGCCCCTAAAATTTTAATAAAATCGGTTCAACAGGACCGGACTTACAAATTTTTTGAAAACACTAATTTGCAGATAGTGACGTATTTATTGAAGGGTGTATTTAATTTGCTGTAGACGTTAGATTGATAATAATATTACAATTAAGAAAAAAAATGTTGTATTAAGGGGTTAAATTTTTTATTTTGCCCAAAAGCAAACTTAATTTCACATAATAAAAGTATAAAACCACACGGCCCTATACAAGCAAATACACTATATTGTCGGCAGGGTTTTGGCACTGCGACCCGGGTTTTTTAGATTTTTGGAATCAGTGTGATTTTTTATACACGTACTAAAAATTTGAAAACGATTTAAAAAATCGTTCTTGCGATATTTTTTAAAGCTTTAGACTACGTTTTCGGTCAATGTTTTGGTCCATTCTTATGGTTTGTTATTAACTTGAAAGCATCAGAGTTGTTAGTTGAAAACCCTGGCGGGGGTTTGGTGACCGGTTGAGAGTGAAGCAGGACTGCCACTAGCCGACAGGTGAGCGACTACTCACGCAGCAGCAGGACTGCGTCGCAAACCATGAGCAGGTGACGAACGTATTATGCGAGGCCAACAAGTTACTGCGGATGCAAAGATTCAATGAACTCTTTTCAAACAACAAAAAAAAGTTCTGTCTTTGTGAGGGTTCGATTCTCTGAACTTGTCTGATAGAACGTGAATTTGTAATGTCTGCATTCCTTACGAAACATGGTATATATAGATTATTTTTAATCTTTAAGGAATCAATCCAGTGGATAATTTAATATGATTCAGCAGACGAAAAAATCTATGCTGACATTTTTTGTTTGCATACACCGCTACACCGGTAGCGCAATTATCGCTTTGCACATCAGAGAGCTGAGTTTCGCGTATCATGGTAAATTTCACACGAAATCGCATCAAATTGTAGCTTTTCGAAAACGGCAGATTCTGTTCTATAAAGTGGAACCATCTTTGAATTGATTCAAGTAAAATTGTAATTAAAAACCTCGAATAACAGTTGTCGGTTAATCTGTACGTACGTCCGAGCTCTACAGACCGCAATTTTTGACGAATCGCTTTGGTTTATATTTTATTGTACTTTATGTTCGATTCTGATACGACTTTTATGTTTATATCTTATTATTATTGTAGATTATAGACACTCGACAATTTTCGTCATTAGCGTCTTTATATCAACATAATAAATTACTTAAACCTAAACGACATCACAATACATCCATGAGCAGAGGCAAGAAATTTAAAACTAAATTTATAAGAATGTAATTTGTTTTCCAACAAATAGAGACATCCATTTTTTAAATTTAAAGCAGAAAGTCGTATCGGAAACCGAAATTTTACTGCGTAAATGATGTAGTTCACTAGACCAGCGTTTCCTAAACTTTATCGTCTAGACCTTTTAGGGATTAGTAAAATTGACACGGATCCACATTAAATATAAATCAAGAGTATGTACTGTATATTTATTTTATTTTTTTTATTTGCCAGGTACTTGACCGGTACTTGAGTTTTCGAGTATTCACACATCTTAGGTGTTTCCAGTAACTCCGTTTTTGACGAGACAAAAGTTTTAGAAATGACTGACCGTATAATGTAAAGTGCTTTTGTACACCCACACTAGAAATATGAAATACATTTTCTCTCATTATATTAAGAAGTCTGGTTACTTTTAAAGTTCTTTGTGTAGGTGGTTCCACTTTAATTCAATTTTCTTAAAATTTTCTTTCAATTTTCTTAAAATGTCAGGAAATGTAAAATGTAACTCAGTTTTCAAGAAAAAAAGCTCCTTTTTCATAAAGAAAATTTAGTAGAGTTATTAAACTTTTTATAGTTACGAAATTTTTCTAATATTCCAGTTTTATATGAGTTTTCCCAATTAAGAGTTATGCAAACTTTTTTGTAAAAAAAAAAAACAAAAGTAGGTAAAAATAAAAGTAATATAAACATGTTAAGAAAAATAGCTTGATATGAAAAATTCACACCTTCTACTAATGCATGTTTTAATTCACGTTTTCTAGGAAAATAATAAAAATATCATAAACCTTTGCAAAAATAGTTTGCTATAAAAAACCTAGCACCCACTGCATATAATTTTAATTAAAAAAAATACCTTCATTAAACAGTTTCCACAATATTAAAAAATAGCTAGGGCTTTTAAATTGAATTTAGAAACTAATGCTCGATTTCTGACAGAACTTTTAACGCTAAATCTACTTTTAAAGTTCCAGAAAACAAGCATTAAACTAACCGTAAAAATTAGTTTTATAAAGAGAAGATGGATATTCTTAACGGTTCAGGTCATAAATTGGCGTGGATAATTTCAAATCCATGTATTTTGATTTCTTAAAAAAATTCTCAAAAAGTAACATATTTTCAGCGATGTAAACCGGAATTCCACCTCAGGAACCGTTAGGAAATATTAATTGGTAATTCTTAAGTTGATTCATTTACTTCTAGCTAACGCTATTAAATGTTTCAAAGAATTGCATAAAATGTCTGCACAATAGATTAATCTATCATTCAGTACTTGTCGACAATATTTATAGATAAAATTACCGACTTTTACGTAAATCTAACGGATCTTCACATCGGAATATCTGTTTTCTTATTTAATTTATAGCTTGTAAATTAACGATGTTTATGATTCAAGGAATTATCGTGATCTGCAAATCGTGTAACTATTAGTTCGCTGAAATAAAAAAGTTAACCTTTACATCGCATTACTCGTATACACAACAAAAAAATATTTCACCATCATTTCTAAACATCATTTCAAATTTAACAAGTTGCATTTCAGTTTAGTTGTTAGGTTGTTGTAATTTTTTAATTAAATGCAACCAGAAACTAAAGTTTATAAAACAGCGTGATGAATTTTAAATTAAATATAAAAATTTTATCTAGCTAAAAATAGCAAATTAAATTTTTAATGATCGTCAGTTACAGGGTAGTTTTTTATGATTTCCCTTTGCCTGACCCGTTCTCTCACGAAAATAGGAAGCTAGGAAGATATAAATTTAATGCTTAACCCGGCGTTGGTAACGTGGGGTATAGCATACCCCAGACAAAATCAAATGCATACTGTGAGATTACTGTTGCATTCGGTTGTGTCAGCTGCTTCTTAGCTTCAAATAAAACATTCTTTTGTATAACAGTAGGTGTTTCGTAGTCATTCAGTGACATTTAGTTGAAATAACTTAGTTCAAAGTGCGTGTGGGTACATCATACCCCAGCTTACTATTAAAGTAATATTTTTTGTGTAGTGTTATTCAAATAAAAATAACTCTTTACGGTAAGTTTAACTTATTATTCAATCTTTTATGATCTTTCATTGCATTTTATATAATTTTTCTTTCTATTTTCTATAAAAAGATTTCGGGATGTCTTACTTGTGGACATATGAGAGGGAACAAGAAGAATTTATGAAATTATGGAGAGATGTAGAAGTGGAAGAAGTAGCAATAGAAATGGAATCTGAAGATGAATTTCCTGATCATGTGAGTGAAAGATCACAAAATTCAGATACCGAACAAGAAGGGGATGAACATGAAGAAGACCAAGTGACTGATAATATTAGTTGCCAGTATATATGGGGAAGAGACGGAAAAACAAAATGGACAGAGACCCATCCTAATCCTGCGGTAAGAACTAGAAAAGAAAATATTGTTATACATTTGCCTGGGGCTAATAACGCGGCAAAAGAAGCAAAAACTCCGCAAGAATGTTGGAAACTTTTTAAAGATGACGTGATGTTAAATGATATTGTAACATGCACTAATACTGCAATAGCAGAGATGTCACAGAAATACGTAAATAAAAGTATTGTAAAAGATACTAATATTACAGAAATAAAAGCAGTAATAGGACTTTTAGAACTAGGAGAACCAAATATAAAAAGGCAAAAACGTTCAGGTCGATGTTTTATCTGTCCAAGAAAGCAAGACAGAAAATAATTTTATACATACTATTCATGCGAAAGATACATTTGCATGGAACACAGTAGTCATATTTGTGATGAATGTACTGCTCAGGATAGCGACTAAAATTATCTTTTTATTCCGTGAAAAATATTTATTTTATTAAAAAGTTTATTTTTTAGTTGAACAGATAACTTTATTTTGAAATTTTATCAAAAATGTTGTTCTAGGACTACATTAAGTAAAGGTCTTCTAAAAAAAGTAAAAAAAGGTATGTTAGTAAACTTAGATTCATAATATTGGCATTATTCGTTATTTTTATTTAAAAAAATGTAATATGCATTTCTAATCAATAAATAACAATAAAAAAAATCAATTTCGTGCATAATTTAATTTTTAGATATTTTTTTAATAAAAAATAGGCGGGGTATAGTGTACCCCACTATACTACTAATGTTAAAATTTACTAGCTTACCAACGCCGGGTTAACATACAAATAAAACAATCGTGAATTGTAAGTTTTTTTTACGTTTCGGCTTAAATAGAACAGAATTAGCCATTTTCATATTTATTTTTGTCTGTCTGTTAACTCAAAAAGTACTGAACTGATTTTAATTGAACTGTGACAAGTATCAAGGAATGGAATAGGCTAAATATAATCGCGATTAAATTATAAACGTTTGCGAAATAGTAAAAAAAAATTAAAAAATCTGACATTCACGTAACCAAAAACGCTGTTTAAAGCTCACTATAAGTAGGTATAAATTTATACGTACAAATTGTGAATTGAAACAGATTGAATTTTCAAAATCGTCTTGATTTCCGGACTTGTAGGTCGTGGTCCATTGGTATTTCTACCTGACGTTTCGTCTACAATTGCAGTAGCCATTATCAAAGGCGGTGTGGCAATGGGCGAAGCGGCCTCCTTGGTGGCTTAGACGTTAGTGTGTCTAAGCGTTAGCAAGTTTTCTACGACCAAGCAGAAAACACAAACATCCTGAGTATAAAAGAAGGGAGAACACAAGCCGCCTAGAAGGACACATCGCTTGTGATGTCCACCGCAGTAGGAGATGAAACGTCAATTAGAAATACCAATGAACCACGGTCTAAAACCTGGAAACCAAGAAGATTTGGAACAACGCCGGCCGCGAAAGCCTACACACTTAGATTTAATTATGTTTCAAATAAATTTTGTAGACAGTAGACAGATGATCGTAGTATTATATAAAACCAGTATTTATTTTTTTCGGTGATTCTTTATAATTACTTTTGCAGATTTTGAAATAACTATATATAATGTATGCAGCAGCTGTTTGTTGGTAGCTTCCGCTTCCCAAATTCGAGCCTGCTCTGTGGTTTCTTTGTCTATTATGTTATTTACAACCCATACGTATGAGTTGTATATCTAAGGTCACAAAACATAATAGCGTAACTCGAAATTAAAATAGGATAACAGTTCAGTCATAGTGCATAGTGATTCAGTTTTTCACAGCATTAAAAGACGGCAGTATTACAGTTCTATATATGCATTTTGTGAAAGACAGAGATATATTAAAAAACTTGAGGAGACCTTTCGCGAAAGCCTTACTATTTTTTGAGAGCTAAAAAATTATATGAAGGTATAAAATGCGACATGAGTCACATTGCAATGTGCCCATAGATTTGGATAGCATAATAATGTGCAGTCAGTAAACGGTAACGACTTCCTATAATGTTCTATTCCATTAACCAACGGATACAATAAAATTAATTTCATGCGAATCGGTATACTTCATAAGTTGCTTCTAAAAAAACGAACATCAAATGTGGGTCAAATTGTTTTTTATTTGATTTGTTAGGGGTCGTCCATAAACTGCGCAACATTATTGAAATTAAAACCTGAGAACTCGATTTCATGAAAAAAGAAATACCATCATTCCACATTTTTAATTTAACGAATGCATATTTTTTTCTTGATGCACGCCCGTGCATTCCACATCTCGAGTTCCAGAACTACTGAGGCAAGGGTAATAATTATTAAAGCGTTCGAAGAACTTGTTAGTTGGTGACGCTTATGACCCCTGTTGTCGGGCGTCTATAATTTACAATATCTATCTATATAATTATTGGATGATGATCATTCATCTGTAATTAGTGAAGCTAAAATCAACAAACCAGTAGCATACAGGAACTTATGGCTATGTGATTACCAACGAATAATAAGCAAGTAGCTTTTTTTTTATTAAAAAAAGAAATTTGTAGAAAGTCATAGATGAAAATACAGAAGCTAAATGATAGTAATGATGTTACAGTTGTTACAGTCCAGTTAATTATCTAATTAAAACGTTAGACTAGTGTAAAGATATATAATCATATATAATATACAACACAGTAGGTAGAGTTATTTAATATTATCTCGATGTATGAACAAACCGTATTATTAAAATATGTTATGTGTAGAACAGTAGCGTAGGTACGTGTTAATTAAAAGTTGGAGATTAATATTAAAACTGGAAGAGGCCAAAATAGATTGGAGCCAAGGCGTGGTTTCGTCTATACTCCATGAACTAAGTGATCAGGTGTGGTTTCTTGGCAAGTTTGAAACTGATTTTGAACTACTAAAGCGAGAACTTTTTAGACACAGCTGAGTGTTGATTAAAATCTTGGATTGACCTATGAATTTGAAATTGTCCGAGAATTTAACTAACAAACACGCCGTATTGCCAACGCACGCTTTAGCAGCTCATACCTAGATTAGATTAGATTATTTATTGTCAATTGGAAAATTACATTTCATCTGACATGTCAAAAATTGAACAAGTATGTAATACATTAAAATTTTTAATTTAAAAATTCATTAATTGAATAGAAACCTTCAAAAAGAAGGAATTCCTTTATTTTCTTTTTAAATGCATTTGAGGTAATGTGTGGTCTTTATAATTGTCAGGAAGTTTATTGTATAAGGTTGCCTCAACGTTGCTAGGATTGTATTTAAAGATATTAATGTTAGCCCTTGGGATATCTAAATTGTTTTTAGTACGAGTGTTATACTGATGAGAGTTATTGATTTGCTGATAATTATATAAGTTTTTTCGCACCTCAATTAGACAGTAGTAAATATAAATGCATGGTAAGGTCATTATACGTCTATTTACGTTTCTGCCGGTTTCATATCTCCTTAAATTAAACACGATGCGCAAAATTTTTTTCTGCTTGATAAAAACATTGACAGAATGAACACTATTACCCCAAGCAAGGATACCATATTTTAATATAGGGTATGCAAAACCATAATAGATATTATTAAAAATTACGCTGCTATTAAACAGAGCCCTTGCTCTACGCATAATATAAATTTGTTTTGCGAGTTTATCACATACAGAATTGATTTGTGTTTCCCAATTTAAATTCTCAGGGATGTATACACCTATTAGAATTAAAATTTGAGTTTAAAAAAACTAAAACACGCTTTTATGAACTAAAATATGCAAAATAAAGGTGAGGTGCTATCTACTTAAATTTTCATAATAGCTCTACGTTTACGTAGATGAAAAATGTATTACCGATATTAAGCACTCCATGGTTTTTACAGTAACGCTAATTTTGTTGCCAAATTATTTTGCATTTTTCAGTTCATAAAAGCGTGTTGTTTTAGTTTTCTTAAAGTCTAATTTTAATTATAAGACTACAAAACAATATTGCATTTGACTAGGGGGTAGACAACGCAACATATGTTACTGTACAGCGTGTTAGCTTGTTTGCTGTAATTTTTCAAGATAATGGACCAAACTTATTAAATTATTGTATTGTCATCTGTCCTTGATTAGTGTACAAAGCTTCAATTTAATCTGACGTTTTGAAGTGGGTGAATTTCACGTTGAAAGATTCGTTTGCAAACAAACAAACATACAGGTGAAGCTAATAAAAGCGTGTTAAAAAGTGCGGACTATACGTCGCTATAAAAACATTGTTCATTGCAATCCCTGCTTCTAATCTCGGAGTTTCTAAATTTCTAAATATAGACGCATAGAGGATCTAATTCTCTATTCTGTTACAGTGAATTATTATTAATAATAATTATTGTAACACCTGTATACATATTTTAGACATGCAACGTATTATTAATATTAGCTGAGATAAACATAAAAAATGTAACAGGAAGGTAAACAATAAAATGTATATGTATAAATTTTAACACACACTTTCAAAACTTTTGAAAAGTAAATTATATACAACATGATTAAAAAAATAAAACATTTAAGGAAACCGTAAAAAGTGACCCTTCAAATGATGCTACATTCCTTAGCCGAGTGAAGGAAAAATATGCTTTGCTCTCAATTTTTGACTCCCCAAAGCAGACATTTTTTTTATCTAACTCTTGCCTTGTGCTTTATAACTGTGCCAAATTTTATATCGATAACGTATTTAGTTTCTGAGAATATTACAGACAAAAAATCTCACCATAAGAACTTTTTTTTACCAGTTTGATACGGAACTGTAAAGTTACCACGCTTGACGTTATATTGCAAAACAATTTGGGTTTATAATGACCTTTGATTGTGACAGTTTAAATCGATCTGCTCAAAAAATAATTGATCGAATTGTAAAGTATTTTTTTAATATAATTTTTGGAACAATTGTCTCCTCAAAATAAAATTTTATTTCACATGCATATTTTATCAGGTTAGAAAATGGCGAACCTATTTTTTACTGATAACAATTCGATGATTGCATTTAGAGGTTTTTTAACTGCATTTTGTAAATATACAATATTGCTTTTATTTCATTCTTATCATCAAACAATGATTCATTATTTAAGCAACACCTTTGTTAAAAAAAGTATGTAATATTTAAAATTTGCGTCATCGAAATCAAAAGTACTGTTTATATGTATTTCATGGCCAAATCTTACGCGCGGTTATGACTGACATTATACTGGAAAAATCATTAATAAAGCAGTTTTAATTTTACAGCCATATTCGGATAATTCAAACCGTATCTACATAAAAACATATGCTACGTAAAACTACAGACATAAATCTAATAACTCGTATTTTATAATTTGACGAAAAAAACAGAAATATCGAATTCCATTGTTTTATATAGCGAATGACTGTCATTTGTTATCATAATACACTACAGTACGATCTCGCTTAACGCCGGTTCGCTTAAGACTGCTTCAGTATTACGAGGTTTAAAAAAAAAAGATTGGCCACTACAACGTAAATTATGGATCAATTTATACAAAATGATTGAAATGTTTATAGAAGTTCAAAGGCAAGACAAAGTGTTATTGATGCAATATCTTGCAATCGACAACAGCTAGCTGAACGAAATAAAAAAGTCAAACGACATTAGATGACTTCTTCACTATAAAACAAAATATATTAAATGAGGAATCTTCTTCATTACAAACATAACTTCTTTCTCGAACTTTTATTTGATTTTCATAACTGTATTTAACAATAAATGTTACCAAATTAAACAAAACAAAAAACTCACATATTTTCTTATTCTCGGTTCTGTTTCACTTAAGCCTATTATCTATGTATTAAGATGACCTCGTTTAGCGCTGTTTCGTATAGCGCAGCAACTTACTGGAACGTATTCCCCGCGTTAAGCGGGGTCTTACTGTATGTTTGTAGTAAAACAACTGACTCTAAATATAAACAATAAAACAATTGACAATATCAACAAAGAAGCGCTAATCAGTTAACAATACTTTTGAAAGAGGCGTACTAAATGAAATGTTATTATTAATTGATAATTTTTCCTTGAAACAATCTATTACTTCTAAATAAACAAAACTTTATTTGCGTTTTAAAAATGGGTCACATTTAAATCATCATGATTATCTAAAAAATGTCTCAATATTTTTACACAATTGTTTATTTATTTGTATCAAGTTTGCGATATATTCCCATTTCTATAGTCTATTGTCCACGGAAATGATAATAATTATTCTGTTTCACAGCATTTGCGGTTAGGAAACGCACTAGTGCTTTTTAGTGTGTTGTCAGTACTGTGGCCTTGAATAAATTTAATAAAAAAATATCTACTTATATTTGTATTTCTCTAATCTTATCGTCTGATAAATGAAGTTTTTTTTTATACAAATTTTCTAACAACGCAAAATGCAACAAATATGTTATGCTCCAACACAATTTGTAAAAATATATTAATTTCAATTGTCGTCATTTAAATAAATATTTTATTACAAAAATAAATTTACAATTAAGTAAGTATACAAATAATAATCAGCGAAACAGTCGTATAAGTTTGCTTCTTTAAATTTAAATATTTAAAAAACGCGGTGCACAACTAGACCTCAGAAATCGGCTCAGCCGTTTGAATTGTCCGCGTGTTACAAAACAGCGTGACTCACACACAAGTAACACACTCACAGATAAACAAAGCAGGCGTTTCAGCTATGTTAAAGTGGCCGTTTACCAGCTGTTCAATATGCCCCCTTTTTCACCCGCATAACGCTATCTTACGAATTCGTTTCGGAAATCCGTAATTTCTATGAAAAATCTTATGGAATCTTTGATGGTAATGCTTCAAAATAAACTAGAAATATGTATTATTCTTCCCATATGACTTTTAGCCAAATTTTTAAAGTTTATTTGGTTTAAATATTGTCTAAATAAATGATTTAAAGCCAGAAAAAAACGAGAAAATCAGTTTTATACAAATTGTGCAGAAAAAAAATAATAAATTTGAAAAAAAATATTGAGCAGTATTTTTAAGATAAGTTTGTAAAGAAGAAGCTTCAAAATGTTAATTTGCCTTTCAGTAATTCGAAATCTTGTGACGTGTTGTAAAGGAATATTGACGAATATCACATTTCTTCTAATTAATTTTTAGGGCAAAAACATGAGTTTTTGAAATTTTTAAGCAGCAAACCAAATTTTGTGAAAAGCTATAATAAAATGAATTTTGTGACCACGTTCGATATTTCCCGAGAACATATTTTACGATCTGAGGGATCAATCACCTTAAGGTTTAATAAAAACAAAGAAAATATACAAATAGCTCGATAAGATCGAGGTATTTTATTTTTCTTTTTCGATAATACAGTAAATAATTATAGTATCGACATCAAATTATTTAAATTTATTAACTCATGCATTAAACAGTGTCAGATCTTGTACGTAACATATTCATTATTCTCAATTAATATATTCAATTAGTCACTTATTTCGCATAAAAGTGATTTCTTAACATCGGATAGGTGAGCCGAGTAGCTTTATATAAGGTGCGGTCGAATTAGACAGATGTTCTCTCATTGCCTTATCAGTTAATCACTCTCTTAAATGACGGATCGACACTTCGGTTTTTTTAATAAAAAATAATTCAGTATAGACCATAGGCGACCAACGAACTTATTCAATCGAGAACCCAATTTGCATAATTTAACAAGCTTCTTTTAAACGATACATTTGTTTGTTGAGTTTTTATAAAAATTTTACCTGAACAAAATCTCTAGAGCTACTAGACTGATTTGAAAAATGTTTCCAGTTTTTTTAACCTATTTCTAGATGCATAGCTTAGCCCAGCGGTTCTCATTCATTTTTGGCGACGGGACTCTCTGGAAACACTAAATATTTTACGGAGCCTTAACATAAGCAAAACCTGGGTTAATGTTCATTCTTTAACGAAAATCATACAAAAATACGTTCTTTACATAACGAAATTGATGCAATTGATTCCATTTAATGGGAGGTGTGATATTGTTTTTTTTACTGTTGAACAACTGTTTTAAGTTGGTGTTTCGTTCTTTAGGTTGATATTATTCCGGTGGAGTCCTGGTGGAGGCCTAGTGAAGCCCCAGGGCTCCACAGAGCACACTTTGAGTAAGGTTGACTTAGCATATATATATTTTTACGCTACGACAAGCAGTGAGAGCGAAAATAGCTACTGCACCTGGCCGAAACCTGCACTTGCCAATTTGATGTACTATTTTGAAAAGAAAAAGCATTTATGCAGCACTGAAATTGCGAAATATTCAGTAGTTTTATCAAATCTTAGTTATGATTATTTTACGTTTGTTTTTTTAGATTTTTGTTTTGTTTTTTTTACAACACGTAGTTATCTGTTATTGTGATATTATGTCTAGCCATTGTTTAAAACAAGACAGTGATAAATACGTCATTATACACTTAAATTCAAAATCTTCCTCCAAAAATTAGTTGCATTCTAGCCTATCTAAAAACCCTCAGGTGGCTATGAATTATTATAATATACATTATGTACGTCTGTACTGTCCGACATTAAGAGTATAATATTATGAATATAAAATAAAACGTTCAGCTCTCCCGACACTATTGTTAAAGCTAGCGTGCTTTGATAAACGCCTAATGAATATTCAAGAAAGACACTACAGATCATATAGGCGAAAAATTGAAAAAAAAGCTAGAAAAACTTACGACTTAAAAAAATTTATAAAACTAGTAGCTAGAACTTGTTTTCAAAAAATTCGTCTGTAGGATCTGTAGTGTTATTCTTGGTTCTTCGTTTGGCGTTTACTCGAACCATTAAACTTTAAAAATAGCGTTTGGAAAGCAATAACCGTTTTTAGGCGAGGGGAAATGATTTGAGATGAAGAGTGCAAGGGGTTTTTGTAGGTAGCATATACTCTTAACCTCAAACGTCATAGTACAGACATACGTTTTACATTCCATAGGCGCCCAGAATTAAAGACATTTTGAACGCATATTATAAAGAATATTGCAACATAACTTTAGCCAATTAAGATCTCATTCAAAGTTCCAAGAAAACAAATGATACTATATTGAGCTCATCGGAATGTTACTCATCGGTGACTTTCCGGAAGGAGATGCGTCTACTGAATCTAAGTAATAATAATATAGTAGATTCCTTTAATCTCAACCGAATGTCGTGTAAGATTATTTTTGTCTGTATTAATAAGAAATAATTCATTTCCGGGTTAATCAAAACTGTAAACCATACAATCTTTGTACTAATTGTAACTAGAATAGCCAATATACTTTCACTACGTTCAAAAATCTTTTTAGTAGATGTTTTATATAGTTCGCTTCCTGAAGATGTTGAAGTTATAAAAATTGATGACCAAAAATATTAACTACAACATTCTTTTGTTAAAAAAATACGACTATGACCGATTGAACTATTAATTTTAATTTAGAATTGAGCTGAACACGATTGCAATTTGAGTTGCAATTTAATATCTTTAAGTAATTATTATTCTTATATTGTTTCATTTAAACACAATCATCGTAAAGCGATAAAAATATACTTGCAATTTACTGTATATCTAATTTTAAACAATACTGTTTTTGAGTCATAATTTTATCACAAAAAATGCCCGGTGCTTACGTGCAGCTATTTAAAACAGCAGGTACATCGTCAGACAACCACAATTAGTCATCATTTGTTTTCAACCCTCGTTTGTTTAAAAGAAACAAAAAAAAAAAACAAAAGGACGTCAGTCGTGAGGAATGTGAAGGCCATTAACGCATTTCCGCACTGAAAAAGTTGACACGGTTTATAAAGGATGAAGTGTAAAGAATAATCACCTTCAATTAAGAATTAGCATAAATAATTAACAAACCATAAATCATTAATAACCACCCATCGATTGTTTAGAAAGGTGAAAGGTAACTACTGCTCAACAGTCGATAAATATAGATAAGGTGGTAGATTATAGACGTTCAACAACTGAGGTCATCGGTTTCTGGTACAACACTGTCGGAACGGTAGATTATGCAATTTATCAAACAATATTGTTTATTTTCTAGCAATAATTCTAATACGTAGAAGCTTCCTAATTCCTAATTTGGTATCTGGCCTTCTCGAAAATATTTTTTTAATTAAAATCAGATACGATGTAAATTAGCAACACAAATGTAATCTACGACTAGCAGACACGTCATTTGCGTCACAGTGAAAATTTTGGTACAACTAATCAACCTTTTGGACTAAGTATTCCAACAAATCGTAATTTTCATTCACTACAATTGGGATTTGACACAAACCGATACGACATCTGGTGACAGAAATTTAAATCATAAACACATTGCATTTTACATGCTATTAGTAATATATATGAAAAATGGCGGATTCAACGTTACATTTGATCTAAACTCTGTCAAATCCTAATAGATTCTCTTTAAATTCCCCTATATGACTTACTGTTTTCAACCGTTCCATTCCTAGACACTACAATTCCTTCTCTCTAATTTAAATGCAATGAAACCTGTGAATTTTGGCCACTTACGAGTTCACTAACAAGTAGCTAAGTTACACAGTTGGTTAACTTATTAAGGGTAATGATGTCTAATGTACTCCATGTGGTTCCATGCAGAAGCATTCAAAATATGTGTGCGCGGTCATATTACAGAGGTGGTCAGAAAATTTGTGACTAGATTGTGACCACAAATATTTCTCCATAAGAAAAGTAGTGTACAATTTTAAATGAAATAATAATCATAATCAATTGAAACGATATTTTTTCTAAACTGCAGTACCAATCATTCGTTTTTGAATGAGTACAATCTAATGTTTCACATGACAGGAAATTTGGAAACAACATTAAACTGCTTCTTAATGTACACAAACTGTAATCATATGATCACAATCTAAGGTCACTGTTAAATAAAATTTTTTGACAGTGCTTTCTGCAATCAAGTAGTTTAGAGTAAGAATGAATAAAGAGAAGGAGTTCCGTTTTCTTCGTGAGCAGCCCCGCAAGCGCCTGGCTAACGGAAGTGTGAACATGACAATGCCTTGTCTGATTGAGCTCATTTATAAACAAATGTTTTTGTATCACTTTTAATTTCAGTAATAACTGTTTTAATATTACCATATGATTATAACTCGATTCAAGGTTGTTAACTGCAAACTTCTGTTTACTAACATACATATTACATATTATCTTACATAGGGTAAATGTATTATTTCTTGACCACCTACAGTGCGTAGTGTAATGGTAAAAGCACTAAATAATTTAAATTTAAAAAGTGTGGTTAAAAATGAAGCAATCTGATCAATGGTTTGAAGGACAATGACTTTTGCGTTTTTTCTATCGAAACTATTTGAATGTAGACGAAAATTTGTCAAAAAGTTAATTAATAAATATAAATTGTAATAATTAACATTACTCAGACATTATCAATTGAAAGCTGCACTGCTATTTTTTAATATTTAGATTCGTATTTTACCAGTACGTCAGTATGAAATTACTAGTCGCTCCCCGCGGCAACAATAACAATAGTGAAACATTCAGCAGGACCAAACAGCTAAATTTCTAATCCATAGAAACTGTATTTTAAAACTTAGAATGTGTTAATTATTGACTCAACAAAAGAAACATGTCTACCAAATGTGGCACGTATATGTATTTTTCATGGAGAAGGTTTTTTTGCTATACATTTTATTGTAACTCGCTACTAGATGATGCCAGGTGGAGCCGAACTACTCCACTACTGTTGTCGCTGCCGTGTTTCTTCTCAATTGTGAGCAGAGTCGTTGGTAGCTGCTAGTATGATAATATAAGAATGTTAATGTCTTGTATTCTATACTGGAAATCAGTGATCGGAAACTGGGATCGTTACCCTTAAAACTACATGAATAAATAACGCAACACATCTGATAGCAATTTTACACTATAATTAATATCTGTTTGGAAAGAGGTTGTGTTTCTGGTGTTGAATTTCATATTTGGAATTGATTATCAATGTTTGTACAGATTCATTGAAATTAATTGTAATCATATCTATTGTATTTTTCACTCATCTTTGAATATTTACTGACAACTACTTCATTTCTTATTAAACAATCATGTCTTTAGTGCGAAGCGTGTCTTTATGTAACCAAAAAAATGAAGCGAATGATGTCCCGATTGAAATGGAGACGGTTTTTTAAGCTATTTTACGCTAACACATGAAGGAGTCATTCCCAAACAACGTCAGATAAACATTGCTTAAAATTTAAATTATTATTTTTTACTTTTAGAACGTGTTTTAGACATTAAAAGAATTATTTAAATTGGTTCCGCAATTCTCAAGTTTTGAAGTACATTGTGTCCGGTGTATATAAATATTTTCTTTGTAGATTGACGTTAAGTCGGCCCTGATTATGATTTAAATGCAATAATTTCATTACCACAAACATTCCATTGTCTAAGGTCTATGCTGTGACCATTTAAGATTTCTCGTCTATCAATGCACTCTCTGTAGAAGGAACGCGGCACGAATTTAGTCGACTGATTGTGTAACATAAAAAAATACTTTAAATATTTACCGAGTTATGTCTTATGATGTAAAGTGTAAATGAACAACCGACATGACGGCAGCTATTAATTAGATGTGTTGACTGCACGTCCAACATCCCAATGGGATCGACCAGCTAAATAATTAAAACTCCCATTTCTGACATAACTTAGCCATTCGTACTTAAAACAAAGATATTGTAATGATTAGGTAGAAAAAAATCAATTTTATGCGAAAATAAAATTGCATATTTATTTCAAACAGTAACTTTTCATTATCTATTGTGACGCAATCTAATTCGAACAGTTAGTCAATAGTGATATTATTCTACTGAACGTGGCCCAGCAGGCTTACAGTAACTTTTCATATCTATTGTGACGTAATTTGATTCAAGCAGTCCAGTCCATAGCGGTAGTATACTACTGGACGTGGCCTAGCGTATATCGTTTCAGTTATATTTTTTGGGACTCACATAAATAAGAAGGATAGCGTATGGTCATGCCTATCTTAGAGTATGGTTGTGGCTCAAGGTCATAAGATATACAAGTCACCTCGTTAATGAATGACTTCAGATGAAAGACTGTTCAATGTTTTTATCAACCACGCAATATCAATTGACAGTCCGCTGAAAGACGTCATCCCCCCACTACTATTCAACGAAATGAGGTCATCTCTGTATATCTAATAGCCTTGGTTTTTGTACCGCTAGGGTACGTTCGGTAAGTATAAGTTTTTGGATTTAGTGACGTCGTCACGGTAAAACCTATAAGCGACGCGACATGCGAACTAGGCGTTAATATATGCGCTAGTATTATTGACGACTTTAAATTTTACTGTAAAATTATACTTAAAACAAAGCACTGTACAATGTCAATAGTAAATCTCGGTGAAAGTTTAGTTTAGATAATTTTCCATACGGAGTTATTTTTGGGAGACTTTATCATAATACAAGTAGGTTATGTGTGTATAGAGTTTAGACTTTAGATGTACCAAACATATGTTTTTAATGGATTTTGTGTTGGCATTTCTTGTTAATAATCCAAACGTGTCGACTGTAAACTCATAAAAGATGGACATATGGTTGGTACGTAATAAAATCAATGATGTACGAGAATTGTTACATATTTTATTAAACTATTTTCGATTTTTCTTAAAAAAATTTTATTATAACTTGTCAAACATCATCTGTGCACTAGATATAGTAATACTTTTTATATTTTGCCCATTTAAAATTTTATTTTTCATGCTAGACGTGCCTTATTATTATTATTTTTTTTTTTGGACACTGCAAATGCTGTAACAGCTATGTTCTTAATTAAAATCTTCATTCTGATCAGCAGAGCTGGATTTATATTTGTAAAAGTCCTACGCAGTATTAATAGGAGGGATCCTTAATCTACGAAATAATTCAGCCTAAGTTAAACAAATTATAAAATCGGAGAATTAAAAAATTCCACATAAATTATTTTTCAAGGTATTTACTTTATGAAAAATTATAACACAAGATTCTTATCATTTAATTACAAATTTCGCAAGGTTCGATGAATCAGAGACCCTAAGCAACTGCTTATTTTACTTATAGACAAATCCGGTCCTGCAAATTACAGACGCTAATCGATCTCAGTTGTCGAACGTCTATTAACTCTCTCTCTCTCTCTCTCTCTCTTTCAAGCCTTCAGTTTCCAGGTTATAATACGAGAACTGTTGAACGTATCAATTGAAGTTTCAATAGCCTGAAAATATGGTCCACAAGCTGGCGGTAATTTATAACAAGGTTTAAATTCTCTCCTTATAACTTTTTTACTCAATGAATGCAAGTGCATTCACGGTGATAACGATTTTTGGGGAAAAACGATACAGAATTTTATCATTTCATTAAAGTGATATGCGATAAGAATATTTACGTAAAGTTATATATTCTACGCGTGATAAAAATGAATTAAAATTACATAAAAGCTATTGCGAATTCTTTGTCATAAAATTCTGCGCATTTGGGAAATTTGTTAAGCACTTTTAAAGACATAAGTGTTTTTATTTTTTACGTTTTAAAAGATTTCATGTGTCACCTGTTAATTTACATAATATTATAATTCATCAGGTGATTTGGCATTTTTTTAAACACGATTTTATTAAGGTTTCGCCTTATCTCGCGTCAAACTAACCAACATGTAACATTATAGCTTAATTATGTTTTTTTTTAATAAATCTTAATTCCTTAATTCTTTAATGCAAAATGTCTTTTTTGAACTTGAGGGACCTTACAGCGAAAAGATATTGTAATATTTTTAAAAGTAAATTTTAAGCTAAATTAGTACCATTCCAACTCCATTCTTGGGGAATGGTACTAATTTAGGTAAAAATTTACTTTTCAAATTGGTAAAATCTATCTTTTGACTGATTTTTTCACCCGGCATGCAATCAGTTAAACGCGAGCATAAGACAAAAGACAATCTGATGCTTTTTCGTCATTAATGCGTATTTGTTTTTTACTGCCATTGTGTAGATTTTCGTTTTGATAACATGAAAACTTATGCGGACTAGCCTTATTTTCTTGTAAGTAAAAAAGTATGTTGAAGAAGTAGAAACAGTAATATAATATCTCAAATAAAGTGTTTTATTTAGCTATTAGTAGAACAAATTGCATCCATTATTAGGCATTATATTATTTCGTATTTTATGACATTCAACCTACGAGGGTTGTCTAAATAAATAATAGTTTAAAAAAAAACAAACAAGCTTTAATAGCAAACCGAACTAAAAAGTAAAAAATAATTTTTAATTATTAAAATTTTGACTAACATCGATAGAAAGTCCATAATTGTACGGCTGTTAAGCAAAATCTAAATAAATTATAAATATTTTAGAGGAATTAGGATCAATGAAATTAAAAGACAAATTATTATTTCACAACGTTTCGTATTACATTAATACTTCATCAGGTGATCTAAAATAAAATTAATTTCATTGATCCTAATTCCTCTAAAATATTTATAATTTATTAACATCAAAAGGATCTGATATATACATTTTTCAAAATCTAAATATTTAAAAATTATTTTTTATTTTTTAGTTCGGTTTGCTATTAAAGCGTGTTTTTTTTTTGGTTTTTTTAGACTTATTTTTTTATCCTGATGATCCTGGCCAGAACATTAGAACAAAGTTATCAAATTATTGTATTGTCATCGATCTTTACTACGTGTGCAAATTTTTTTAATCAATCGGGCATCATGAAGTCCGTGTAAATTACATTGAAAGATTCACTTGATATAAACAGGTGAAGCTAATAAAAGCGTGTTCAAAATTGTCTGCATCAAAATGAAGATGGTTTTACAACTATAGATCTTTTGAAAGATACTTGTAAAAAATTTCTACCATTTTTGACGGTCGGTTATTGTCTGACATCTTTTTTTTATATCAGAGTCATATTAATTGAAGATTCAATAGTTAAGGACAGACTTTTTAATAACAATTTTTTTTAAATTTCAGATGGAAGTGAAAATGAGGCAGATTCTGATGCAGAGGTGTTCAATCACGCTGTAGATGAAAAGAACCAATTTCTGATGTCGAGGTAATCGCGAGTTTTAAGGTAGGAAACGTTTATTTTTATTTTTCCAAAATGAATATTCAAGCTGTTCTTGTCTTAAATGCGTTTAACACCAAATTAGCAGCGAAATATTTACAAAATTAGGAAATTCACTAATTAATTTTAAAAAATCGGTCATGTGCAAGCTAAAGTTGCGTGGAAAGGGTTCCGTACCATTCTGCTTTCCGTGAGAACTTTAAGACTTAGAATTTTCGTTAAGATTTTCTTGTAAAGTATAAAAAATGAGCTATATAGTTTTGAAAATAAAAAAAATGAGATGTTCTTTTGTTGTGAATATGGATCTAAAAGAAGTTAGCTAGATAGATGACAAGCATGCTTTGGTAAATTTTTACATGTGAAACCATACTATGTAACCATGCAAACCAATAGCAAATATAATATTAATTACTAGTCGTTACCGCACGCATTAACAGAAATCTTATTTTATTTATTATGTCAAATTTAAATATCAAGTTGGAATTATTTTGCATCATGTTTATGAACCTTAAAAAACACTGACATTGACTGACACAAATGATTAATAATTGAGCGTCTAAAATGGACGAATTTTGTTCAGGTACGGTTGTAGGCATCGACGCTCAAAATTGTTCAGTCTACCCTCGTACTTCGTTTTATCAAGTCACAGATCAAATAAGACACGAAGACAATAAATATGATGCTCCCTTGTTTTTGGTAAACTTGCGTGTTTCTAAAACAAAATTAATCTATGCAAATCATTAAATACCTACGTCTTTTATTATATACATTTCGTTTAATTTGATCCATAATAAATTTTGTTCTGAACGTTATTTAGGGCTAGAGTTTTTCAGTTCACTAGTTTTAATCATTTACCGTTTCATGAACATCCAATCTTGACAGTTATGATTGAATGTAGCTCAATGGTTCCTGTACCCTAAAATATATTTTTTTTATTTTCCTTCAGTTAATCGCAAGAATTTTTTTTGAAAAGGTTTTAAAAATCACAGAACTGATTTTTCTTGTGAGTTCCCGATAACTTTTAATATCTTAAAATATATATTTTTTTATTTTCCTTTAGTTAAACGGAAGACAAAATTTTAAATAGGTTTTAAAAATCACAGAACTAATTTTTCTGGTGGATTTTGTGTGACGTAGTTTAAAATCAGACCAACGCACTTAAAATGATCATTAAACTTGACAAACACATATTTCCCACATCGTTTATTGGTTCATGTTTCATTGTGGTGACGTCGTAATGTCGCTATTTTTAAGCTCAGAAAAATTTGATTTTCTTCTGCTTAAATTAAACTTTACTAAGTAAAAATGGTGTCGGAAACGTGATTTTAATTTAATTTGATCGGAATCAGTTAACAAAAAATTCACGTTGCGTAAGTCAGCTGTTTTGGACATGATTTATATATAGAACAAAACTAATATTTTACATTTAATGAGAGTTTTAGATGCTTGTTTAAGGAAGTGTCTAAAGCTATGTGTGGGCTGGCTTTAATATATATTAATAGTTATTATTTTAATTTCAAGGTTCGCACTCATGTTTTACTGAAGAGCTGTTTTAATGGTGACAAAGATAATATAAAATGTAACTAACTAATAATCATCACATCAATAAAAACAAATGACACTCATTAACCGGTTGTTGTTTACAAAATGCCTTAACCGAACACCAAAAGGAATTGATAATAAATACCTTAAAAAAATTATATAAAGCGTGCGATGACGCGGGTAACGCTTAGTATTAAATGCTATAATATTTGCTATTCGTTTGCAGTAGAGGTTCCGAAACCTTTTCTGGACCATCGTCCCCTTTAGAAGTAAAAAAAATCCAGCGTCTGTAGTTCATAATAATGAATTTTGTTCAACATATTGAAATATTATTGCATATTATCTGTACCTAAATCATCTGTTTATTTATGGCTCCAGCGGCCAGCAGGGGTGCGACACCGCCCCCGTTGGAAATCCATGATTTAGTATTAGCCCGTAAATTACATTTTGTTATCAATTCCTTATCAAATCTAAACGTATAGACGCTGATGACCTCAGCTATTGAGCGTCTATAATCTACAATCTCTCTCTCAAATCTAAACGTTTGCCTTTTGACAGTTTATCATGAGACTCACTGTAGACAAGATTTATTTCACTTTCGCGAAAACTCTAGTGTGAAACAAAAATTTACATAAATAAGTAGTAAAAATTATAATTAAGTTTTGTAACAATGAACGTAACCTTAATTGTAAATCTGGTCAAATAACAAGTACGAACACATTGTATTAAATAAAGATTAATCGGTAAGTAAGTCAACTGTAACACAAAAAAAAACTGCTCTAATTGGACGCAATAGAAAGCTGTGAATTAATTTTCACTTGACTTGGTAAACAGATAATCAGCGGAAAGGAAGTCATAATTCCATTTCTACTGTCCACTTGATATGTATTTTAATGACCAAACATGAGTGCTGATTGTCTGAATGATTTAAATGAAATATTGAAAACACACTACTACACTAACTTGTTAATTTAACTATCATACTTTTTTATGGTTTTCATGGATTATAGCAGTGACACTCAAACTCTGTTCTCAGAAATTTTATACTTGATTCTTTTTAGTATATTTGTCATATGGCAACATGCTTTATTGGCGTCGGTCGGATGGCGGGACCTAGGGGTTGGACCAAAAAACCTCGACGTTTCATAACCTCCTAAACACATTGGCATCATTTTTAAAAATATTTATATTTATATGTATATAAATGGGCGTAATGGAGCCATTTTAAGGGCATTTTTTAGGGGTTGAAAAATGTTTTTGGGCCCCAACATACCGAAAAAATTCTCAGAATCGTTTCAAAATTGACATTTAACCCTTTAGTAGCAATTAAAAAGTACCCCTAAAATTTTGATAAAATCGGCCCGACAGGACCGGACTTACAAATTTTTTGAAAACACTAATTTGCAGATTGTGACTTATTTATTGAAGGGTGTATTTAATTCGGTATAGACGTTAGATTGATAATAATATTACAATTAAGAAAAAAAATGTTATTTTAAGGGGTGTATTAAGGAGTTAAATTTTTTATTTTGCCCAAAAACAAGCTTAATTTCACATAATAAAAGTATAAAACCACACTGCCCTATACAAGCAAATACACTATATTGTCGGCATGGTTTTGGTACTGCGACTCGGGTTTTTTTTTTAATTTTGCCAGTTTAAAATTTTTTCTCATGCTGTTACTATAAATTGGTCGAAAATTATTTTTTGTTCTGGTGGGCTATAGCAGTAAGCTAAAACCCCTGTTTTATTGTGCATTTCCCTAAGATGGAAGACATGTCTGTTTTTCTTCTGTCTCCCGTTATAGCACTTTTAAGATTAATTACAGTTTAAGAACGGCTGGTTTGTTAAAAACAAATTATACGGTAGCTTCCGTTGGTTTTAAAATAGACTTAAATTGAATTTACTTCTGTACAATTTGTAGATCGACACCAATAAAGTTTCAACAGCTTTCTAACCCGTTCTAAAATATTTAAAAAGCCTAAAATACACTACGTGATATAAAATGGAGTAGTCTGTTAAGAATTCTGCAGATATTATTAAAAATTCATCGTACCATGTTTGCTTCGTACATAAGATACAAGATTCATAAGATAACACGTTCGAAAGTCAGAAAACAAAAGTCTAAATTGTCAAATGTTTATTTAAAGGTGTTTTTTTGTCCCGGTCCGGCTTCGCCCGGATTACCTATTAAAGATAGACACATGATATTATGCTGTAGTTGACTTTCTTAAAGAATAATAGGCGAATTAGCCCGGTGTTGCTTTGTTTTTATTATTGTATTTTTTTTTCAAAATTTATATACTACTAGCGGCCCGGTCCGGCTTCGCACGGGTAGCACTAATATTCTATAGCCATAAAAAATGGGAATCATCATAAAACTCTCAACGTGTATTGAATTTGAACGAATTCAATCGCTTTTAATTGTGAATGTTCAAAAATCAAAATTGCCAAAAAACAAAAAATAATTCTGTAGATCCGATCACTACCAAACTTCACAGTATCACGCGCTGGGCTAATCTGAAGATTGCCTTAAAATGTCATCAAAATCGGTCCAGCCGTTTTGAAGTCCATAGGGTACATACATACATACATCGATTTTTATATAGATAGGTAGATTAATTTAGAACAAAAAAGAGTTTTTTGAAATGCAAAATATTGATTGATTTACAAAAATAAAAATCATGAAATATTGAACAAAGGTTGTAACAAAAATCTGTATTTTCTAAATCGCAACGTTTCATCTTCTATTTAAGACTTCTTCAGACTGAAAAAGTCTTAAACGTTGCGATGCAAGGGTGTATTTAAACGTCTGTACGATTTTTATTAAATTTTAATGATCATTAACATGACAAAAAAAATAATCCAAATTATTTTTAAAACCGAAATTTTGTTTTTAAAACAATTGTAAAAAGTATTGTCTAAGTTTATGTGAAAGTGTACTCCGACATCAATAAAGATAAAAAATCATAACCATAAAAATAACGAAAGTCTGAAAATCCAAAGATTTAGATCTTTGAGTACCTGTTGCTAATTGTAGATAAATCTATGATTTGTGCAATAAAACCTTGATCTTTAAAATGATTTCAGTACACGATTTACAATAACGGTATTGCATTTCTTTGTTACCAACAGAAACTTATATAAATTATTGCACAATTACATTAACTGCATAGAAATAAAAAAGTGGTTCAATAAATTATTTCAATTGCTCATTGTAAACAAATCCTGCTAAATTTACGGTCCGGCTTCGCCCGGGTAGACTTTGATTTGACAACGAATTTTTTTTTCTTTAGTTCAGAGATCGCGTGAGGGATTCTAGTCTTTTTCGCTTATTGTTCATTCCTATTTATCGTAGCGTAATAATATATAGTCCACGTCATTCTGATAGGCGTAGGGTTTTAAACAGTGAAATAATTTTACAAATCGTTATAGTAGTTTCTGAGATAACGTGAACAAACATGCAAGCAATAAACATACTTTATCTCCGTATAAATATATATTCTAGATTAGCAGCCTTGAAAAAATAATGCTACGGTCCTGTGTTCTCGTTTAAAATTTAAATATTTATTAACACTAATATTTAAAAAACCCGGGTCGCAGTGCCAAAACCCTGGCCGACAATATAGTGTATTTGCTTATACAGGCAGTGTGGCTTTATTATGCGAACTTTAGATGGTTTCTGGGCAAAATAAAAAATTAGACTCCTTAATACACCCCTTAAAAAACATTTTTTTTTCTTAATTGCAATATTATTATCAATTGAACCTCTATACTAAATTATATACACCTTTCAGTAAATAATTCTTAATCTGCAAACTAGTTTTTTCATAAAATTTGTAAATCCGGTCCTGTCGGGCCGATTTTATTAAAATTTTAGGGACACTTTTTAATTACTACCAGAGGGTTAAATTTCAATTTTGAAACGATTCGGAGAATTTTTTCGGTATTTTGGGGCCCAAAAACATTTTTCAACCCCTAAAAACTACCCTTAAAATAGCCCGATTAGGCCCATTTTAAATAGGCTTCTTGCGGTGATGGATTTCAACACGTGGGCCAAATTTCGTTGAAATCAATTAACTCCTTCGAAAGTTATTGCCCGCACATATATATATATATATATATATATATATATATATATATATATATATATACGTATATAAATATATATATATATATATATATATATATACATATATATATAAACATTTTCAAAAATGGTGCCAAAGTGTTTAGGAGGTTATGAAACGTCGAGAAATTTTGGTCCGACCCCTAGGTCCCGCCATCCGACCGATGCCAATAGTGTATGTTGCCATATGGCAAATACACTAAAAATAAATTACCGTGAATCAATTTGTGGAAGCAACTTTTGTCAACGTAATTATTAATTTAATTAGTTTTAGGATAAAAATAACTACTTAATCGTCGATTCGCATTATTAAACAATTCCACGGCTGTATTGTTTGTTCGGAGTGAATACTTAAGTTTAGTGATTCTAAATTTAAATTATAATGTTGATATTTTTACCTGCTAAGTGTTGGTTATAGAAAGACTAGATTATAGACGCTTAACAGCTGAGGTCATCAGCGTCGTTGTAAGCATGTTAAATATCAATATTATAAAAAGTAGAAAATAAATTTCTTTCTCTTTAGAAGCGTCGGGCACTCACTTTATTCATCGATACCCACGCTTCTGAACGTTACAGAAAAGAAAGAAAATGAATTTCCACTTTTTAGTGCACTGCGTGTTTCTTAGATTTTTTTGAAACTATAAAATTTCAATCATTGTAATATATTTTAAATTTTGAACAGCTGGAGGCACGTTCTCCCACCATCAACACCGTCACTTCCACCACTTTTTTTATAGTTTTCATTTTTTAATTTGCGTTATATAAATATTATTATAACCAAAATATCAGAATATTGTATTGTCATCAAAACCTACATACGGCTGCAAAATTTCACGTCATTTGAAAATTTGGAAGGGGGTGAAAATCGAGTTGCAAGTTTTTTAACATACAACACACACGTAAAACGTGTTATAAAATATTTAAAAAATTAGATTTTGGTTGAAAGGTATAGCAGTTTATTTTGAAAGGAGAAAATGTATTTCCTTGATTATTGTATCCATGTAGGTTATTAAAACTTTTTTCTGTTAGCCTGTCTTATTATACTGTGTAACTATATAAAGGGACACCAGACAGATAAACTGTAGTTTATAGACGCTGGAGAACTGAGGTCACAAGCGTGACAGAAGAAAGAATACGCATTGTATAGCTTATATAAGTTATAAATAGTCGTATAATTGAATCAACGCGAATATAAGAAGGCTTTGAAATGAAGCTCTAAAAAACGTGGTAATATCAGAACTTAATTAGCATGGTTCGTTAGGTTTGTTAGAGATCACCTCTAGAATGTACAGATGAGTCAAAAGTTTGACACATAATATCTGATATTTAATTCAAAATCATACTTTCTTCCACGCTTCAAATTGTTAGTTTTAAATATTAAAAAGTCAATTTGTCTCGAATTTGAATGTAGTTTATAAGACATGAAGTGTGTTAAAAACAATAGTTAACCCAACGTCTATAACGTGCTGATGACCTCAGTTTTTGAGCGTCTATAATTAATCTACAACGTCTATAATCAATGTCGTTTTATTTAGTTTTCACTTTTATTTAATCATGACATTTTTCTAGATTTTATTTATTGTTTAGATGATCATTCATCATTCGAAACTTTATTATTTATTATCGTAGTATGTTCCTTAAAAATGTAATTATAGACGCTCAACAACTGATGTCATTAGCGTCTTGTTTATTTAGAAGAAACGAAATTAAATCTATTATCTCCAGGAAAACTGGAAAGCGTATTAACGAATTATAAAAATTAATAAAGAAAACTCACCTCAAAAAGCATCATTGTGAAAAATTCCAACCGAAAAATAATACGACACGACACAAAAAATTAACGACTCGACAAAAGTATCTTCCACAAAAATGTCCTTGTATCAGGTGCGTTTTTTATACTAATCGAGTCCAACAGTCGGTCCATTCACCGAGACGTTCAGAAGAAACAGAGGGTGAAAACAAACACAGCTACAGAACTTGTTAAAGGCAAGAAACTTGTTGTAGCTGTTGCAACGGCAACAAAAGGTTGCAACCACACAAAGAAGTTGAGAGAACTGAATATATATAAAGAAAGAAGTTTTGCTGGATCACCAAAGGGGCTCACTGACCGCTGCTGCACTGTCCAATAACTCTTCAAGCACTTGAAACAGAGTTGTTTGATGGACAACGAAGATCGCGCGGAGTCCGTGTAGGATGATCGCAGGATACCAACACAATAACAACAAACTCTTGTTGTGTTATGACTGATGAACACGCGGTCTGCTCTCCCAATCAGAACCAACACGAACTGTCTACGTCGAGCGTCGGTCCGCAACTGACTAATGTACTTAACTTATTGTACAGTTTTCTGTAGCTGCAGTATTTCCAATATCCCCATGTGTTGTGCGGTAGCCGTCATTGCATATGTGGCCATTCGACTATATTCCTAAAACACTGACGAGCTATAAACCGTGATGCATTTAGCGTGGATTGACCCTGCACTCGAAAGCTATCTGTCGAAATATTCTTCAGGAAAATGTTTTAGAAAAACCCAATTAATCTATTGTCTCGGAAGACAGTTTTCGCGTATTTAATCTGTCAAAATATTGTACATTTTTAAATGACGAGATGTACAGGAAATTCTTTAAGAAAAACCCATGGATTATTATACTCATTGGATACCTGACAAGCAGTTTAAAAGTGAAGCAGGGCTGTCATACTGGAAAAGGACAAAACATATGTATTCAAACCATGGAAACTTTAATTCGCCATGATTGAGAATAACAAAAATATCTGGCTCCTTGTTGTTATGTATTGAACATAGGCAGTCGGGCATTGAATAACTCAATTATAGTAACGCTGTTATTTGTAATATGACGTTTTCATAACACTTCTATTACAAACCCCCAGTTGCCAGGTTCCAGTTCGAGAACTGGTAAAAGTATAAATTGGAATTTCGAGTTATTATTATCGAAAATATTGATTTTTGGCTCGGAAAAAAACTGTGGGAACATATTACAAATCGCGTGGATTGAGTCATATAATTAAATTATCCAAAAAATACTGTTATATAGTGTTACAAAAATCTTTAATAGAAAAATTTTATCTATTGTCCCGGAAAACGGTTTAGAAACATACCGTATTTTATGAATTAAGTCTCTCTGATTACTTTACATATTTAAATGGCGGGGAACATAGAGGAAACTCTTTTAGGAAAATCCAATTGATCTGTGAACTCGGAAGTTAATGTAATAACGCACTACATTTCACGTAAATAAACCCTGCTAGCAAGTAAACCCACGTGAAAAAATGTAGCATAACGATGAGGAAAACGTCTTAAAAATATCTCAATCTGTTGTTATTTTACTATTGTCAGAATGATGGTTCAAATATCGGACGAAGAAGAAAACCCAACGAGTCAGCAATGTTATTTCGGTGTAGATAAGTTTCTTGCTTGTCGGACTCTATTAATGGAAGATGACAAAATGGAACCATGATGAAAATAAACCCATTGAGTCAACAAGATGACAATTGGCAGAGAAATGTCTTGATAAATTTGGTATGATGAGACATGATTAAAATATATAGGTACTATTATTTGCAAAATAATTTATAGACTATGTGGAAAACATAAAATTACGCCATATTAAATGGATGATTATTTATGATTCTTATGTGTAACTCAAAAAAGTGGGTACGTACCAAGACTGAAATGATCTTGGTCTTGTTCTTGCTGAAATAGTTCTAGTCTTGGTCTTGCTTATTTGACCTGTTACTTACGTCTTTTGAAAAATTTTCCTAAACACTGTCATCGTTTTTTAGAGGCACAAATTATAAAGTTATGAGAAATATTCTCATGTTTCTTATTTCGAACGGAAATTTTAATTTTTAGCTTAGTCTTGCACATTTGATCTTAGTCTTACATATTCAGTCTTGGTCTTGTTCATTCGGTCTTGGTCATCACTTCTGGCCATGCAGTGTTTCAATATCGTTGGTGTCGGCATGAGGGCGCAAATCACAAGTCCTACATACATTATGCATAATATGAACACATTTATGGTTACCTGGTGGTATTTCAAACGTTTGATGATGACATGTAAAGGACCTCCAATGTCTTTACGTAGGCTTCGACATAGTATTTGGTGTATATATTGTCTGGTCTGCTCTGATGGCTATGTATTTAAATTCGGACAGGTTACCTATTTTAAAGTGTATATATTTTTTGAGATTATTACTGGATGTTGCAAAAATTGACAGAAAATCTGATTTGACATTGACCTTGGATTATGACCACACATATTTTTCCATATGAAATGCATTTTAGAATTTCAAATCGATCTTGCAAAAAGAAATGATTGATCGACATAACACAGTTTTTTGTACAATTTCCATTTCGAAACAATTTTTTACGCATATCACAATTTGACTTGAAAAGCAATCTTTTTCTATGTACATTACTCATTTGGTTTTGTGTGAATACAATCCAATATTCTATACGACATCAGCGACATTAGACTGCTTCTGTATGTAAATACGCGATCATAATTAGTGTATTTGCCATAAGGCAACATACACTATTGGCGTTGGTCGGATGGCGGGACCTAGGGGTCGGACCAAAATTTCTCGACGTTTCATAACCTCCTAAACACATTGGCACCATTTTTAAAAATGTTTATATATATATATATACGTAAATATATATATATATATATATATATATATATATATATATATATATATATATATATATATATGTGTGTGTACGCGCAATAACTTTCGAAAGAGTTAATTGATTTCAATGAAATTTGGCCCACGTGTTGAAATCCATCACCGCAAGAAGCCTATTTAAAATGGGCCTAATCGGGCTATTTTAAGGGTAGTTTTTGGGGGTTGAAAAATGTTTTTGGGCCTCAAAATACCGAAAAAATTATCCGAATCGTTTCAAAATTGAATTTTAACCCTCTGGTAGTAATTAAAAAGTGTCCCCAAAATTTTAATAAATTCGGCCCGACAGGACCGGACTTACAAATTTTTTGAAAACACTAATTTGCAGACAATGACTTATTTATTGAAGGGTGTATTTAATTCGGTGTAGACGTTAGATTGATAATAATATTACAATTAAGAAAAAAAAATGTTATTTTAGGGGTGTATTAAGGGGTTAAATTTTTTATTTTGTCCAAAAACAAACTTAATTTCACATAATAAAAGTATAAAACCACACGGCCCTATACAAGCAAATACACTATATTGTCGGCAGGGTTTTGGCACTGCGACCCGGGTTTTTTTAAGATTATTGTCAAAACAATTTTTTTCAGTTTTTAGGGATTTTTGTGCACTTCTCAAATATTTGAGGTAGGACCGATCTTGCAATTTCGTCTATAGATATAACCAGTCTGAACACAAATGCAAAATTTGAGCACAGTCGTTCCGGTTAAGTACGACAACGGACAGACATTTTTTTGAAAAAACTATTTTGTTAGCTAAAATATGTCGTTCGTAAGACATTTGCGATTCACCAACGATTTAAAAAAATATTGATTGTAAAAATAGGTATTACTGAGAATGTTTTAAAATGGGTTTCTTGTTTGGAGAGGTTTCGGTTTGTGAAGAAAGGGAACTAAAAGGTCTCGTGTTTAGCCTTGTGCCAATGAGAAGCCCTGCAGTTTCGTCTATCCGTAATATGCGAATTCACAGGGTGGTAAAACACGTATGACCTGAACCACACCGAGGTCTGATCCACAGGTAAATCAGGTGTACATCAGGCATGGTTAACATTTGTGTTGACGGGGGTAATTCAGAAAAAAATCACATTAAAGTTCGGTTAACCCCAGTCTCACATGTTTCCGTAGTTTTAAGGGATTACATACTGGCAGAAGAATTAAACTCTGAAGTCAAAACTAAGGTTAAAAAAAAAGTTAATTTCCTAGAAAAGATATACTCCAACTATTGAACATTTTTTTATAAAATTATTAATTTTAAGTAAGAAAATAATTCTTTATGCATATCGGTAATTTTTATAAATCATCCTAAGAATTTGTAGGTTTTCATGGCCTGCGTTGTTCCAAATCCTTGTGATTTCCGAGCTTGTACGTCATGGCCCATTGTTGTTTCTACCTGACGTTTCATTTAAAACTGCAGTATACATTATCAAAGCGACGTGGCAGCGAGCGAAGTGTCCTAGGCGGCTCACACGTGTTTACCGCAGTTGTTAACGAAACGTCAGGTAGAAATACCAAGGGATCACAGCCTAGAAGTCCGGAAACCAAGAAGATTTGGAGCATATCAAGTATGTTTCTTTCAACAACTGATATTAATACCATTAGTCAAGGTAAAAAACCTGACATCATCTTATCAAATATCAGTTGTAAATTAACAAAATAAAATATATAATTTTCAGCCGCAATTTGACGACGAAACGTCATGCAGCAGTTCAATAAGACGTTATTAATTAATTTGTATCTACTCGCTTGCCTTTGAATAATCTAAATACCTGTGAACGTAACATATCAAATATATTCCAAATACTAGAGAAAACAAAAGATTAAACAAACATAAATTAGGGAATATTAGAAAGAGGATATTTCAATATTGTGACGAGGGGTTGAAAATAACCAAAAAGATAGCGTGCCGTTGTTGGACAACCCCTAAAAGCCAATTCAGACTAGCCGTTCTCGGTTACGATTCACCGGTCCGGTTGGGAGCTCGACCAATCAGGGCGTAGTCGTTTCCGATTGCGGTCAACGACTACGCCCTGATTGGTCGAGCTCCCAACCGGACCGGTGAATCGTAACCGAGAACGGCTAGTCTGAATTGGCTTTAAGTATCATACAAAATACCGAACAATTCCGAAAAATTACGAGTAATAATTTATTAGTATTGACAGATTTCTTTAAAAGATTATCGTTTACTGAAAATTGATATTAGCAAACACTGTTATCAGCCCATTTATCTAAATATTTCAATTTTAATTTGTATTTCCAAGTATCTATGTTAGGTCATAAAATAAGTCAAGGTCAGAGAAGATAAAAGTAATTTTCGTAAGTAAATAAGCAATATTTATATATTCGACTTTAATACGGTCAGATTTTGAAAATCATCCAAATTATCATGCTAAATATAGGTATTACGATTTTTATCCAAAATTTGTTCTTAGACCTGATGAAAAAACTACAAAATAATTAAATTTTGTTTTTTCGAATCGCCTTTTATTTAGTAAATTTGTAGAGTAGACTGACCGAAAAACAGGGATCCAAAATGCGACAGAATACAATACAAATTTTATGAATGGGGTCTGTTAGTGGGTCAATCCTGAGTATAAAAAACAATTAGGGATGAAGGGGAGGGGCCATTTCATAAAATCAATATTTTAAGTTGTTCTATAGATTTTTTTATAGATGGAATAGCATTCCGTCTTAAATTGAGCTTAAAAACCGCGAATTTGTACAAACATTTTGAAAATAACTAAATATTTTTTTCAAATTTAAGTCACAAAATTTACTACACAAACAGCTACCGGAATCAATGCGTAACCAAGTTGTATTATTCATTGTGTAAATATTGAGTTTAATTCATAACTTTAGTTAGTCAGATGTTTTATACTACTGGGTCAAACATTCGTAGAAAACTAAATGTGTAAATTGGGAAAATAAATAAAAAATTCCTTTTTTGGAATGATTAACTGTTTTATAACTAATTTCCAAATTCCGTGTATTAATAACTGTACAATATAAAAATAAGTGAAGGCAAATTAACACCACGGAAAAATTATAAATACGTGTCTTTGTTTGTAAAGAACAAAACAAATTCCAGAACCATAACTTGCACAGCTATTTGTTTATTTCTCTTCACAAACAAACGAGTTATTAATAATTCATTAATATAAATTAAGGCTAATCCACTCATTAATGTAAAAATTGTACATTAAAATATCATTGAAAAAATGTTTTATAATTTATTTTATTTACTGATTTACCTACGTACTAAAATTGCGTTTTTTAATGAGCATATAAATTATTTTATTAACTAAATTACACTTTTTACTATTCAATAAAAAACGAAAATATTTTAAATGGGTCGAGAGTCCTAATAACAATTCAAGTGCGAGTCGGACTCGCACACGAAGGGTTCCGTACCACCGTACAATATTTATTTATTTTATTTTTATTATTATTTGTTGTTATAGCGGCCTTAGTAAAACTAATAGTTTTTGACAGATTCCGTCCTGTAAGTATATACTAGTTTGACGTTTATAAAAAAAAATGTTTTTTTTGTGATGAAACTACAAATTTACGGTTTTCGGACTTTTCCCTTTACTCGTGCTGTAAGACATCGCTTTTTCCCAAATTTTTTATGTCTTTTGTGACGTAATCTGGTTCGAACAGTCTAGCAAATAGCCGTAGAACGATCTAGAACATTATTGAACGACGTGCGAATAGGGCATTCGTTAGTTTCATAATTGAAAAACTTTCAGTCTCTGCGGTTTTTGTAAAAAGTGGTTGTGAAAGTTTTTGAAAAGCGTAGAAAATTTGAAAAAAAACTATGCGGCACACATAGATCATTATTTGAAAAAAAATCTACATATACTTTTTTATTTCAACATAAAATGTAATTATTCTGAGCAAAAGCGAGTGAGTTGAATGCGTGGGACGCAGAGGCGTACTAAGAGCAAGTCCGGTGTCTGGCTTTAGGCTGAAAAAAGGCAATTTAACGACAAGACTGGTTAAGCGAGTATCGCAACACTAGCTATGTATATATGAGGTCGTTTATGTAAACTACAGTATTGGTCAAACTAGATTAAAAAACAGTATCGATTATTACACAAATAAATAGCTATAGTTAGCTATTATATTACGAAACACCCATTGTTGAAGCTGTAATGCAATGTTAAGAAAAGATATTATCCAAACTAAGTATGTACTGTCACTCTCAAACCCGAATGTGTCACTATGGCGACAGATGAGTTATCATTTACTTTACACATATTCAAACAACCAATAATAATAATAAAGCATATTTACAACATCATTTGAGAACTAATTTTAGATTAGGCATCATTAGAATATAAACCTTTACTCAAAGGTGATATTTTTCCTTTTATTAGTCTTGTGCGAGAGATAGAAATTAAAAAAAGTGGTGTGTGTACTCTGTAGCGCGGCAGAAGTTATACTTGGTGTGACCGCGATAATTGATATTAACATTTTCGTTAAAGATGTACATTGATAAAATAAAATAGGATGTCTTGGGAGATTATCAATATAGTTGAAAACATATTTTTTAATTTAAAAAAATACAAGTATTGAAGTTATTTAACTGTCAAAAGCTGTCAACAACACTATAGCTTTTAAGAAGTTCCATCCGATGTCGCTAGTATTACCTACTTTTTTGTTTTATAAAATAACTATTTTGACGTTATCAAAAACAACTTCCGCAATATATTCGTTGCATGCTGCTTATGCAACTTCCGTAACAGAGAAAATTTTACCCCAAGTGCGCCAAAAAAGTATAATTTCAAAAAAAGTATTAACCCATTTTTTTCCCTTTTTGTCCGATGGTGTAAAAAAACCGTTACTGTTAAAAACACATACAAAGAATATTTAAATATATAATATAAATGTAAGTTTGCAATGAGTTTATGGCAAGGTCGTTCTCTTCGTTTGCAGAAATATTTGCAAGGCGTAACGGCTTTGTTTTCACTCCACACACTCAAGAATATTATGGTGACAGCAACGATCTTTCGATGCAATAAACAAGGCGCCCTCTCATCTTAAAAGAAACACACCAATATTCTTTTTGTCTGCTGTCTAGAGATGGACGACTACGACTAAATAGTTGATTCTTTAGTCCTTTTTTATTAATTGATAACAAAACTCTCGTTATTTATACATTTTTTTTAACCCTATAATTATTGCTAGTAATGTAAAATTACCTGTTATGTATGGTAGTAACCACTTTAGTCGGATAATTTACCGATTCACAAAACAAAATCGCGGTTTCCGGTATTTCTTTCTCAGAACAACAAAATACAAAACAGTAAATCAGTTTTCAACAGTAGAATAGAAAGAATTAATTAAATATATTTATATTCATGTAGATATTGGTAATAAGATTAAAATTAAAATCTCAACCGAAAATATCACGCAAAACTTTCTGTGCAGCCTTGTACAATAATAAATAGCCGCGGTTATTTAAAATAAATTTAATTAAATATTTAGTCGGTAATTTATTCTTTTGCATCGCTACCTATACTTATTAGTCGTTATTATTACTAGTATCTAGGAGACTGAACTTTGCTCGGGCCAATGAAAGGAACTATCGGATGTAAGCCGAACATATTCGTATTCGAATAATATCATAAAGCGCCATCTCACAAAATTTTGAGGTAACAATTAATTATCATCCGTCAGCAATACATGTACCACAAACGAGATGCTATATGAAATTGTCAGCATGAAACCGGATAGAAGGCTCTAATAAATAGTTATAAAAATGTTTTTTTTTTCAAGTAAAATTGCGTTTTTACAAGAAATATAGGAAACATCTCCGACAGAGGAAAATAGTCCCTCGACCTATACTTGTCTGGGAGTACATATACTGGTTAGCAAGTTCGCGTTTACGAAAGCAACAAAACTTTATTTTATAAAAGGTCAAAGACCGCACTATTAGAGTGATATTTCATTTCATCGTCAGATGCAACCGAAGATTCAACGATCTCTGAACCACACGTGCGACGTAGGACTGACATCAGAGCCGGTGTTTGAGACAAAGGATCAATTTAATTCAATTGATTTAGAATGACATTCGGTCAAAGCAAATTTTATTAGCTATAAATTGGTTTGATTCATGTCTTGATGACATTGAATCCTTGAAGGCTTTTTATATTTTGACTCGTATATTTTCAATTTCAAAATTACGTATTTCTAATTAAATACAGTAAGACCCCGTTAGCGCGGGAGATACGTTCCAATAAGTTCTTGCGCTATACGAAACAGCGCTAAACGAGATCATCTTAATACGTAGATAATAGGCATAAGTGAAACAGAACCAAGAATAAGAAAATTTGGTAGTTTTTTTTTCAATTTTGTAACGTTTATAATTATTATTAAATGCCTTTTGATCACATTAATTATAAATTTATTAATTGCTAAGAAGTTATGTTTGTGATGAGAAAGGTTCCTCATTTGATATATTTTATGTAAAGAAGTCATCTAATTGTCGTTTGCCTTTTATTCAGCAAACTGTTGTCGATAGCAAAATATTGCATCAATGACACTTCGTCTTGCCTTTGAACTTCTATCAACATTTGAATAATTTTTTATAAATTGATCCATAATTTACGTTATAGTGGCTAAATTTTTCGTTTTAGAACCCACGTAATACTGAAACAGCGTTAAGAGAGCAGCGTTAAGCGAGGTCTTACTGTACATATTTTTAGCTTATTTTGAAGCATTAACATTAAAAATTGAATGACATTTTTCATAGAAATTAGAGATTTCCGAAACGTGAGTAAGTACATTTTACATGCACACACACATCTAAGATAGAGCTATATGGATGAAAAAGGGAGTATATTAAACAGCTAGTAAACAGTCACCTTAAGGGGCACTTTTTACACCGCTAGGGCATGTCCAGTCAGTAAAAGTCTTTGGTGCGTTCGATACATAGGAAATCTGGCGGTGAACTTAATAAAATACTAAATCAATCACCTGGATATTTTGAATAAGAATCTGTTACACTATTTTTCGTTAGTTATTGGTAAGATAAGATTGAAGAATTAGCTACTAATTGATGAAACATTACTTTTGTCCTGACAACAATAGAAATTGAAATATTAAAGTTTCTCCACGTAATACGAATGATTCATTACTTGCAACTTTAATACCTAATATTAAAAATTAATGAGTCATTTTTATTACTACAGAACACCTATAGAAGTAATTATTTGCTGTCTGACTTTATTTCATATGTATATTAATTTTAATTTGTATATGTACTAACTTTTTAACAAGGTTTCATTTATAAAAATAAAATTTATTTGTTACCGCCGAGATTTCAAACCAAATCTACTTTTGCGACAATTTTGCTAATTTTAAAGAATATCGTAAGAGAAACATTTTAGGAAACGCTGGTTTACAATTGTCTACATCTTTTTCTTTAGCAACATGACCGAGCCGATATATTCATGAAAAATCTTGTTTCATCTTGTTCTCGTAAAGCCCTAGTTTTTGGAGCAAATCCTTGATTCTTATTTCCCACGCAGGATTTATCTGGCCAACATTACCTCTAAACGAGACAGAAAATTGAGAATCGTGTCAGCGACCTTTGGGTCCAGCGACCTTTGGGTCTTGACTGCATAGTTACAAAGATATTCGCGTAGGAGGCTGAGGCCTTAACTGAGGAACGAAAATTACTAACTCTTAACGGTAGAATATCTATATAAGGATTTGCATCAATACAGCGTGAGTCCAAAATATATATAGGAAAATATTCAGATGTCAAAAACAGAATTATCTCACATCAATTATTTCGGGTTTCTGTCTTCACTAATCGTTTACATCTTTCTTTATTTTTTTTACGGTCGTCAGCTGCTGCGGTTATTTCACGTTGTAACAATCTTATATTGGTTGGGGAGAAAGTAATTTTGGTTTTTTCCTTGTATTCCAAAGCAAATTTATTCGTACAAAATATTTATATTTTCACAACGCAATAAATTTTGACTGAGTAAACGAATGATGCTAACTTTATATTTAGAATGTTCTGTGGACTGTTGCCTTTCAGACGTGCTATAGTATGGCTTCACTGAATAAGTATTACTAGACACACGCGACTTTAAAGCCATCTAATTCGGGAAAATCGAAATTACTTTTTCCCTAAACTATACTTTTAGTCGTATTGTAAATTTAATACCTAATAAACTGAAAATTCAATTGATCCTTCCATTAGTTCTCAAATTAAAATTTAGGAACTGGGCACAAAAATAATGGCGTCTTAACGATTTCGATTATTAAAAAAAATTAATGCAGTTCCTAAAGGATTATATCAAGGATGTGTCGTAGTAAGGCGCATCAGTGTGGCACTCTTGAAGGACTATTATAGTTTAGTGCTGGAAATTATTTATTGTTACTTTTAAATTTCTGGCTTTTACCGTTATAAGTATAAATAAAATTATGTATTAAACTAACTTTTATGGCCTGGTTTCGCCCGGGTAGATTTTAATTTGGTAACTACTATATGTCCAAGTACTATTTTTCTAGGTGTACATCCCTGAATTTTGTGACTGGTTTGAGTTGGCCACGACAGTAACATTTGTTTTATTTTTTTATTGGCTCGATCATGAGCAACGTACCTTGAAAATTTTAGCAGCGTTTTTTTTAACAAAAGTAAAACTTCACAAGGTAGTTTCGTTGTTAGTTATGCACCACTTGACTTGATATTATTCTAAATAGATTATTTTAGTGATGTAAAATTGCCGATTATTTATGATAGTAACATTTTTGATCGAATAATTGACCGGTTAATTAACCGGCAATCTATGAAACAAAATACCAGCTACGGGTTTCTTTTTAAGAACAAAACAATAGATTAGTTTTTAACAGTAGAAACGAAAAAACGAATTAAAGGATGTATTTATTTTTATGTAGATATTGGTTATAAAATTAAAATCGCGACCGGAAGTTACAATCGTGCGCAAAACTTTTTGCGCAGCCTTATATAACAATAATAAATAGCCGCGGCTTATTATAATAAATTACCACGGATAGTTGACTGGTTAAATAACTGGTAATCTATTATTTTAGCATCACTAGTTTATTTTAAAGTGGTACACGAATTGCGAACAGAAGTTGAAAGTCAATGTCACTTGGCATGGCTCTAAGTCGCCGTCCACTTTCAATTTCTGTTATGTGAGGCTGAGATATTTGTTACGGGACCTGAATCTTTAAATACTGATGACGAATTCTGTATAATCGGAATCCCACGTACAATTCTTTATAAGCACTAAACGTGTCTAGTTCAACGTACATACAAACACACACACAGATGTCAGTAATCCATAGTCGGCAGTTCATAACAACGTACGGTTCTTCAATATGTTAACATTACCAGAAGGTACCAGTTCTGTGATTTTCACATGGAATTCAAGTGTACTAAAAACGAAAAAATAACTTAATAATTATAAAAGCGTGGATTATGATTAATAAACCATCATTGCGTTGAAGCCCACGCTTTTATTATTTTTTTCTTTTCGTCTTTAAAAAATATTTTTACTAATAAAAGCGTGGGTTACAAACAATATAATCGTTTAGTAGTCGCAAGCCACGCTTTTATAATTATGAACGTAAATTATTAGTGTATTTGCCATATGGCAACATACACTATTGGCGTTGGTCGGATGGCGGGACCTAGGGGTCGGACCAAAATTTCTCGACGTTTCATAACCTCCTAAACACTTTGGCACCATTTTTAAAAATGTTTATATATATATGTATATATATATATATATATTTATATATATATATATATATATATATATTTACATATATATATATATATATATATATATATATATATTTACATATATATATATATATATATATATATATATATATATATATATATATATATATGTGTGTGTGCGCTATAACTTTCGAAAGAGTTAATTGATTTTTACGAAATTTTGCCCACATGTTGGAATCCACCACAGCAAGAACCCTATTTAAAATGGGCCCAATCGGACCATTTTAAGGGTAGTTTTTAGGGGTTGAAAAAAGTTTTTGAGCCCAAAAATACCTAAAAAATTCTCAGAATCGTTTCAAAATTGAAATTTAACCCTTTAATAGCAATTAAAAAGTGCTCCTAAAATTTTAATAAAATCGGCCTGACAGGACCGGATTTACAAATTTTTTGAAAATACTGGTTTGCAGCAGATAGTGATTTATTTACTGAAGGGTGTATTTAATTTGGTGTAGACCTTCTGTCGACAATAATATTGCAATTAAGAAAAACATGAAATTTTAAGGGGTGTATTAAGGAGTTAAATTTTGTATTGTGCCCAAAATCCAACTTAAGTTCGCATAATAAAGCCACAAGGCCTGTATTAGCAAATACACTATATTGTCGGCAGGGTTTTGGCACTGCGACCCGGGTTTTTTTTTTCATTAAAAAGTTATTTTTACTAATATTTTATTAATAAATCGATATGGTTCGAATCAAATTAATTATCCAGTTGTATTTTTTTACCTTCTATACCAGGGGTTCTCAAACTATTTTATTTCAGTGCCCACTCTGACAACCCAATTATTTTTACCGCCCACCCAGACATTTCTCAATTTCAAATTTATCCCCTTTGTTTGCGAATAAATATGTTATCGGTCATTTATTTTTTATTATACAAAATAGTCTTAAGAAAAATGAAGAGCTTCCTTTAGAAAATAACGAACTTCTTTTTTTATATTTCTTGGAAAAAAACATTTGGATGTCAAGTGCCCAATTATTTCCTCCCATCGCCCATCAAAATTGTGAGCTGCTCATAGTGCCTACCAAATTTTCTCCACCGTTGTCGTGGCCACTTTGAGAATCGCTGTTCTATAGTGAAAGTCAACGTTAAAGAAACATTGAGTGATTGTGAAGCGGCGTTTACGCGTTAAGCGTGTCTAGTTCAACATACACACACGAGTGTCTCAATTGTGATTGTGACTTTCATAATCGTGTGTAATATGCATGTTTATGCAAATTGCCAATGCGCCATTACACAATGTTATCTCCTTTGGACAAACGTAGGTAACGCTATAATATGTAAATGATACCTTTAATATGACACTTTGTTAGCGTAACGAGAACTGGAACCATACAGGAAACGCTAGAGCTAACAATAAGCAATATAATAGCGATCGTTAGCTATAATTGTTAAGAAACGTCCATTGTTACAATGCTATATTAGAAAACTTTATTTTTCAAGCAACTGTCACCGTCGGGACTCAACCACGAATCTTTCCACATTCGCGGCGGAATGAGTTATCAGTTACTCTGCGGTGCCATATCTCAACAGTTAATCTTTCATAATACAGCAATTGCAACACTAAATTCACATCATGCGAGAGCTAATTTTAGCTTCGGTAACGCTAGACATGAACCTTCACAATAGTGAGAGTCACGAATGAATCAAAGATTAATTCGCCTAAGTCACAGATTTTATTTCTATTTCGTTAGGCTTCTTAAAAGGAAACACGTTAAATCTTTTATCGGTAAATTAACAACACATTAATCAGACAGGTAAAATGTTCATACATTATAGAAATTTAAAGTATTACATTTCTATAATGTACGAACATTTTAGCTATTGGAGCTAACATTTCCCAACATGCTGATTATTATTTTGCAGTCCCTTGATTTTGAAAAGCTTCCTAAACTCCTAGCGGACCCGTGCGAATACTTCGTACCATTAGTGGTCAATTACGAAATATAATGTGCTTTTATCTATATTTATTATGCATTTGCATATAGCTCGATGAGTTACTGAATTATATCATGGGGTCACTCTCCAGAATGTAACAGGATTTTTATTTGTCAGAAAAGAATTATCAGATCGATCTACAAGTTACGTACGCGACAATCGTGTAGACAATTATTTATCTGCAAAAAAATTCTCCCTTTTATGGCATCTACATATTTGAGCTTATTTTATATATAAAACAAAATATTAGTAATTTCATTCGTAATTCTGATATACATACTTATAGCACCCGAAACAATAATAATATGTATATACAAAAATATAGAACCACTAAATACAGTAATAGTCCGCTTTGCAAGGGGATACATTATTATAACATGTTACCCACAGATACAAAAGCAATACAAAGTATTACAATTTTCAAAAATAAAGAAATTGCTGATAGATAGTTGTCCATACGATTGCCGCGTGCAATTCTAGGACAAAACTGTATTTTTATTTAATAATTTTTATGTCTGACGCTCTTGGTTTCTAATAAAGTAATCATTCTATTCTATTCTATTCTATTCTATTCTAATATGCTGGAAATAAATTTAATTCTATATTCTATCAGTGCCACTACGTCATTGAATATTAACGGCAACTGTTAAAATCAATAGATACATTTCTTTTTTCTGAATGTTATTTTCTGTAATGAAAGTGTAAAATCGCAAGTCATGGTGAAAAGTTACTATAGATAATGCTGATGTTGATATACGACTGAATTGCATATCTGGCCTAGATAAATGCAAATAAATGCTTCGTAACCAAAAATACCTCCTTTGCATAAAAAATAATTAATTTGCAGAATGTGTATATTCTTTGTACAATGTCATTAATGTATATTTATTATTTCATTTATGTGGATACGACGAAATTTAATAATATAGGTCATTAAATAAGATGAGAAATTAGTATGCAGTCAACTCCAGATCTCTTTTAGTTTTAACGATACAGCACGTCAGGAAAAATCGATTTTTGTCATCAATTAATTCGTGAAAAGTTGGAAATGGTTTTAGTCTCCCTATACAGATAGACAGATATTTATTGTCAGTTGAGACACGTCAGCAGAAGCGTAACGTGCCTTGGCGGGGCCCCGTATAAAAATTAGTTTAGGGGCCCTTCCCCCGTTGAAGTAAATGACTTAAACGGGGAAATCCCGCAGCCTGCGATAACCGATGTAGGGTGTTGCCAACTTTTGAACGCACGCTTTACGCGGGAAAAAAAGAAATTGCTTTTTTGACTTTTGTCATTTCTGAAATTAAAAAAAAAATTGGGAAGTTTTTATTAATTTTTGCTTACGCACGTTGGGGGCCCCCGTGGCCCGGGGGCCCCGTATAATTGATACGGCAGATACGGCGGTAGCTACGCCCCTGTACGTCAGCGAAATACAAAATAAAATTATACATTTATCAACATCATAAAAAAATTCACTGACTACGTAAAAGGCCCATTCCTATAAACATTTTTAGTAACATTTACCGTAAAAATATTGAATAACAATACAATTTCAATAAAAATATTAGTTAAAAATATTTTCATGAAAAATCTGTTTACATATAATATTTTTTTTTATTTTTTACTTGCTTATTACTGTGATAAACGAAGATGTGAAAGAATTAAATTTAAAAATTATAAACATAAAAAAAAATTATAAACATTTTCAAAAATTGTGCCAAATTGTTCAGGAGGCTATGAAACGTCCAACCCCTAGGTCCCGCCATCCGACCGACGCCAAATAGTGTATGTGCTATATAATATGGCAAATACATTAATAACAGTTTTTCGTTAGATTTTCACTGTAAAGAATAGTATACTATTATAACTAAAAACGCGCTTAGATTGCCGTAATTTACTATGATTTATTAGATGTTATTGTAACAATTTTCATCATGTAAAATATTTCCAACGTTCAACCTAAATATAGAAAGTTCACATTGTACATGCATACTACAAGCAAAAAATCAAGCACAGAAAAATTATTTTAACGATTTTTTGAAGTAAAATTTCTTTAGACGTGATCTAAGAGTCTTTGCTAAGAGCAAGTCAGATCTTTTTCTCAAACCGAAGTAACGTTTTTGGACGGATGTACGTTTTTTGTATAGAATATAGAAGAGCAGCTGTGTGCTATACCATGAAAATATTATAGCTACCAATTCAGTTCTGTCGAGTAATGAATAAAGCGTATGTTAGTACGGATAAGGTTGCCGGTTCGATCCTGGCTGACATCATCAAATATTTCATATTATCTCACTTGATATTCATGTATTTTTTATTTATCCCGATACTAAAATACCTCAAAATAAATTGATAAAGTCATATTGAACTAATTTTCATAATAATAAAATAATTATAACTCTTAGAATTGCCAATTCTGTCTAGTTAGATCACGATGTACCTGATCTTTTTTTATTTTTGTTGTTATATTCTCAAAATTTAAGCAGCCGATAAGTACGAACGGTTAGCTATATCCGTAAATATAGGAAACAATGAAATTCGTGTACATAATATCGTGGCATGGAAAGTTCTGCTATACATAATCGAGCAATCAATAACCGTATTTGGAGACACATACAAAAGCAGTGCCTTGACAAAAACGTTGATTAATTAAATCAAAATTAATTAGCTGATTATCGAGGCAAAATACATCGACTGATGATTTCAGTCTTGTAAATATTTAGAATCGTTATGCATATTTAAACAGAAATGTTTCTTCTAAAGTGCGATGTAATGGGATAATAAAGCCTTTTTTGTAAATCTCGAATTTCCAGTTAATATGAATATTTTTGTTTTAAATTATTATCTAACATCTTCAAAATCACATTTGTTCAATCATAATACAGATAAGTTATGATCGTGCTAGCGACCACATACTAGCAATGAAATGCTTCGTGAATTTGTTAAGACAAGTTGGCGCAGTAATGCAGCGCTTTATAATATGTGTATTTACCCAACTTCTACAGGTTTCGCTTTGCGAGCTTAAATTCTGATTTATAAATGCTTATAAATGGATGAATTTTTAAAGACATATTGACTAAATTAACATATTGTTTACGCCTAATTAATTTTTTGAGTCGCGGTTTCAGAAAATCTCATATGAAAGTATATTTGAGTAAGACAAAAACACAACTTCGAAACATATTTTTATAATTAAAATTTTGTAACTAAAAAGGCAACAAGTTAGATAATAAAAAATTAAAACGTGAACTTAAAATTCTAACAAAATCGACCAGCGTCGACTTATAATTTTTTTGAAAACAGTTCGTGGACACTAAATAATTTACTGGATAATTTACATGAATAATTTTAGTTGTTAAAATATACGCTTTTCGCATATTTAAACTGTACGAAAATTAATCATTTTAAGGGATGTATGGACGAATTTTTTATTTTGTTAAAAAACAAATATAAGTTCACATAATACACTTAATGTTTAAAAATCTTCGAAGGCTCATAACCTTTGAACCTAACTACATATATATATATATATACGTAATACACTGATGTTTTTCAAATTTTTCGTTTGTAAAAAAAGACCTATTGAATTTACTTCTCTTTTGCGCTAGAAACTATAGTTGTTCAAATTTTCTCACAAAATAAAAAAATCTTTGAAGGGTCATAGCTTTTAAAAAATAAAGCACAAGACAGACAAACAGATTTTTCGTTTTGCTTAATCAGCGTTTTTCTTTATTAAAGCGATATAAAAAACATTATTACAATTTTTTCAAAACTCAAGGAACTCAGTTTATTAGCAAATGCACTTGTATTTTGTTGGCAGAGTTTTGCACTGCGACCAATGATTTAATGACAAAAAAGGACTATTTAAACGATTCGTCACACAGCCCATGATCTGTTTTAGATCATTAACCAGTGAGGTGTTATTTGACATTTGCATTTATTTGATAGTTTTTTACAGAAACTAGTTTTGCTTCAGTTTTACCAAATGAAAATTATGTCACAGCCCACTGTGATGTCTGCTGTAATCCGAGTTGTCATATTAAAAATAATTAAACCTATGTAGATTTGTTGTCCTTTTTGCAACTAAATTATTTTGATATGCAGTTATTTGATTACTTTTCTAAATGACGCTAATTGGTTTTAACATTTACAAGGTTACTGTTTTTTATGTAGGGAATGAGGTAATTAAAAAATACGTCTTTTAATATGCAGTTGATTTTGCAAATTAATGTATTGAAGTAATTTGCAAAGATTTTTCACTCGGCATTTAGTACAACATGATTAATAATAACAAATAAATTAAAACACTTGAAAATTCTACAAACATTTATTTTTAAATTATTTTTCGACGATCATATCCTCAGGAATATAAAACATATACTCTATATCAGGGGTGGCCAACAAGTCGATCGCGATCGACCGGTCGATCGCGAGGCCAATTTTGGCCGATCTGTAGCTACTTTGAATTAATAAATATTGTTAATAATTATCCATGTTCTCTTAAATCCCCTGGACGTGTTTTTTGGCGCTTTAAATAATTATTGTTGTCGTTTTCTACGTAGGTAGATAAGCCGTATATCTATATTTCAGTACGAGGAGTACTCAGCGAGCTATTGATAGATTAGCAAAAAGTAAGTCATATTATTCTTTCATGATAAATTTTCCTAACCCAAATTATCAGCCATACTGTTCATTTTTATAACAATTTTTTCATATTTACGAACAAATTATACATTGCAGTTGATAAAAAAATTAAATTGCATTTTACGTTAGTAAAAATCTATCTTGAAAAAGTGTCGGAAAATCGAATTTTTTAGGTACCGCATGCTGCTATCAAAAGTTGGATTTGGAAATTTATTTTCTTCATGAGCCTATATTTCGAAAACTTAGTAATTGATTTAAAAAATAAAAAATAGTTATTTTACTTATCTACCCATACCTCGCTGGAATGCACCTTACACTGAAACACAGTGATAAACATAATATGCATTTCATACCCCTTCTGCCCCCTTAGACTGCGCCTATGACAACAAGTCGATCGCGACACACTTTTAAGAAAAAAGTAGATCTTATATACAGAAAAGTTGGCCACCCCTGCTCTATATACTATATGCTTTATATTTCTAAGGATGGACTTATTGTCCGAAACGATCGTTGAGAAATAATTTTATAATAAATTTTTGTAGAATTTTCAAGTGTTTTTACTTATTTGTTATAATGTATTGAAATCTTTTATGTAAAGGATAGGTAGTGCTCTTTTCGTGTTTGATTTAAAAACCGCTTGACCAATTGCAAAATTTGATTTTCAAGGATAAGTGATATGATGCACAGCCTAAAGGTGGGCGCACACTTATTAAACAAAACTGTTTTAACCAAGAACGTTTTTACATGAAGCATACCGTTTTTGTTTATACGCCAATCTTGAATAGTATAGTCACTTAAGTATGAAATTTTTGACAGATTCCATAATTCAGCGATCCGATCCGATTCAATGGATGTGGATCTTAAGTCTTTATCTGACTTTGAGAATGGTTTTAAGCAGACGTTTTTTTGGACCACCGCCCTCTTTAGAAGAAGAAGAAGTCCCCCAACGTCCTGTAGTGTATAATAGTTAATTTTATATGAAATATTAAAATATTGTTGCAAATTATCTGTACCTAATTTGTTTATTTATCTATTAAAAATCATAAGGCCCTAATGGAAGGCTCCAGCGCCCACTGGGAAACGGTATCACCCTCGTAGGAAATATATAATTTAGAAGAAGGCTATGATACCACTGAAATTTTTCAGAAACTTCATACTAAAATTATTTATTACTCCATACTATTTCAGGATGAACTATAAACCAATTTTTCTTAAGATAATAAAAAATTGTAAAAAAACTGTATAAAAAATATTGGTAGGTGCATATGAAAGAAGAAGCAATATTATTGACTTAAAATTAGCTCATCTTTTAGATGTGTGTTTTTTTAAGATTTATACATTACCAATAATAATCAATTAATAAATATTTATATGAATGAATCCTTGATCCGAATAATAAATTCAAGCTAACTATGTCAAAATTTAAATTAATTTTTTGCGTTTTTCAGTAAAAGTACATAAAAAATAAAATCGTATTTTGAGTGATTATTATAGACTGTATAAGTAATTTTACCAAATTAGTATAAAAAACATTGAATTGATATGCATTCGTATCAGAGTTAATCACGTAAGGAATTCGTACAATGTGCTCAATTACGAATTTAATTTATTTGTGCTGACTGCACGCTCAAAACTTCAACTCCATTACAGTTTAATAATACTACTTACTAGCGGACCCGTCAGTTACGTTATATAATACAGTGGAAATAAATTTTATTCTATTAACTATCTATATAATAAAAAGTCCTACACGCGTTTCTGAGAAAAAGGGTCTTGACAGACAGACGGACAACGAAGTGATCCTATTTTTTTCCTTTTGAGGTAAGAAACCCTAAAAGCTTAGGGCTTCCTTATCTGAATAATGTTTTTGCTTTGTAAATGATTTTATTAATATCTGACTACTATTTTTAACTGACTACTCTTATGCAATAGGGATGTTGATTGTATTCAAATAATACATAATTTTAACGAAAAGTAATAGTTTCTATGATAGAATTACTAAAAAACTCTATATTTTTCCTTATTTTTAAGGAATTTAATTAATATTTAATAAATAAAACCTAATAAAAACACTCTCAAGTCACGTGACAACAGACACCAATCAGAGCGCATAACGTCATATGGTCAGCCGCTGTCAAAAAACTTCATTGTTTGGTTAATATTTAGTGTGTAATTTATTATTATTTGTTTATAGGAAACGTCAAATTCCATGTAACTATAGCAACGACTACGAAACAACTTTTCATCACCTCAGTTTACTAACGTTTATGAGCACAGAATACGCATCCATAGGATGGTAGCTCTCGTGTAAACTTTTGAGCCTCCTTTGGTATGAACAGGTGACGTCACGCGACTAGTATTGGCGTTTTGGACCGAAATTTGAAACGGGATTTAAAATACATGATTTTTAAGGCTTGAGTTGTATTTAAATAAAAATAATAAATATTTGTGGCAATATTAGATACTTACGCACGATTTAAAACACTTTCCCAAAAATAGTCAACATCCCTATTTGTTAACTTTTTAAATCAATAAAAAAATTATAATACTTTTTAACCCGTTTTTTCCCGAGTTTTGTAGAAATCGTATATATATTTTGTATAAATAGTATTTCAATACAGGAATTTTTTTAATTAACTGTGATTTTTCTGTTTAAAATAATGCAGGTTGGCAAACTTTATGAAAATTTCTATCAACATAATTACATTTTTTTAAACGCTCGTTTCAATTTTGGAATATTGGGACAAATGTACAGAGTTCCAATTTTGGAACACTGGGAAAAATGGGTTAATCAGGCGTGCAGTTATCACATACAATAAAACAATGCTTTGTACGGTAATATACATATAAATGAGTTTCACGGTTTATTTCGATCGAAAATTTAAACTTCAAGGAAACTAGTACCTAATTTTAGCAAGGTTGTGTCTATTTTAGGAATACGTACAACTCATAAATGGTATCGTGGAACGTTTTCAAGAACAATGTAGAACTATAGGTAGGTACGTTGAACTACGTTAAATAAAATACGGTTCATACATGCAAAAGTTCAAGATATATGTCTACAGGGTTCAAATGTCATGCGAAATTTTTTATGTACATCATTATACAAATTTGTAACACTGAAAACCGGAAATGTTAATACTGAATTGTACATGCACAACGTTTACCTATTCAAAAATCTAATTTGATAAAACTAGTTATGTAAAATTACCGGTTATTTATGATAGTAACAGTTTTGACCGGATAATTTGCTGGTTAATTCACCTGCTACCTATAAAACAACCTGGCAGTTTCCGATTTCTGTTTCTCATAACAACATAAAAACAAAGCTGTATACAACAGTACAATCGAAAGAATTAATTAAATGTTAGTAAATTCGTGTCCATATTTTAATGAAGTTGGAATCGTAGGGAATTGGACAGTTTACGAAAGAATTAACTTTGATTAAGTTGAACATTTTCGTGGCTAATTTAGAATAAACGTAATATAACATCTGTTTTTACAGACATAACACTTTTGTATTAAAAACTGTTTATATTTTTTTAAAGATTATTTATAAAATTGGAAGAGAGAAAAAACTTACCACAAGATGATAATAATATCAACAAAATTAACAATAGAATTATAGGAATAAGTTGCTGAGGAAGTTGCAAAACGTTCAACTTAATCAAAGTTAATTATTTCGTAAACTGTCCAATTCCCTACGATTCCAACTGCATTAATTAAATATTGTATAATTATATTTATGTAAATAGTGGTTATAAAATTAAAATCTCGACCGGAATTTACAATCATGCGCAAAACTTTCTGCGCAGTCTTATATAATAATAAATAAGCACGGATATTTAATTTGTCAATTAACTGGTAATTTATTCTCTTACATCACTAGACAAAGCCCAAAGTAATTCAAGAGCTTGAGTTCAAAAAATATGGAACTTGGTTGGCTCTATCAAAATGAGATCTAACTATTTTTAATCAACTTAAAAAAAGAGAATATCAATTCGAAATATTTTTTTATGTCATAATTTCTCAAGGATTTAGCCGATTTGAAAAATTTCGATACCATTTTGTTCAGAATGTTTACGAATTAGTACCATGCAGTTGTATTTAAAATCGGCCTAGTCGCTTTTAACTGTCTTCAAAAAAGAAGGTTTATTTATATATGTTACCCCACATCAAGGTTACCAGAAACTAACGCTAGGCGTTAGCATTGTTGAAGGTGTGACTTGGTGAGAAGCGAGAGAGGGCGGGCAAAGTAGGCTTGTGGAGTCTTTTTCGAAACAGTTGGGATAACAATAATTGAAAAACCAAGCCATGGGCATCGGTGATATAAGCAATCGACTCAGTCAATCACAGACGTGATTTGTTCTCCGATAGAGAACGTAGTTCTTGGAACTTTACAGGTCTGGAACAATCCAAGCCGGCAAAACGAAACAGTACTGAATAGATAGCAATTTTTCGTCGTGCCAGCCCAAACCGAGTGTATTAAGGATTGTTATTTGTGAATATCTCGATGCCTTTTTGTCACTCGGTTGGTTTTTAGCGGTAAAACTTGCTCATTATAGATTAAATCTTTCGATGCCTTTAACTCTTCAATTCCCAGTGTCACTTGTAGGTGACAGAAGTTTAATATTTTTTTTCTACCACACGGAGATTTTATTATTTAATTCCACTACCATTGCTGCAAAGCCAATAAGTAAAACTATTAATATTTTTTTTCTAACAACACTAGCCAAATGTCATCTGTTAAATATAATCAGATGTTTCGCGCGAAATTCGAGCAGTCTGTGTTTGTGTAATCTCTTGCTATAAAAAGTGAAATAAAAATGCCTAAACCATAACTATTGTTATTTTTTCTTATTGCGTGTAACAAATAAATAAATAAGCTATTGCACAAATTTTTTTATTGGTAAAAATAACTTTGAACACGTTTTTACGACGTTGGAAATATGCCGTGTCACCTGCGGGTGACACTGGACATTATAATAACCGTTTACGCCGTAACGGAAGCTCTCAAAAGGAATAATTTTTCCCGTTTTTGCAACATTTTTCATTGATGCTCCGTTCCTACTGGTCGTAGTTTGATATTATGTAGCATATAGCCTTCCTCGATAAATGGACTATCCAACAAAAAAATAATTTTTCAATTCAAACCAGTATTTCCTGAGATTACCGCGCTCAAACAACCAAACAAACAAACAAATTCTTCAGCTTTATGATATTAGAATAGATAAGTGTTTTGTTTCTTTCAGATAAACTATTTTTACTATAAAGAAACTGATATATCTAAATATAAATGAATATCATTATAAATTCTAACGTTTTATTCTTACCGTAACAATAAGAAACAATCTGTGTCTGCTTCAAAGTCCTAATTTCACAACGCCCAGTGTCACCTGTAGGTGCCACCCCCATAAAAGAAAATTGGGGTAGTTTATTTTTTATTTATATTTTTTCTTGTCATAACCAAATGTATATAAGGTATTTTATTTAAAAAGAAACCAAAAATCTTTATTAACTTGGACATGGGAATTGAAGAGTTAACAAACAAAAAAGCTTCGGTCCCTAGGCAGCTTCGGTGAAAAGAGTCAAGAATTATGAGAGAATCAAATCTAGCATGATTTCTTGCTGTTTATTTGACAAAATTTGTGTTATAGTTTATCTGCCTTTAACTTTAGTTTGAAGAGACGATTAGTTAATTTAGAACGATAATAGGTTAAAGGTAACTTCTAACGGTAACATACAATCTCGCGCCTGGCACCCAAAGCTACCCACGCTCAGTATTTCAATATAATATATGCCTAATGTAATATAAGATTTATACACTCAGACCTCGCTTTGAGTCGAGGTTAGGTTCTTATTAATCAGAGAAAAATCCAGAAGTAGTTTTGGGAATGTATGTATTATAATAAGCACCTTAAAGTTTTAGACATGTAAGAAAGAAATGAAACATTATAGCAAAAATTCACGAGATGACACTATAGTAAATAGTTATAAAAAAACGTTTTTTTTTTGTGTAAAATTGTGTTTTTCCAAAGAATACAACTAACTTAAGTACAACTAAACTTAAAAAGCAAAACCTTATCTAAATACAAAATTTCATCCAAATCGTTGGAGCCATTTCCGAGATGTATACATTTATTTATATACAAGAATTTCTCGTTTAAATATATGAGATAGATGTGTCGGTACTATGCGTCAATGAATTAATAATAGGGAGTCGTGCAAAAACATACATTTTTACAAATCTTGACAGAGCTTTGTTCAATAAAGCTGAGCTTTTATTCCTGAGGGATAGACAGGCGTCTTGTAGTCTACGATCACTTTCCCATAAGGGACGGTAAGTTATGCAAATAATTTTATGTGGACCGAAGGGAATCTCCAGACAGAAATTCTAAAGGGAAAATAATTGTGCTGCTATAAATCTAGGTCAGCAAAAGTGGGGCAAACGGTATATTACGTTCATAAATAAAGAAAATAATATCATCGCATTTTTATTGTATGTGCCGTAAAAGAGTTTACCCTAATTATAAAAGAAATTATACATTTAGTAAATGTATTAATTAAAACAAAAAAATAAATAAATAAATAAAACAGTGGTATATATTGAATTCAAGGAAAGGATTAATAAAATACTAAAGATTATTTTCTGTGTTATAAAATTTTATTTCATAGGTACCTACTAAACTGAAATATTTGACATATATTATTACAAAATAAAAATAAAAACATTGAAAGTCTATAAGTATCTTCCAAACTATAAAAAGATGCAGAATTGCTCCCGTTGTAATCAGCTACAAGAATGATTATTTCGAAGAGGGTTTAACATTTTTTGTATTACGTAAAAAATTTTAATATTTAACAACAATAAATCGTTTTTTATCATAAAAAATGACACTCTATAATAATCTATATTAAAAATCCGAAACAAAATTTTATTCGTTAAAAATTAAAGTTTAAAATTAATGAAATATCAAGACGAGAATATTTGCTTTTGTTACATCTACATTGTGAACTTGTTAATTATAACGAAATAAAATAATTAAGTCTTGAAAGTTAAAACTCGTATGCCGACGTATACTTGTTTTATAGTTTTCCCAACCAATTGTTTATTGCCACTGATCGATTGGTTCATTTTTCAAGCTTTTAAGTTGGTATACGTGCGTGTTAGTCATGCATAAATATTGACCATGTTTGTCATATTATCCTATATTAAGTGATCCAAAACAATAAGCCCCAGCAGGAAAATTTGACAACCACCCGTTCAGTCTAGGACCTACGTTTTAAGGATGTTCCTACGAAATTTATTCAAAATTGATTTACCCGTTTGGCTGTAATCGCCGAACAGACAAACAAACAAACATAACTAGATTGATCGTACGTTCGATTTATAACGGGACTTTCGATTTGTTTTATATACTCTAGCTGCCTTGTCATTTTAGTAAAAATATTTTTTGTTACGTTTAAAAAACTTATAAATTCAGTGAGCTATCGGCCTCCAGAGACACAAATCTCAAGAAGGCGCACTTTAATTGTTTTATTTCCTACAAAATAAGTTTATGGGGAAGGCTCAAAATCCAAATTTTTGCCCTCTGCTCTCACGATATTAGCTACGCCACTACAGAAAGTCATCTTCTTGTACGTAACTAATAAATTATTAAATATTTTTCTGCTCTTTCGTAGATTATTATAGAAACTCGACAGCTCTTTCCGAAAAAAAGTGTTGCATGTACGCGCGGCAGAATTTATACTTCTTTGGCGGGATCGCGATAATTAATATTCACATTTTCGTTAAAGATGCACACTGATAAAATGAAATAGGAAAATACAATATTTAACTATTGTTATTCATTCAGGGCATATCTATGAAAAACAACCAACGCGCAAAAAAGTATAAACTAATAGCTTTTAAGAAGTTACGTCCCATGTCGCTACTATAACCTACTTTGTTTTTTATGAAATAACTATTTTGACGTTATCAGAAACAACTTTCGCAACATATTCGTTGCATACTGCGTACGCAACTTTCATAATAGGGAAAAATTTACCCTCAGTGCGCCAAAAGGTGTTCGAAAATTCCTTTCGTTCCGTTTTGATTATTTTGAAACAGCTTGTATATTATGCAGTTCTACATTTTAGAACATAAAAGTACATTTAGAAGCAACCAGGATTGCGTGTTCATACGATTCCTTGATTACGCAATATCTGTTTTTTGATAAATTACGAGTTGTGCATCGAATAAGGCCTAGCGTTTCTTACCCGTTTCAGTCGATACCGAAAAATTTAGATTTCATTGATGTTTATTTTATTCTATTTGGTATCTACAATGGAGTAGTCCCACATTTTTTTATGTAAAACTTCTTTTGGCACGGTATAGTGCTTCACCAGAACTGACATCTATCTATGATTGGCTGACAAAATCTACCGAATCACACCCCCTGATCTGTCAAATTTGAAACAGACCACGAGGAATATAATTTATATACATGTGTATTACATTTCTTTATACAGATAAAGAAGTGTACCTGTCTTCTACGTCTTCATATGGACGTTTACAATATTTGGGAATGTATGCACTGTTCAAAATTATCAAATTTTTATAAGTGGGACGACCCCATTCTTAAGAATTTGAATTTGAAATCTTTGCTATGTGATAAAATTAAATTAGGTGTTAATTATTATCGATTATAGGCAATTTTCATCCTAATATTATTCCTGAATGCTATTAAAATTATTTTCTGTTATTAAGTGTTTGAACTGTACAGGAATTAATGGAAAAATCAATACTTACAAATGTAATGTTTTCATGCAATCGCTGTTTGAATTTTGTCCACGGACATGGATAATTATGAAGTTTTTTTTATAGGTCGGCAATTTTCCTACAGTTAAAACACGCAGGGAAAGTTTAATGTCAACAGCAATTTAAACTATTCGTTATAATAACTGAGAATAACCATATAACCACGGACAAACTTTATGTATGTTTCGAGCGAGTGATGTATACTCGCGTATAAGATGCTTGTATAATTTTATTTTTGTTCGCTTACTAATGGAAATTTTCTCTTTTTTTAAATGACAGGTTTTTTATTAGTGTATATATTTTGTCCAAAAAACAAACAAATTCATATAATAAAGTCACACTGCCTGTATTAGCAAATACACTATATTGTCGTCAGGGTTTTGGCACTGTGACCCAATTTTTTTTTGTTTGCAGTCCTAGTAAATATAATTTTATGGAACTTTTGACTTAAAATTAAAATTAAAAATTTTTTAAAAATCCATGCTTGAAAATAGTCTTTTAAACGGAAAAAAATATGTCTCGTTACCTCGTGTAGGTTCGAACCCACGAGCTTATTAATACAAAACAGATCATCTTTTTCTTTTTGAGAACTATTTTATTTCGTAGGTTTTTCAAAGATTGTAATTTCATTTTTATTTCTTATCCAAGTCAATGTAGTTATCAAGAGATATTACGTAGGTTATAGTATAAATATTCCGATACAAAATTTCATCGAAATCAGACAATAGATGTATACATCACTTAGGAATTAATCGTTTTTTAGTTTACTCGTCTTATCAAAATATATGAAACTAGAAATGTAACTATTAAAGTTGAAATGTTTTTAATACAAAATATGTCAATAATCTATTCCGACGATTATATTTAATTACAAAACTGGTCGATCACAAGTGGGTGGTCAGAAACCAGTGTCTTTACCCTACTTTGTTGTAATATTTCTATTGCGAAATAGTTAAGCTTTAATCCGTAAGAAAGTAAGAATAAATCAACTTATGTTATTTATCATAACGACATAATTTAATGATTAATATGACTCACGGAAAATTCTAAGGTAGGATCATTATTTATTAATTGTGTAGCCAGTGTTGTAGCTAGAGTCATGAGCGCCCAGGACAAAATTTGAATTTTGCGTACTCCAAAACTTATTTTGTTGCAAGAAAACAATACGATAAATTTAAAGCTCGTCCCCTTGACGTTTCCACAAATGAGTACACGCGCAACTTGATATAGTTTCGTTTCGGAGATACTTATAGGTGTTTTAAAGCTTTGAATTTTAATTGGTCATAACTGGAAACTAGTAGAGATACAGTTCTGCGCTTGTGTCCAGTCGATTCAGCGGACATTTTTCTATTAGGTCAAGTAATTTCAACCATAACCGTTAGCTATTATACATATTTACTGACTCCCCCGCGCCAAATTTCTGTTATAGTGATTCAGTAAAATGTCAATGAAATGAACCTTCCATGTGACACAAAGCTCTACTGAGTTATACACTACACTTCTTGGTCTGTTGTAAAAATTTATTGAGGTTAAGTGACAAATGCCGCATTTTAAATAGGCAACAGTTTAGTTTTTCTTCATGACTGAAAACTACATTCTGTATAATAATAAAATTATTGCGAAAAACTCTTATATTGTAGATAACAAGAACACGAAAATAGTAAATTTACTTACAATAATATAATTAGTTTTCTTTATAATTGGATATATTTACTAAACACAAATTATATTTTCAGTTTTATAATTAAACAGTTACCACCGTGATTTTGTAAATAATGAGAAACGAACACGCAAATATATTAATTTGTTTTAATGTAAAGTTCAAAAGGCAACCGCACTGTTATGAAATTAAATTTTAAATTTGACGATTTTTGCTTGCGGTGACTATTTAGAATAAATCGCCCTGAAGCCAATACGCAGCTACCTATCTCTTCAAACTGAAAAAACATGTGCACTGTGCGGGTCATTCAAAGATATTTTTCAGAATTTAAACCCCTGAATTTTTCCAACTTAACGAGATACGAACTTGTGTGTGCCTATTCGACCAGAATTTTCTATAAGAACGATTAACTTCAACTCTATGTTTGTTTGTTTGTAATGGAATCTTTCAAATTCATCTACTTCAAAACGTCAGATTAAATTAAGACCTATCAAGCACCGGTGACAATACAATAATTTAATAAGTTTGTCCTATTATTCTGACCAGGAGTCAGGACCCTCAGGGTAAAAAAGTTAAAAAATTACAGCAAGCGAGCTAACACACTGTACAATGACGTACGTACGTATAATGGCGGACCATCTATTTCTTTACAATCCCCTTGATATGGTTATCAAATGAGAGAATGTAGAAAACAGTAAACTCTGTGACGTTATTTAAAATCTAATATGGTGGCCAAAAGACGTAACTAAAAAATTAAATTCATCTTTAAAGTTCAATTCTAGATATATGTTATAATAGAAAAACAGTATCACGGGTAATTGGAATAAAAATAAATCAATTTAAACACTCATTGATTGCAACGTTTCGTCTTTATTCAATCAAGACTTTTTCAAGCTCTCAATATGTTTAAATTATAATAAAACTATGATATAAGTAATAAGCAATTTCGCATTAGAAAAATCAATTAAGAATTGAAAATTGTAGAAAATATTATTTTCTACAATTTTCAATTCTTAATTGATTTTTATAATGCGAAATTGCTTATTATATTAAAGTTTTATTATAATTTAAACATATTGAGAGCTTGAAAAAGTCTTGAGTGAATAAAGACGAAACGTTGCAATCAATGAGTGTTTAAATTGATTTACAAGCTTTTTGGCAGTGTACTAAAAAGGATAAAAATATTTTTTAATAATTTAAGTTCATACCCAGCTATAAAAGCGTGGGCTGTAAGCTCTATAATAGTCACGACCCACGCTTTTATAATTATGAACTTAAATTATTAAAAATTATTTTTATCCTTTTTAGTAAGTACACTGCAATAAAAGCTTGCCTTTATGAAAGTTTTTTATCTAATATTTTTTTAAATAAAGATCTTATGTATGAATGCGTATGTGTGTGTGTCTGAATCGATCGGATGCTCCCCTGGCCACGTGCAGGTTAAACAAGCTAATATTTTGTAAGTTATAGGTTGACCTGGGCTCACGTTTGTTAATCGGCTGTTAAGTAAACCAATTATCGCAAACAACACATGACCTACCGTTTCAGTATGGCTTCCATCATACGTGACATTCGTATCAACGCTGTGAATTTTCTTGTAAATATCACAGTGCTAAAACGATTTACTGGGAATTTTCTTTATGTCAGTTATACGGGGTTGTTGAGGAAGAATACGCTGGCTTAATGTAAATTTCGCTTTTCTTTATTTCCTCAGTGTTTTCGATTTCTTCTCAATTCAAATCAAGCATATTGTGAAATTTAGCTTACTTCAGTCTTAACGTTGTCTTTAGGAGTGGGGATGGCTTAAGCAGCATGGTGCAAGAGGGGAAGAGATGCAAGCGCTGGTTTATATGGAAACAATTATTTAACTCTTTCAGACTTGGTGGTTAGCGTCACTAACCACCTCTTTCCGAATTTTTAAATTAAAATCCATGCTATTTAGCGACAATCGGTTGAATATAAAAGTTCGAACCATGCTTGATAAGATGTGACACAGATTGGCGGTATACTGAATGAATTTGTGTCGAATTGAATATTGAATATTACTCTAAGCTCAAAATATTTTTAATGTAAAAGCGTGACTGAAAGAGTTTAAGGGGGAAGCCTGCTTTAGAGGCTTCAAAAAATCTATTTTTTTGAGGAATTTTTAGGGAAGGAAATAAATATTTAATTGAAACGAAACTTTCAGGTTTTATTGTTATATATTTCAACATTTTTCTCAAATTTTTTCATTAAAATATATGTCATAATATGCCGGGTACAAGCATTTCGCCGAGGCGCCTCGAGCGTGCATGTGTCGTGTGGCGGGAAAGATGCAGGTCACAATTTCCATCTGAAACAAAAAAACCAAAACAAATTTATATTTTCAATAGTATAGATTCTAGTTAAACCTAAAAAATCTAAAAAAAAGTGAGATATTCAACAATTTTTCGCAACTTAAAAAAAAATTATTTTTTTGGAAAAAAAATTTCACTTTAGATTGTTTAAAAAGTGGGTTAATTATAACTTTTTTTAAGGTTTTTTAGGTTCAACTAGAAGAGAATTTAATCCTGAATACAATCAATTTTGTCTCGTTTCGATAGGACGTTAAATTTTTTTCCTATCTTTCCCGCCAATTAGGAAAAATCGAAAAAATGAAAAACCGAGAAATCGCGCGTCGAAGTTTTCGTTTATAAAAAATCGTAATTTTCTTGAACTTACCGCAATAATGTGCTAATCAGCGATTCCTGGTCCATAGAGTTGCCCTTCAGTCTCGAAAGACTATTAGTCCCTTTGGATACGTACAATAGTTACAATGGGTACAATACATACAATAGATTTAGGGACTGAGCGCAGGCACTCCGAGCGATCCGGCCGCTCGACCTGCTCGACGCTTACTCACTATTTCTTCTGTAACTCCGAAAATAATTTGAATTTGTTTCTGAAAATTTAGGGATATATTCTTGGATAGTTTGGGAAGACATTTATGCAAAAAAAATCGATTTTTTGAAGCCTCTAAAGCAGGCTTCCCCCTTAAGAGAAATTGTATTATAGAAATGAAAATATGGCATCTATAACTCGATTATACCGATAGAAATAGTTGAGTTTTAAATGAAAAAATTCTAGCCAATTGGACGAAAGGACCATTCCGACTTCAAAAATATTGTTTTTTGACATATTATTAACATTTCTGTTAACGCGTGCGGTGACGCGGGTAACGACTAGTAACAATATTTGATATTTGCTCCTCGTTCACATGCAGCGTATATCGTGACATCTTACAACTAAAGCTTATACTCGTACTGTAGACCTTTGCTGAAGTACTTCGACACTAGATGGCTACAAAACAAATGTAGCTATTTGATTTCTTTGAGTGGAATATTTGATCTATTTAGAATAAAATTTGATATAATCATTTTTTATTGCGAATTTATAAATGAATATCTCCTAATAATTATAAAATCATTGTACAAAATATCATGAACTTACAACAGCCAAAAAATGATTTTGAAATTTTGTCTACCTGTAATAAAATTTTTACATGTATAAGTATATCCCTGGTTCTTTTATTTCAAACTACCGATTCTCAAGTTCTAATATAAGAATTGACGAAAGTACCAACTGGTTATTTAGTTTATGTTGAAAATAACTATGAATTGAAAACTAGGGCATCAGTAGTATGAAAATAAATTTAAAAAAAAATATTTTTTTCCAACTTTTAATAAATACCAATCTATTGTCTATACAAAATTAAAATTCTTAAAACAACAATGAAATAGGGTAATTTTATTTTCATTGTTTTACAGCCAATTAACAAATATTACCTCTAGATTAGTTACAACTCTAATATGATTTTTGAAGTTGTCGCTAGTACAATTTATATACGTAAAATGTCAGCACTAGTTCATACAGTGCTCGTAAAAGTATGGTATGTGTTGTAAATGCCGGTAATTGTTCAGTGTTTTTTCATGTTATTAACGTGATTTTGCAGCAGGTATGTTGACTATTAAATCTTATTTTTGCGGAACTTTATTGTAAGAGGACGTGATAGATAAAACAATTTTATTATGCAAATAAAATTGACATTGGTTAACGCATAACCTCAATCCATGAACCATTCATTGTAAAACATATACACGAATTAACCAGTGGCGTAACTGAGAACTTAGTGGCCCCCGCAAACATCTCAGTGGGGCCCTTCTTTTCAATTTATTAATATAATTTAGTTTCGAACAGTAGTGAAACTCTATAAGAAACGTAGTAGACGTACATTAATCATAATATCGACGTTTAACTGATTCGCTTAAACATAAAACGATCAAAACCTTTAAATGAGTTTGATTCGTGAGCATTAAAATCATTTCTTAATACATCCACATTTTATATAAATCAACGCAAACACCCCGCCTTACATGGTTTTGGCTCGTTAGTTTTTATAAAAATCCACGTGCACATATTTTTATATAAAAGGTCGTATGTTATCTATGAACTCTAAAACGGCTGGACCGATTTGGATGACATTTTCAGGCAATGTTCAAATTAGTCCAGCGGATGATCCTGTGAAGTATGGTAGTGATCGGATCAACAGATTTTTTTTTGTTCTTTGGCAATTTTGATTTTTCGTCGATTTTTGAACATTCACAATTAAAAGCGATTGAATTCGCGCAAATTCAATATACGTTGAGAATTTTATGATAATGGTTCTCATATTTTATATTCTCTATATTACATTTACACCCGGGCGAAACCGGACTGGGCCGCTAGTATATAATAAATAACCACCGATACCCTGTGTTGAATGGATTGTAATTGTCTACGTTAAAAACGATTAGTTATTAGCTTTTCAGGATGAACGGGCTTCCCCGCGCCCTGAATTTTGCGAGCCGTCTGCTACGCCACTGGAATTTAACGCCCGATGTCATTTAAGTCAGTAGCTCCGCATTGTTTGTTGCAGATTATTGGCACATTAAAATTTAGGGCTCTTACGATTTTAGTCAATATCTGAGTAATGATATGAGATTGAAGAACCAATTTAAGCGTTAATTTAGAGCTCCTAATTAAAATTCGGCCTTGTGGCACGTTTCGTCTAAATCTTTAGTTACCCACATAGTGTAAACGTCGGTACAATATAATGACGCAAAAAATGCCCAAGTACGAGTCGGACTTGCACACGAAAGGTTCCGTATCACAGTACTTTATTATTATTAACTTTATTTTATTTTTATTATTTGTTGTTATTGCGACCGTAGTAATACACACTCTGTGAAAATTTCAAAAGTCTACTGTGACAATTGTTTTCAATAGTACCAAAATTAAAATTATTTTCGAGCCTATGGTATAAAAATTCATACTTTGAGAATTAACATTGTATTCTCTAGTCACCAACGACTGCGAAAACTTGCAGGATTGAAACATGCTCTAGAAAATTAAGACGCGACAGAGTGTAACCGTGAGTCAGAGAGAGACGGGCGAACTGTCTGCTGAAAGCAAAACAAAATCTGTGTCTAAATTAAGGACAATGTAATATAATATAAAAATTAATTTGCATATTTTTATTTGTGTCCATAGATTAATGATAAGAGATGTTAGTAGGTATTTGGATAGTATTTTTTTTTTGATGTTACATTAACTTACGTACAACGTTTCGTCGCCTGCTTGAAAAAGTCACAATTTGGCGACGAAACGTTGTACGTAAGTTAATGTAACATCAAAAAAAATATACTGTCCAAATACCTACTAACATCTCTTATAAAAATTAATAATATGGATTTTTCTTTCCAGAAATTCGTAAAAAATCATTGCTTGCGCTGTGTTTTGTGCGCTTTTATGGTAAGAAGAATTAATTCCGCTCAAGAAAAAAGTAATTACTTGAAAAGAGACCTTATTACGATTCAGAAAGCATATAATTTAAAAATTAAATTCACTGGCTTCAAAATAAAAATATATGACTTAAAAATCGTGAACATTTGTGACTTGATATACACTGATTATTTAAAAAATATTGTTAAAATAAGTGATTGTAGATTTTCGGTCATGGCCACGTCTGTAGTTGATTTAAATGAAAACAGATCGTCTGAGAAAATCGTAGATTTTAGTGAAAAAACTTGTGAAGTGAAAAATATTGGAACTCAGTGCGGTAATAGTGAAACTTGTGACGAGGAAAACATTTTAGTTTTTCCGCGTTGTATGTCACCGCAACTTATTGACCACGAGGCGGAACTATTGCTGAAGGAAACCGCCATCGAAGAAGCTGAACCAGCTGTTCAGGAGGTGGAATGCATGGACGCAGAGGCTGCTGAAACTGATGATGCTGCTGAAAAGGTAGGATTTTTAAAAGTTCAACATACACTTTAAATATATATTACTTTAAAAATCGCCTGCTAGATATCATCTTTACCAAGGTCGTTACGATACACAGGTTACCCCGTTAGTGAATTACGTCAGCTGAAGACTGTTTAATATTTTTATAAACCACGCAATATCAATTGACAGTCCACGTCCCCTCACTGACCTATCCCTCGGAATGAGGTCACCTCTGTATCTAATATCCGTGCACCATTACGATCAGGTAATTTCGGTTAAAATTGGGATTAACGCGAGCTAAGTCACGGGTCAAAGGCTAGTAATTAATGCAAATTCTTCCTTTTCATGTTGTAAGGACATCACGGTAATCCATGTGAACACGACTGAGCACTAAACTTTGTTTTATTTTTTGTTGACCAATAGGCTATAACTGATTAATAAAACACTGTCAGTTAACGTAAATGTAGGGAAAACAAAAGAACAATCAGAAACATCTAAACTCGGTTCTTAAGCCATGTTCACACAAATATATCGTTTTTGTCTAATGGTGTTTTACATTTTTTTTGTTATAGAAAATACCCAAAAAAATTAACTATAAAGTGGATAAAATAGTAATAAATTTAATTAAAAAAGTATTTTCTTCCACGCTGCTCAGCCAATAAAATACGTTTGGCAACGTTTAACCTCAAAATAATAAAAGCTTTTTTCTGATTGGTCTATGACTGCCACGAAATGAGGATGAAGAAAAAGTTTAAATTCGGGAGTCGATTAGATTGAAAATGAATTCTACTATATTTAGGTATAAGAAAAGGTCTCAGCAAGTGAAATTAAAAATTCCTAGATCAAACCGCTGCTCAGTGACGTTACTTATTGGTTTAAATAGCACATCAACTTTAATAATTTTTTGCGCTTCATTTTTGCTCAAATATTAGAGTTTTTGTTCAAGTTAACGTGTATTTACGTTCCTCATAATAAAAGTACGATAAAAAATTACATCCTAGTACAGAGGGGTTCCTAACCTTTTTGAACCACCGCCCGAGGGAAAAAAATTTGAACGCCCCGTAGTCCATAATAGTTAATTTTGTATGAAATATTAAAATATTGTTGCATATTATCTGTTTATTTATCTATTAAAAAAATGGTGCGTGTAATTACGTACGCGCGGCAGAAGTTATACTTCTTTGGCGTGATTGCGATATTTGATATTCACATTTTCGTTGAAGATGTACATTGATAAAATAAAATAGAATGTCTAGTTAAAAATTAGCCTGTTCACTTCGAGTAGTACTTATTTACTTTGGATAATAGGTAAACAACTCTATCAGCAACTGAAACAGAGAAATGAGACGTCATCCATGAATACAAAGTAAGACTTTATCGGCGATTTCAACCTTGTCTCATGTTCGTTGGATACTGCGTGGGCAACTTCCATAACAGAGAAAATTATACCCTCAATGCGCCAAAAGAAGAATAACTTCAAAAATCATAAGGCGCTTCCAGTACCCACTGAAGGGCGATACTGGCCCCGTCAGGAAACTGTGTCCTAGTAAGTTTCAGCTATTGTGCAGTAGGCCTTACCAGCGTATTTCTCTAATAAGAGTAGGTAAAAATGCTGTCGGTGCAGCTGCGGTCGACATGATGCCAAACAGCGGTCCCTTGTTGCTGCCGCAGTCATTGTGTAACGTTTAATGCGAACTTGAATTACTCCCGGCGACTATTCGGATTCTTAAACCTTACTTCTGCGCCGATAAAACTGTCCCGGATCGTTATTTGTCAAACGCAGAAATCGTCGGTACTTATTCTGTTCACCAATGGTGGAGAACTAGAAACGAAAACTTCTCCAATGTGCATTAACTATTTTTCTTTGATTTAGGAAATAGTCTATTTTACTCTTATTGAAGTTTTGGCGCATTGAGGATAAACTTTTCTCTGTTGCAGAAGTTGCGCACGCAGCATGCAACGAAAATGAGACACCATGAAATTAGTTGTTAATTGAATATGAATGTATCCACAAAGTTGAAATCGTCGATAAAGCTGACTCTTCGATGCAGTATAGTTTTACTTTGTGTTCACAAATGACACATCTCATTTCTCTGTTACAATGTGCTGATGGACTTGTCCACTCACTATCCAAAGTAAATAAGTATACTACTCGATGTGAATAGGCTAACTTTTAATTATATTAATTATGTCCCTAGACATCCTATTCTATTTTATCAATGCACATCTTTAACGAAAATGTGAATATTAATTATCACGATCACGCTAAAGAAGCATAACTTCTGCCGCGCATACATAAGTACACGCACCATTTTTTTAATTTGTCTTAAAATATTCATATCGGAGTATTAGTCCCCAGTAATTTTTATTTCGCTCAAGTAATCGTTTTATAGAATAAAACAGCTTTCAAAATTTGAAATATATAATTTGACAAGAAAACAGGAGCCCCCATGCTTATCTACTGTGATGTCATTCTTGTAGTATATACAAACAAGTGTAAATAAGGCTCGGTATCGTTTACACGAGGCTCGTTTAAGTGTTTACTCGCGCGTGTGTGTCGGTTTATATACGTATATGTGTGTTTATTACACTAGTACCTAAAGTAAAATAAACGTCGTACTATAGTAAAAGCATGAAAATCCAGCACAGCCTACAAATTGGAAGTGAACTTGCTCAAAATTGAGCTGTCGAAAATTATGTGAAATCAGTTATCTTATAGGAGGTACATGCAGAAAATTCTATATTTATCTCGGGCGCGATATCAGGGCTCGTGTGACTATTTAAACTCGCCATAATATATAGGTATGTCATCTTGCGTTAGAAACATAACCTACTATTTTTACCAAACTAAATTATCTTAAATATTTAAAGAAAAGACATTTTTAGTGCGGTCGAATAGTTTTTTGTTATTTTCAAATTGTTTAATAGTGCAAAGTGCAATAGAAACGCGAAGGCGGTTGTAAAATTAAATACAAAGAAACAACGCAAGACAAAAGACAATAGAAAAACAATTGATGTTCAAAGCAAAACAAAAAAGAGCCGATAACTATTCTGCAGGAATCGCCAACTACCCTCGACGGTATAATTCAGTGGAATATAGTATTGCTGTTATATTTCTGTCAAGACAGGTGAGGTAACTCTAGAAACAAAAAATAACCATCTGATTGTACAAACGACACTGAAGTAAACTAAACCCAATTATAGTGACGGTTGACATTCACTACGGGAACAAAAGACAAAACACGCCGGGTCTCGTGGGATGTCATAAGCAGGACGACGGAGATGTTGGGGTCCTTGTTGGTCACATTCACTGATATTGCTAGCAGCTGACAATTGCGTCGCTTCGTAAAGTCCTGGCAGTTGACTTTGAACACAATAATTCGTCGGAATAACTTCTTTTGATTGATGTTCGATTGTTTCCTCGCGGATAAATTGCAGCAGTGTCTAACTGTATCTTTTCTAGTCAGCGGGATGAGCGTTTTGTGTACATTTTTTGAACAACTTAATAATGCCATAACTTCTAAACGTAAACAGATATGGAGATGGGAGTGGTCGGAATCGAATCAGCGTGATTTTTTCTATAAGACTGACCTCAGTTGTAAGTTATATTTAAATATTGTCTAAAAAATTTTGGAGGTTTTTTAAAAATTGAAAAAGTAAAATTGCGAAATTTTTGTAAAATAAATTCGCTCCGTTTCGTTTAATATTAAGTTTGCTAATAGAAAAAAAAAACTTTCTGAAACGAATCCAATCACCCGAAACACTGACTCTCTATTAGTTGAGATTTAGCCTTTTTAAAGTATTTCAATTTGTATACATTTTAAATCATTATAACTTTAAAACTAACAGAGATATGGATTTCCGCGTTGACTTAATCGATTCAGCATACTTTTTTTCTATAGGGCACGTTAATATTAAACATATCTAAGATATTTTGAGTATTTGTCCAAATATCGAAAGTCTTTTCTTGCGTTTTGTAATCTGTAGCTTTTTTTTTACTAAGCGCTTTCTAATACGTTTACTATTAACCGAATTTATAGAAAATGTCACGTTGAATCCATTCCGACTACCCACAACGTCTTATCGCTATTTGTTTCAGAGATTAAACTAGTGCTGAAACTTTTTAAATTTGTTAATTGGCTGAAAAATAATAACCGGTAAACCGGTTTTAACATATTCATAACCACGGTTTTCTAATCAAATTTCAACCGGTTTTCGTGTTCAGCCTTAATTTGTAGTAGGTATATTACACAACAAGAGCAGGAATTACAATATTCTGCCCATGTGGTGTATACTATTTTTCTTTATACCCGATCGAAAGTGCGTTTATTATCAAAAATTTTAATTATTACAATAAAAAATACAACCACGTTCCAGTAGGCAGCTTGTTATGCGGGCATGCTTAATTTTTGTTCCTTATTTCAGCGCTTTTTCGGATATTCACAATGCATTGGATTTTCTTTCTGTCTTTCTCTGGTTTACTTACTGGGTATAAAAAAAAACTCTTTCGTCCCGCTGTTACCTACTTTCTTTCGGTCTGCTGTTATAGATGGCGTGCGAGTAATTCCAGCAGAGCATAAATGTTAGGCTTTCTGCCTTAAAATCGAAGCCGAAAGTACGTACCTTCGACCGTGTATAACGAAAAATACTTTTTACAAACCTGCTTGCAGAGAGCAAGCACACACGCTTCGATTTATTATATATATACCTGCAGTTCGAAACTACCCATTTGGAGTACACTTTAGGAAAATAACAGATCATAAAACAGTACGGATTTATATTCTGCTGTAATTTTGACCCTTCTTTCTATCGAATAAGTAACTGTATAGTTTCGAGCGTAGGCAATGGAATTGACTTTCAAAATATCACACTGAAATATTTATAATTTAATAAAAAAAAGTTCGTGTGCTTTTGAAGTGATACTTCTCAGGCAGGATCAAAAACTAATTTTTAATATACAAGCAAATAAATCTTCAAAATTTTTTTGAATAATACGAAAAATTAACCTTAAATATTTGAAAACATTTTAAAATTTTGTTGTATTTTTTTTCGCTGGATGATACTTAAAACGACTGTTGGTTGTATTTAAAGTTGCCAAATAACAGAAAATGCATTGGTTTTGTCCATCTGTTATTCCAGTCTGGACCTCCTATGATCAGTGTCGCCAACTGTTTGAAAACTTTCCCTCTAAAGCAATTTCAACAGCCACTAATTCAAACCAAAATTCCCCAAATCCGGTCCAACTATTCATTAATTTAAATATAATTAAATAAATTAAAATAGTTATATAGTATTGGTGCAATTAAAACTAATACAATATTAATTATTTGAATATTTATAATAAAGTTATAAATTATACTTAACTACGTAAAAATTAATCTTAGAAATATTAATTACAAAGCTAAATAACGTAAATAAAATTTTAACCCTAAAAATACCCCGAAAAAATATATCCTTTCAAAGAACTCCCCTATATAAATTTTTTCGTTCTTTTAGGGGGAAAATCCCGGAGTTGGCATCACTGCCTATGACCAAGTCGGTTAAAAGCAATTAATTTTTTTTTATACTCTGTATATTAACCACATCAGGTAACGGAATCTAAGAACAGGTAATTTTTGAAGAAATATTGGTTTATATGAAAAGTACCTGTTCATAGATTTAGTTAATTACTTTACCTGTGCTGCGTAGAGTACGGAAAATTTCAGATGTAATATTCGTCAGTTGGTCACATAGATTCGTGAACTTTGTTTCAATAGAATCAGTGAGTGTTTTAAAATTTTAATTATTTACAATGGAATCATCCGTACCTTTGTTTAACAATTTGTTGATATGGTTAAGAAGTTTACAAGTCGAAGGGCCGCAGGACACTGCCGCTGATATAAGTGACGGCGTAGTGATAGCCCGCGCATTATCGAAAATCTCACCGAAATATTTCACTTCCACGTGGCTGTCAAAAATTAAACTTGACGTCGGTTCCAATCCATATTTCAAAATGAGTAACTTACGTAAAATCAACAACGCTCTCATCGAATATTATGATTTACTTGGTTTCAATATTTTCAATCATTCGATACCAGAGATCGAGAAGATTGGTAAAAAATCCGATTTAATTGAACTCCAGAAATTGTTACAACTTGTGTTAGGCTGCGCTGTGAATAGCGAAAATAAACGGCAGTTCATGAACGAAATAATGAGCCTGGATACGTTTGTTCGACAAAATCTCATGCAAGTGATAGAAATGCTAGTGGGGACGGTCAACTTTGATGAATCGTCTTCCGTGGGTATAGTAAATGGATTTGGATTTGAAACTGGTGCCAGTATGTTGACTAAAAAATGTCGTGAATTAGAATGTCAAGCGAATCGTCTGTCTAAAGAGATATCCCGTTTACCATTTAATGTATTCGATTATGAAGATGAAGAAATTCAGGAAGATCTGGGTTTACTAATACTTCAGTTTCGTGCGCGGATTGATTTTTTGCGTCTAAATATATGCCAAGTTGAATCGATACGTGATTTATATCGTGACCAAGTTCGCGAGTGTGAACGGCAAATTTTGAAAATGCATAATGGAATTGATGAGATTGAAAGCAAGTCGGATGAAGTGAGACGATCAAACACTGGAATCGTTCCTCTACGTGAAAGGTTAGCTAAAGTACAAGCCATGACCTGGGCATTTGCTTCTGAAAACGAGAGATTAGAGAAACATGAACAGGACAATAAACCAATCGAAAAAACTAATAATTGTCAGCAAGAAGCAGATTCTTATAAAAGACAACTTGATGAAATGCAACGACGTTTAGACGAAGAAATAGAAAAAAATAATAAAATGCAACTGGAAAACACGCAGCTTCAGTGTGAGCTTGTTTCTGTGCAGAAAGAGAGAGACAATCTCGTTGCAAAAAATAATAGTCATAAAAAATCGATTAAAGAACTTTCTTGCACAATTAAAAACAGGGATGTTTCTGAATGGTTGGTTTCGGATTTGGAACCTAAATTTGATTCTGTAAAATCGTTGGAACAAAATGATGCGTTTCCTAAAGATGTATCAAAAATCAAAGAAATTGGAAATGAGTCAGTGAAGATTGATGTGCGTTCGATGAAAGAAAAAATTGAGAATCTAGTTCGAGCTACGAAGACTTTCACTAATTCAAAGTTACAAGATGACATTGAAAATACTGAAGCGAAATATAATAAATTTGAGAAACAACAATGTTTTTCTCGTAACATGACATCTAGTCTTAGTACCAAAGAAATACAGTCGAATCAGACTTATCACAGTTTAAATAAAAAACGTCAAGTATTGGTTGACCACAATATAGATATTCAGCCGAAATTAAAAACTCAAAATGTTGTAAGTAACGTTGGAACCCCTCAACATTTGAGTCCCGTCAAAAAAATGGAAAAAAAGCTCATACAAAGATATGAGAATTTTTATTGTCCAGTAAGTTAAATATAATATTTATTTCCACATATTGTGTCTGTCTGTGTATAATTTTTTTTGTCCACCAGTTCTTGGTAGGTATACCTTGTAACTGGTAATAAAAATGTTTGTTTTTTAAATAAAATTATTTATCAATTTTGATTACATTTAAAGCAGTAAATAATATATTTTTTTACATTTTCAGGAACACAAAAAATGAGAAAAACGCTGTATTCAAAAGACGATTAATATATTGTAGTTTTTATTGAAGAAGATTGTACTGACTAAATATATTGAAATACATACTAGACGGTTAATTATTGTTAAAAAATTTTATGTACCGGTAAACCGGGGCTACTTTGTGACTGCAGAGGTAACTTTGTGACACCAGGCCTTAAGCAACAAAATCTGGATCCTGGTACAATACCATCAACCAAACATAGTTTTGGGAAGTTACTATTTGTAACTTCCCAAAACTACGTTTAGTTGATGGTGTTGTACCCGGATTCAGATTTTGTTGCTTAAGACCTGGTGTCACAAAGTTACCTCTGCAGTCACAAAGTAGCCCCGGTTTACGGTACCTACTTATATTTAAAGAAATGCTTATAAAAATAAATGAATTTTGAATTGAAATCGATTAAAAATATTTCAAACTCAAATTTTATATTCCTTAATAAAGTTACAAATACAAATAAATGTCATTATTTTATTACTAATAAAAAAGATTTCCTGCCCAACGTTCGTCAAGATCTTTGAGAATATCCTTTATGTGGTGGAAGTACGGGGTCCGTATGGTGGAGGCGCGGGTCACAGATTTTGGAAATGTCATTATTATTGCAATATGACGACGTAAAAATAAAAGCGAAACTAAATTTATGTTCAAATTAAAGGTTATTTTAGAGTTCTCAAGCGCAATTAGGTATATTTTAGTTCTCGGACCAACATTAATCGTTGAATTTGAGACAATGACCGACTGTAGCAGGTAGCTATCCAGTTAATATGGAGATCAGTGACTGAAATTAATAACAAAACAATAAATAAAGTATGTAAACAGAGTACGTGCGATTAACTAAATCCGTATTTTAAGTCAAAAGATAAAAAAACCCGGGTCGCAGTGCCAAAACCCTGCCGACAATATATAGTGTATTTGCTAATACAGGCAGTGTGGCTTTATTACGCCAACTTAAGTTGGTTTTTGGGCAAAATAAAAAATTTGACTCTTTAATACATCCCTTAAAATAACATTTTTTTAAATTGCAATGTTATTATCAATCGAATCTCTATACTAAATTATATACACCTTTCAGTAAATAATTCACTATCTGCAAACTAATGTTTTCATAACATTTATAAATCCGGTCCTGTAGGGCCGATTTTAATAAAATTTTAGGAACACTCTTTAATTACTACCATTTTTTAAAATGGTGCCAAAGTGTTTAGGAGGTTATGAAACGTCGAGAAATTTTGGTCCGACCCCTAGGTCCCGCCATCCGACCGATGCCAATAGTGTATGTTGCCATACACTAATAAAGTATGTAAACAATGTACGTGCGGTTAACTAAATCCGTATTTTAAGTCAAAAGATAAAATTAGTGTGTACTGAGTGGTTACTTCTAAACGTATCGAGGAAATTAGAAACAATAAATTATTAAACGATGCCAAACGCTGCTCACAATTTATTGTTTCTCGAAACGGAATGGCGATGCGTGGTCAGCGTTTAATTTATTGTATACAGACTGTTCGAAAAAACACTAAAAAACTTTAATCTATTATTTTTTTGAACTTAAAAAATGAAAGTCCTTTAAAAAAAGCCACTGAAAGAAAGAGAAATTAACATAAAATTTATTTGTTGGGAAAAAAGGACACTTTAAGTAAACACTTATTTGTATAATATCCATAAAATTCAAAATTATTACACAAAATTAAAGGATAAAGTAGATATGAAGGAAAGGTCAAGTTTGATTTACAGAATACCATGCGAATGTGACAAATACTATATAGGATAAACGAAGCAGAAACTCAACATGAGAATAAATCAACATAACAATGATTGCAAGAATCACAATATGCTAAAAGCTAACAAAACAGCATTAGCTAACCATCATTTTGATACTGGTCATAAATTCGCCTTTGATAAGACAGAAATTTTGGATTATGAACATAATTATCTAAAAAGAAACATTAGTGAAATGGTGTTTATTAAGTTAAATAATACAGTTAATCTAAACTCTGATACACAGAATTTAAACTTGTCATATAATAATATGCTAGAAAAATATAAAGAGTGTAAAACAAAAAACAATTGTTCAAATGAGCAGTAACCACATAAATGAAGTCATATGATTTTGTTTACTAACAGTCAATAAATACATTAATTTGAACATCAACCATAAAATTTTTTTAAAAAAACGGTTTTATTATAAAAGTTTTTATGAACAATTGTTTAAATAAAATTTTTATCTACATATTAATTTTTATATCTGCTTAAACAGAACATTTAATGGTGTGTATAATTAATATCTGATATTTTATATTTCAATTGTAAATTTAAAAATTGTATTTTATATTTAAATTCCAGTTATAAGCTTGAAAAAGTTCCAATAAAGGGACGAAACGTCGCAAATTAACAAATAAGTGTTTACTTAAAGTGTCCTTTTTTCCCAACAAATAAATTTTATATTAATTACCAAGGACAAAAAAGCAAAAAGTCAATTTAATAAGAGTGGATATGTAAAAAGTTTTAGTAATTAAATTGACGCCGACTTCAAAATTTTATTTCCGCTGGATGACACGTGAAACGTCTATTGGTTGTAAGCAAGGGTTATAGCCGCCTAGTATATTATATAGAGTCCAGATGACAGAATGTGTCTTGATTTCGTCCATCTATTATTTTAGTCTGAGTCTCTTATGGTCAATTTCATACTATTGAATTTTCATTAGCGCGGCCATACTGCCAAATTTTCGTCAGCTGGTAAAATTTTAGTCTCAGCGCGCCAAAAGAAGTATAACTTCAAAAAGATAAACAAACCGCTGCTCTATGAAATAACCCATTTTAAACAGCTTGTATATAAACTAGAAAACTTCGTTATCGAAACATACCATCAATAATATATAGCTGAAAGTTCGAGTGGTTGAAAACGTAGAATTTACAATAAATGCAGTTTGTGCTATCGCAGTTTCTATAAGCAAAGGTGCCTTATTTAGTCTCTGAGGATACTGTAATTAATTTTGTATTTGGTCAAACTGTAAACATGATGATAATAATAGTACATAATGATAAAATTATACAATGTGTTGAATATAATGTGTCAACTAGGGTTGGGTAACTCAGATCTGAACCGGTTCAAAGAGCCGACTCCGACAGAAGATTCGTGAGAGCCGATGTGGCGAAGTGAAACTTACCACCATTGTAAATCGTCCTTTATTTTCATTTTATTTACTTTATGTCACAATTATTCTAGCACTTATGTAACCGTCTAGATAATAGTAAATTCCGATAGAGTTTTGGGTAGTATGACCGCAGATTTCGGACTGAAATAAACCAAAATATTCATTCAAGCATTTTTTCTTATTATTTTCGGTGCGCGAAATAAATAGTTTAATTAAAAATCATTAAACTGATATCGATAGATCACTATAAAATATTAAGAAATATAACACTAAACGATTGCATAAGTGCTAGTATAATTATAATTAAAATAGACGGAAAGCATTGATTTAAAATACGTTTAAAATACTATAATAAAAAATACTGTAATAATTGTTTGAATTATTAATATACATTTCTAACAGAAACTGTTGTACATTAAATTAAAAAAAAAAATAACTTAAGGGCCCAGCACGATCCCAGCCGTTACACCGACTCACTTTTTTTTGAGCCGACGGATCCGCATAACTCAGTGAAACACTTAACACACAGAAGTACATTTTACACTTACGTATCAGTTCTTGCTTTGTGCATCTGTCAGCTCAACTGACTCATGCATCACATGTTTGACTATGCATTCTTGATTCAGGTCGTGATATGATTGACTGTACTAGGTAACTTAGTGGCAGACTGCAGTAACATATTCAGAACTCGGCTCTTTTTCAACCGGTTCAGTGAGCCGGCTCACATACGGGATCCAGATGCAAAGATGCAGGTCACTAAAAAGACCCGTTTTTCCAATCTCTAGTGTCAACAAAAGATATCGAGTTTATGTTACAATGGATCGAATTTTGTTTCTACAAAACAGCGGTTCACGAAATGTGAATCGCAACTGCAGTTGCAACATGCGAGACAATTCCAAGAGTGTCGCGAGCTATACATAAAAATAGCCATCAAATTGTTACATGCATTTTTAGCCATTTGAAAAACGCGTAAAATATTAACAATGAGTTTAGTATCGTTTAGTTTAGTTTTGCGCTGGTATACCTATAGTGTATGCAGTGTTGTTATTCATTTTAGAATATACGTTTCCTGTGTTTTATTTGAAAATAATAACTGTAACAATTAAATATGAGTAATAGCGATAGTTTAGAACAGTGTTTCCCAACCTTTTTTTCCTCGCGAACCAAAAGAAAGGTCCGAAAGAATTTGACGAACCCTCTATGTAGTCGTTAATGACAATAAAATTTGATAGAATTTATATTTTTCATATTGCAGAATAATTCGATCAGTGTTGTCAGACGCCACTTTTATTATTTTTGGAATATTGAAAAATAATTAAAATTTAATTTAAAAAGAATTAAGACTAATTTAACAAACTGGTTCTTATGTTTTACATTTGGAAAAACTCTTAATGGGATATTTGTGGCTGTTTGATAGAACAAAGCAATTCAAAGTTAGGCTCAATATATAATATATATAATATAAATAAATGTTTGTAAAAAAAGAGAATAGTATTTGATTACTTGAATAAGAGTAATAAATTATAATGTATACAATTGTTGATATAATTTGATATTGATGAAGTAATTTTGAAAAACAAATAAGGAAAAAAGAAATGAAAATATTGAAATTTATTATAGATTGCTTAATAAACAGGCAGCGAATATTCTATTTTACAGTGGGTTAATTTTTATGTTTTTGTTTTGTTTTTTTTTTTGCTTTTGATTTTAATGGCGTTTTAAAAAATCCGCCATTACAATATTATTTTCGCGAAGTCCCTCTGCAAACACTGCGAACCCCCAGGGGTTCGCGAACATGAAAGTGAGCAGCCTCTTTTTAGGATCCGTCATTTTTATCACTGTAAATCTCCGTTCCAGCTTCCATAACTTCGTCTGGAAGCTTTTGACGCTATAGAGCACGAACCAGTCTGCCGCTTTTTCTTAGTTTCTCTTTTTCTAAACAGATTTTCAGTGCCCCTCTCCCCAGTCTCGCCGCTTAATCTTTTAAGTGCACTTCTCCAAGCAGTCTTTCTTGTTTTAACAATAAGAAAACGATCACAATTGACATTGTTCGTATATAAGCCGACCAATCGTATGCAGATTATTTGAATCAAAACTAAAACAAAAATAAATATTCAGTTCAGTGTGGCGTTTTGAGATGATCAAACGGTTGGAAGTTTTTTTTTTTTTTTGGTCATAACGGATATTTTTAATGATTAGTTTATGAAATAAAATGGCTGCCAATCTCTGTAGAGCATAAAATTTACACGTAATTACTACTTTGTGACTCTTGGCACTTGCTTTAACGTATAAAATAGTAAAAAGCCCAGAAAACGATAGTGTTTTTTGCTACAAGATGACGCGAACAGAATTACTGGGTGGTTGAAACTCCCTTACTACTCATTTGGCGGCAATCGTGTCGCCTACTTGAAATGTTATTTTAAGCTTTCGTTTAACGAACAGATTCAGCAAAAGTCATAATTACGCGCTAAATTTGAATAAAATATTGCTGTTGGTAAGCCGGTTTTACGTGTGAAACTGGTTGCGCAACTTTACTGTCAAAATCAACAGCCTAATAGCCCAGCGGCTAGCCTTTTATGATCACAGTTGTCGAGCATCTATAACTGCAATCTCTCTATAGCGGTTAGCAGGTTATCTTGAATCCATATAATTAGATATTGGAAATTGTAGTCGCAGCTCGCAACGTAACACAGTAACGACAACGTAACTTTCAATCATTCTGAGGCATGCTTTATCATATCTGTTTTAATGGGGCTTATTAAAAGACAGCGATTTCGTAACAGAAACGACTTACCTCGAGTGTTGTATTACTCGGTTATGTAGCGGTAACTGTATGAAATTCACGTAACGCAGTAATGTTAGCGTAACCGCGTTAAGTTCTGACAGTTGTGGTGATTGCGTGACGTTGCATTGCGGTACTTCCCCTTGTAACGTGTGTATCAAATGCATGCTGTAATTAGTCTACTGCTTCTATTGTTTCAAGTATCTCAGTCTGTCTCATTCTCTTTCTCTCTGATAAATTAATATTACAAAACTTGGTTCTTAATTGTTGGCAGTTACACTAATTTAACTCGAATGTTATTGTGTCTATTAATACGAATACAGTCGATTCTCGATAATTTGACACTCACGAGTTCAGAATAAGAGGAGTTTAAGGGGGTCGTCTGGTGTGACAACTGTTTTTTTTACGCTTTTTTGGGAATTTTTCGTGGCGAACAATGAATGTATACTACCTTAATATTTTCATGATGTATTTATTGACATTTCACCAATCTTTCCCAATTTTTTCACGTTGAAATAAATAGTTGATGACGCCCATGTAAAAAAAAAGTCGGCTGACGGTTGCCACGGTACATACTGTTCTGCTTATCTAAAATCAACAAATCAAATTGCGTCTTAATTGGTAGACCTGTGACTACAGGCGGTACCAGAGTTAAGTCAAAATATTGAAAACTTCATGTTTGGCGAAGATTTGAAAAAAAATTTACGATTTTCATCGTTTTTTTTACTATTCCAGCGTGAAGAATAAAAAAACTATTACAGTTATCACAACGATTTTGGTTCGGGCTAGAACTATAGATGTACTGAAGATACCATACAAATTTCAACGCAGTCGGATCATTAGTTTTTGAGATATCGTGGTAACCATTTTAAAAAATACAGTTTCGAGAAAAACGCGTTTGAAAAATCAAGTATGCGTAACAGAAAAAAGCACTTGGCTCACGATCTACCTCTGTAACTTTCCAACGACTTCGAATTTCGAAAAACTCTTTCACAAACATAATCTGGAGATCCTAAAAAGACGATTTAAGCAAAAAAAATCGGTTTTTTTGACCCCTCACACCAGACGACCCCCTTAAATAACCAAGAGGGAGGGAGAAAAAATATCAAGTAAACAAGAGTTTGATCAAAATTCGCGATTTATTATTTTAAACATTTGTACAATTATTCACTTATTCATTTTGAAAAGAAGTCCGTACTTTTCTGTTGAGTGAGCGACTTCAGTCTATCATTGTCCAATGCATTTTCGATAGTGGTAAGAGCTGCGTAGAAATCGTCACTTGTATGTAAACAAACGACATGTCTGTGCATGATAAACGCTTCAAATTATAAAGAATAGGGAAGCCCGGACTCCAAATTATTGCATGCTGGCGGGCAAGATACTATTCTTTCAACTTCAAATTATGAAGGGACCAATTAATATTGATTTTATTTAGTTTATCGAGTTTTTTTCAAGGGACCGGGAAAAAATTTCAAATTATCTAGATATTCAAATAAACGAGTGTCAAATTATCGAGAGTCGCCTAGTTCGACTTATTGAATACAAAATTCGGTTACCAATAAAATCGCTTTTTTTGCTCACAGCTTATGCATCTTCTGTCGTAAAGTGTACTTTTCTCGTCAGCAGCAGGTTTTAAAATAATGAAATTATTTTTGAAATCGGTTCAGTGGAAACCGAAATAAATTATATGAAAAAAAGAAGGTGCGTGTACTTATACACGCGCGTTTGAAGTTATATTGAAAACTGATTTTAATATACATGCAAATAATTTATTGAAATATAATCTTCAAAAAGTTTAAGAATAATACTTACAAATTACTTAAAATATTTGAAAACACACAATTTTATTTTGGTATTTACTTTTTTCAGCTGGGTTTATAGTCGTCTAGTATATCATATAGTTTTCATCTGTCATTTCAGTTTGGGCCTCTTATGGCCAACTTCATACTGGCGAATTTTCGTTAGCTGCTGTTTTACTCGCAACGCGGCAAAAGAAGTATAATTTCAAAAAAAACTACTGAACCGATATACCTAAGTAAAAATTATATGGGACCATAGTACCATGTTTCTGAATACAACGGTGTCGAAATTTTGCAAATCGGTTAAGCCGTCGAGAAGTTAAGGCTGATTCAAACAAGGAAAAAAAAATATAAATGTATGTACCTACTTGTCGAGTGTCTAATCTCCTTTTTGTAATTCGGTCAAAAAAGACAGTTGTGATTTTTTTTATTCAGGTATATTTCACCCGTTCATCTAATTTACCTCAATGAAGAAATACATCTCTCGAAGTTGTTATGTGAGCGCATCAGGTTAGGTTAGGTGAATTGAGTCACTGGTATGCGTTCAAAATGTAGTAAAACTCCGTCTGAAATACTTGGTCTTTGCATAGTCTCAATGTTCTGTATGATTCATATTAACAAATATACAGTAAGACCCCGAACGTGGAAGATACATTCCAATAAGTTCCTGCGCTATACGAAACGGCGGTAAACAAAGTAATCTTAATTAGAGTTGGGTAACTCAGATCTGAACCGGTTCAAAGAGCCGACTCCGACAGAAGATCCGTGAGAGCCGACTCACTTTGTTTGAGCTGACGGATCAACGGATCCGCATAACTCAGTGAAACACTTAACACACGGAAGCACATTTTACACTTACGTATCAATTCTCGCTTTGATGCATCTGTCAGCTCAAATGACTCATGCATCACATGTTTGGCTATGCATTCTTGATTCTATACAGGTCGTGATATGATTGACTGAACTAGGTAACTCAGTGGCAGACTGCAGTAACGTATTCAGAAGTCGGCTCTTTTTGAACCGGCTCAGTGAGCCGGCTCACATACGGGATCTAGATGCAAAGATGCACATCACTAAAAAGATCCGTTTTTCCCATCTCTAATCTTAATATATTGATAATAGACATGAGAGAAACAGAACCGAAAATAAGCAAATTCGTTAGTTTTTTTTTCGTTAAATTTTGTAACATTTACTTTTAAATACTTTTTTATCACATTAATTATTATAGATTTATTAATAACTAATATCGATTTTTGTTCATAAAACATTTATTAAAATCAAATGAAAGTTCGAGTACGAAATTATATTTGTGATCAGGAAGGTTTTTCATTTGACATATTCTGTTTTTTGTGAAGAAGTCATCTAATGTCGTCTGCCTTTGTCTGTTTCGTTCAGCAAGCTGTTGACACTTGGTCTTGCCTTTGAACTTCTATCAACATTTGAATCCATAATTTACGTTAAAGTGGCTAAACTTCTTTTTTGAAACCGCGTAATATTGGACCAGCGTTAAGCGAGGTCTTATTGTACATAAAATCTAGTTCTCTCTCGGGATAGAACCTAGACGTTTGTTTTGAACGCGGTCCAGACGTGTGCATCAGTGTCTTCTTTAGATATGCAAACGTTCTCTGCCTTGGAAACCGCTGTAATCTGTCTACTCACAGACCATTTCTATTCATGCTTTCCTCTTGGACTAAATGTAACGTGCATACATAATAATATGTGTCAGAAGTATTGGAATATATGTATACAGGTTGATTCGTCCCTTGAATGCAGAGGAATAGTTCGTGAAATAGCCTATAGCTCCCAACCTTTTCTGGACTGCTGAACATTTTGCGAAAAAAAACTTAAAAAAAAAATATTAACCTCCTTCAAAAAAATCACTAAAAAGATGAAAATAATGAAATTTTGAGGTCGGAACTAATTTCATTACAAAAACTTTTAATTACATATCTACTTTTATTAAATAGGCGTCGACCTAAAATTTCATGTGATTTTTTTTTGTAATGAAATTAGCTCCGACCTCAAAATTTCATTATTTTCATCTTTTTAGTGATTTTTTTGAAGGAGGTTATTATTTTTGTTTTAAGTTTTTTTATTTTTTACTTTTTAGTGGTGGATTTGATTTCGCACATTTTTGAAAACCACTGAACCGATTTAAGTAAAATTTATGTGGGATCACCCTGAAGATGTGCCCTATTAAATACGAAAAGAATCATCATAATCGCTTTACAAATGTTGGAGATATGAGGTAGCATACATTAAAAAATATGTTTTTTTGACGTCATTTAAAGACGGATGAACCGATTTTAATAAAAACTATATGGGACCACCTGGGATGTACATACCCTTTCAAACAAAAAAAGAATTTTCCAAATCGGTTCAGGCGTCTGCAGGTAATCGAGGAACATACATAAAAAATAAAAAAAAAAAGATTCCGACGAATTGAGAACCTCCTCCTTTTTTTTGAAGTCGGTTAATAAGCTACCGGTATGATGATATTTGTGAATTAAGTCGGAAAAAATTGCCCCTTCTGAGAGCTTCTGTGGCGTGCGCTGTGTAATTAGTTAGTTGCACGAAAATAATGTATGGTGGAAAAGTTCTTAAAAAAAGTCCGCGATATCATATTATGTCTGTCATTTAAGGTATAACCATTTTTATGATTTTCAAATTTGGTCCAAAAAAATGTTTTATTTGCTCAGGTGTTTTTACCGACATAGTATTAACCATTATTTAAATAAATATGATAGTCATTTGATGTTATTAAGTTGTCGAGCGTGTATAGTATAATCTACAAAAACCCGGGTCGCAGTGCCAAAACCCTGCCGACAATATAGTGTATTTGCTAATACAGGCAGTGTGGCTTTATTATGCGAACTTAAGTTGGTTTTTGGACAAAATAAAGAATTTGACTCCTTAATACAGCCCTTAAGAAAACATTTTTTTTCTTAACTGCAATATTATTATCAATCGAACCTATTTACCAAATTATATACACCTTTCAGTAAATAATGCACAATCTGCAAACTAGTGTTTTCATAAAACTTGTGGTCCTGTCGGGCCGTTTTCATTAAAATTTTAGGGACACTTTTTAATTACTACCAGAGGGTTAAATTTCAGTTTTGAAACGATTCGGAAAATTTTTTCAGTATTTTGGGCCCCAAAAACTTTTTTCAACCCCTAAAAACTTCCCTTAAAATGGCCCGATTGGGCCCATTTTAAATAGGCTTCGTGCGATGATGGATTTCAACACGTGGGCCAAATTTCGTTAATATCAATTAACTTCTTCGAAAGTTATAGCCCGCACACATATATACCTATATATATATATATATATATATATATATATATATATATATATATAAATATATATATACATATATATATAAACATTTTTAAAAATGGTGCCAAAGTGTTTAGGAGGTTATGAAACGTCGAGAAATTTTGGTCCGGCCCCTAGGTCCCGCCATCCGACCGACGCCAATAGTGTATGTTGCCATATGGCAAATACACTAATAAATAAAATAAAATAAATTGACACTGTAAAAATAAACTCTATTTATCTCTGTGCTTTCTAACTGTATTTTCTCTACTTAAAGTTGGGAAGTAAAAAATATTCTGATAGTATCGTCATTTTTTGAAACACGCTGTATAATCAGGTGGGCCACATACATAGTCCTTAACACTGGCCACAGACCTACGGGAAGCGGTTTGGTTGGTTCAACTGCTTCCGGTGTCGGGAAATCCCCGTGTTCTTTGACTGCCATTGCTGCTTGACGTTCCATGCATGTATTATTTGTAACACTATGAAGACATCGAGCTTTACTGATGGTGGCGACTTTTTGAAAACTTTGCAGTTAAAGAGGTGGCTTTGAAAAACAAAATGGTCGATTTATAGACGATATGAAGTTTTTAGAATACGTATATTTGGAATTATTACCCATTTAACTGAATAATCTTTATTGAAAAGTTCATGGTAAAGAATCTCCACATATACAAAAGACGATTTCTGTTTATACGCAATAAATTCGCGGAATTTTAAACCGGTTTTTAAGCGATTTTCGCAAAAATATTTTTGAATGTTTAGGCCGTATCTAATTACGCTATAAGGGGTCATAATTCTTGGGTAACATCGGGAAAATTAGGTTAATTGTAATAAAACCAATTTCATCATTAATTATTATTAAAAAAAACCCGGGTCGCAGTGCCAAAACCCTGCCGACAATATAGTGTATTTGCTGATACAGGCAGTGTGGCTTTATTATGCGAACTTAAGTTGGTTTTTGGGCAAAATAAAAAATTTTACTCCTTAATACAGCCCTTAATATAACATTTTTTTTCTTAATTACAATATTATTATCAATAGAACCTCTATACCAAATTATAAGCAACTTTCTGTAAATAATTCACTATCTGCAAACTAGTGTTTTCATAAAATTTGTAAGTCCGGTCCTGTCGGGCCGATTTTATTAAAATTTTAGGGACACTTTTTAATTACTACCAGAGGGTTAAATTTCAATTTTGAAACGATTCGGAGAATTTTTTCGGTATTTTGGGCCCCAAAAACATTTTTCAACCCCTAAAAACAACCCTTAAAATGGCCCGATTGGGCCCATTTTAAATAGGCTTCGTGCGGTGATGGATTCCAGCATGTGTGCCAAATTTCGTTAAAATAAATTAACTTCTTCGAAAGTTATAGCCCGCACACATATATACCTATATATATATATATATAAATATATATATATATATATATATACATATATATATAAACATTTTTAAAAATGGTGCCAAAGTGTTTAGGAGGTTATGAAACGTCGAGAAATTTTGGTCCGACACCTAGGTCCCGCCATCCGACCGACGCCAATAGTGTATGTTGCCATATGGCAAATACACTAATAAGAAACGACTGTTTTTCAAATATATTACATTTTTAATTATTACAGTAAGGTATCTACTTACTTGAAAGTTTTGTAAAGTGTGACTCCGGGATGTCTTTGAAATTCTCGTTTCGTGTTTCATTTAGCAGAAAATTTAATTTTGAGATAAGAAATCTTCATTAGCTGTGCTAGACGAGGAGATTTTGAGCTCGTCAACGTTGACTAGTTTTTGTGCCGTTTATAATAATGGTCGTATTTTTAATGAATATTAATTTGTACCTGAATATTTTTTACAGTGAAAATCTAACGAGTAAATTGTTATAAACATTCATTGTTACAATGCTAAATTAGAAAAAAATATTTTTTGTCAAAGTGGACAAAAAATAAATTTTTCTAATTTAGCATTGGAACAACGAATGTTTATAACAATTATATAGCTCGTTCTGAAGCATTGCAGAATTAACATATTCTTATACTAACGAGTAAAGTTTATTTTTTTATTTTATTCATGACTTATGTCCACATTACCTATTTTGAAAACGAAATAGTAATTATAAACATATCAAAAATTTTTATTTGTACACAAAATTTTCAGTTATTTTTAAATTCTGAGATATTTCGCTATTCTTTTGCGAAATGTAAAAATATGTTACTGATACTATTTATATTTACAATGTAAATAATTCTAGCTAACCTTGAAGCCTTTAAAAAATCTGGTTACCCTACGTAAAACTTGTCGCGGGCTTTTATTTACATAAAACAATTCAACATTTTCTGGAATAAGTAATATTAGGTTATGTTTCTAGTGCGTGATAACATATTATATCATGGACCATGACGAATGTGACATTGTGTTAAAAATGAGATACAGCGAGTCTTAACAGTCACATGAGCCATAATATCATCAAGCACGAAATACATATAGTATGTCTTACTGCTCTCTATAAAAACCCGGATTAGCATAATTTTCAAAAATTTTTACAGTTCAATTTTGAGCAAGCTTACTTTCAATAGGGAATATGCATTTGGATTAAATTGAATTGATTTTTTTTCCCTGAATCCATATTGTCCTGAAATTATATCTGAACCATTATTTCCTTATTTAGTTTGTTTTTAATTGCATAAAATATTAATTAAAAAATGCAAAATATGTGAGGGAAATTCGAATTTGCGAAACGCATCAACATAGGTCGAACGTCAAATACCACGTTATCGGATTTATAGGCGTCGCTGTTTCTATGGTGTCTGAATATAATATAATATAATATATAATAGCTTTTAAAACTGAAAATTTCTATAAAAGAACCAAAAGTACGTCAAACTTATAGTCAACAAACACTGGTCGTGGCTTTTGACGTCACTCAAGGCCCGCGAAAAAAAAAATCAAATTTAAGCGATGTTTTAAATATTATTTAAAAAAATTATTCGAGCATTTCCAACAGTATTTATATTTTTTACTATTTTATAACGATGTAAAAAGTGAATTAAAAATATAAAAAAAATACATGCATATTCCCTATTGTTGACTTTTCATACTTTTACTATGGAAATGGTAGTACGACAACGTTTATTTTACTTTACGCACTAGTGCAAAATTGGCCATTTTACTACCGCAATGAAAAGTAATTATTGTATAGGAGAGTCGTGCAAAGAAATATTTTCAATATTTGTCACTTAATTAACATTACGAAATGTTTTAAATCAATTGTACTAGTGAAATATCCATGTCATGGCCTGCTATAGCCAACATCTTGGGAGTATTTTGATTAGCATATTATAAATAGTTTGGCCGTAAAAAGCGAGTGGGGGTGTTTTCAACGCGGTAGCAATATCGCATACACTAACTCGGCTTCTTGCATTTCGTATACGTGAATGGTTTGCTATATATTTTCTAGTTGAGTGTACAGTTTGTCCATCACATTTAAGCGTATATGATTTCTCAGATACGTTTAATATTTACCGTCCTTATGGGGATAGGACATAAAACGATACGACATCTCGTGACAAAAATTTAAACATAAGCACATTACAGTTTACGTACTTACTGTTAGTATTATTATAAAATGGTTGACTCTACATTGTGTTTGATCTAAACTTCACCCATACGCCAAACCTCGCAATATTTTCTGTAAGTGCTGCTGGCATTCAAAATTTTTTTTTCTTTGCTGACGCCGTTCCATAAACTATTTTGCGAAATTTGCTATTTTCAATGAAGTTTTTCAAACAGTAAGAACGGACGTTAAAAAAATGCCGGATAATTCTCCCTTTCACATTATAACATTCCGGAAAAAATATATCAATATTGTCCACTAAACATTTTCCCAATTAGAATTTCCGTTTTAATTTCTTCCATCCATCTTGTCGACGATTTTCAAATTGTGATTCTTCAAAATGTGTCTGTAAGAAAAATACGTTTAACTGTATTCTCAAAAAAAAAAAAAAGCGGTTGTAAGTGCGGAGACAGGGAATATCAATATTGTCCACTAAACATTTTCCCAATTCGAATTTCCCCTGTCTCCGCACTTACAACCGCTTTTTTTTTTTTGAGAATACAGTTAAACGTATTTTTCTTACAGACACATTTTGAAGAATCACAATTTGAAAATCGTCGACAAGATGGATGGAAGAAATTAAAACGGAAATTCTAATTGGGAAAATGCTTAGTGGACAATATTGATATATTTTTTCCGGAATGTTACAATGTGAAAGGGAGAATTATCCGGCATTTTTTTAACGTCCGTTCTTACTGTTTGAAAAACTTCATTGAAAATAGCAAATTTCGCAAAATAGTTTATGGAACGGCGTCAGCAAAGAAAAAAAAGTTGAAATGCTTCTCCATAATGTATTTTATTTAATGTATATCTTTTTTTTTATAATAAATAATTCAACTTGTATCCAATATTTTTTATTTAATTTGTTTCGTATTTCAGCTGATAAAATTGAAGTGTCGTTGCCAAAGGCAGATTTCTTTTCTGACATTTCCGCATTTTTTTTAATAGCCCGCAAAAAAAAACAATAGTCATTACAATTAACAAATAATTCTTCTATTCTGCATAGTACAGTGATGAAAAATAAATAATTACCGCAATTTTTTCTGTCAACTTCTGTACAGTTGTCACATTGATATTCCCACTTTAAAGCACTTTTGCGTATGGGTAAACACGTACAAACAACAGCAGGACCTTTAAAAAATCTTGACAAACATTCAAATCATTTTTCTTTTATGAAATATAATTTATCTGTTAACTTTAGTCATATGTTGTCGTACTACGCGTGACAAGCAAGGACACAATATGGCGGATGAGAATACTCACATCTATAGTGCCTTAGTGAGACATTATATGCCTATGAATTCCATGTCAAAATCAGCTAATAAACGTCCGTCATATTATTGTTCACGCACGTGACCTAAAATGAACGCAAGGACTGTACCTCTATCTGGGTGTAAATGCACCTAGTGTATCGAGAGTACTGCACGGTGTGCACTTATGTTAGAGTAATTCACTTACACTCGCGCAGTTTCTGTTGCCTACACTGCACGGTGTTGCTGCTGCTTTCAGATTGCATTTAGTTTATTTTATTACATGCATTAACAGGTCCCCTGCCTGTAATATTGATCCTTTTAATATAAACCTCCCGCCTTTCATTACACTTGTTCAATATACATGAGTTGACGTTTTAATTTAGCTTTCAGTCATATCTACGAATCCATAATAAGAATAATGCGTTTAACGGCCGTTTGTCGACATTTTGTCATAACAAACGTTATTCGCACCCTTACTATTTTCCGTCTACCGCACTTCTCGTTCGGGGTCATTCATAAATTACGTAAGTCGTTTAGGGACGGAGGGGTATAAGTTCAATATTACTGATTCTTAGTATAGCGGCGAAGGGGAAAGAATCTGATCTTGAATTTATAATCTACTATTTTCGTGCAAGAAATGGCGCTATTCGATAGCGCCATCTGTACTTAGTTCTCAGATTCAGTATTGAATTCTACAGAAATCATATGGTCTCAGGGGGCGTCCATAAATTACGTGAGGCATTTTTTAGGATTTTTACCCCCCCCCGCCCCCCTTGGTGAGATTTCGCAAGATTTTCCTCAACTCCCTCCCCCCTCCCCAAATCTCACGTGAGATTTTTTAAAATTTGTGTTCTGGCTGTAATTGCGTTGGATTATAAAAAAAAAAACAAAACATAATTTGTTCCATTACTTTTATTTGACTAGCAATGACTAATATTGAAGATTCGAGAGTATTGCCGTAGTTCAGAATTACTGCGATAAAATTAAATAATTAAGTAAATAATAAAAGATTTATTCCAATTCAGTCCATGTGTGAAATTTCGCCATATTTTCACTCTAGCAACATTTTTTACTTTAATTTAACTTTACTTTCACGCAATTTTACACCGTTTTCTACTAGAAAAAAAATTACGTGATATTTGCTAAAACCCCCCCTCTCCCCTATGTGAGATTTAGAAAGATTAAGCTTGACCCCCCTCCCCCCCTTGAACACCTCACGTAATTAATGGACTCAGTACTTCTAGACATTCTTGTATTCTATTGTCTCGCTAACTGGGGATTTCCCTATTACTTGAATTCTGGGAAGTAATTGTCATTTTAGTATCTAAGACAGAAACTTGTGCATCAGCTACTATAGTAGCACCATGATGGATCTAGTAATTTTAGGGATAGAGTATGCAGCTGAGGGGGTGAAAGCCTTGAGGGACGGGGACAAAGCATTGTTACAATGTAAGACTGGAGTCAATTTGTGATTGTCCGGCGCATTGCGCATGTTTAGTAACATGAAATTCAAACATGGACATAAGAATATAGATCAGTGATTCTCAACCACTGTGCCGCGAAATTCTTAATGTGCCGCCGAATTTTGATATCGTTAAAAGTGTGCCGCGACAAAAAAAGGTTGAGAATCACTGATATAGATCCATGTACTAAAGAAATTTTCTTTTTACACCATACTACCAACATAAATTTCATGTCACTAGACATGCGTAGTGCGTCAGCCAGTGACCAACGAACACCACTTACCTCGTCGCGTCCCGGCTAAACCACCCCTCGTCTGAAACCCAAGTACATGCTCTGTCTCTGATATTCCTATATCTATGAGTAGCACACAAAGAAAAAGAAAGAGAGAAAATAAAAAAGAAGGTAAAAAGCAAATTATTATTTAGAAACATCACAAGATTTCTGCGTGTTTTTATAAAAGTTGTATGCTTGCGTAAATATTATTAATCCATAAAATCTTGATCGTGCTGTACGTAAAACGGTAGTTTGTCTACAGTTCACACAATATTGAGTTTGGTTTATAATAATTTAATGCTTGCTGATCTACATCAGCTTTATATAACTTTTACAACTTTATTTATATTGCATAAATTACTTTAGCTGCCTATCTGCTATAAAATTAATTAATCGGTCTTTATTTAAATATTTATTAGTACGTAGGAAAGTGAGGGAAAAAGTCGATTGATTGTTCCACTAATTTTTGTTACACAATCGATTCTATTAATATATAAAATAAATAAATATAAGAAATGCGAATTCACTTTCGGAAATATATTTTAAGTTTCATTCAACTAGTTCTTTATTACTTTTATGACCATTGTTGATGTAAAACTTCATTTGGCACGGTATGATAAAATCGAATTTTGAGATTGAATATGTAACGAACGTCTGTAGAACATTAAGTTAAGGTGACGGTGAGGTAAAACGAGATAGAAAAATTGTAGATTAGATCTCGGTGGTTAATGCCATTATTATTTTTTTTTATAATTATGCCAGTTCACTTCTTAGTGTGTAATGTAAAATACAGCGTAACAGAAAGGCGTTTTTTTTTGTAATTTTGGTTTAGCCTGAACCAAAATTACAAAAAAAAACGCCTTTACGCGGAGATATTTTAACATGCCTGTTCTGTCGAAATATCCAACATTTTTCGTTATTGGACCTGGCGCCAATTCATCTTTTCAATTTTTTATTTTACCAAAAAAATATCCCCAACTCTACAATGTTATCTACTTATTACATTATTTTGTGACCCAAGCCGTTAGATACACAGGTCACCTCGTTAATAATTGACGTCAGCTGGGAGACCGTTCAATATTAACCATCACGCAATATCTGTTGACAGGTCACTGGGTGACGTCGTCCCCCCACTACTATACAACAAAACGAAGTTACCTCTGTATCTGTTATTCTTGATTTGTAACAAAAGTATTGTATAGAAGCGGACCACGGTATAAGAAAGAATGGTAGTGTATCTTATATTCTTTTATCATGGAAGAAATGAAGCTCTTATTGGACGAGTACACGAAAAGCCCGCGGAGTAGCGCTGCGAGCACACCAGCAATGTGTGCTGTGTTAAAAGAGATGCGTAACGGGTTTGCCTCTGCGTTGTCGTTGCGTAATATACTTTGAAAATTGAATTTAATCTTTTTACTCTTTTTAACACGGCAAGCAATGCTGCTGAGCTCGCAGCGCTACTCCGCGAGCTCTCGGTGTACTAACCTAATAAGAGACTCGCTTTTTTTGTGGGAGCTATACTACCATTCTTTCTTATACCGTGAAGCCGGACACAAATCAGTGGTATGGACTATCGCCGGCTAGTTGATCGTTTGCCGCATGGCGCGTGTATCGTGATTGTAATTACTGACGTGTCGCCGTCGAGGCCGTCTAATTACACGCTCCGCGCGTCCGATCCGGTCCATCACGTCATGCGTTGATGCCGGATAAAATTCTTCTAGAGGCTTTTAAATCAAATGCTAAATACATCACAAACAGGTATCTCCTACGTGTTTACCTAATATCTATAAGATTCGCAAATACATTTTTGAAATTAATTATAGAATTTTTTAAGTTATACTTCTTTCGGCGCGTTTAGAAAAAATTATGAGATCGTATATTACGTCAATTTCAATCTTCTGCCCGTGAAGTGTTTACTATTTTTCTTTATACCCGGTCGAAAGTGCGTTTAATATCAAAATATTTGATTATTATCATAAAAAATACAATCACGTTCCAGCAGGCAGCTTGTTATGCCGGTCATGCTTAATTTTTGTTCCTTATTTCAGCGCTTTTTTGGATATTCACAATTGGGTTTTTTTCTGTCTTTTTCTAATTTACTTATCGGATATAAAGAAAAAATTATTTCGTCACGCTGCTACTCTCTATCGGTCCGCTGTTATAGATGGCGTGCTGGTAATTCCAGCAAAGCATAAATGTTAGGTTTTGTGTCTTAAAATCGAAACCGAAAGTACGTACTTTCGAGCGCGGTATAAAGAAAATGAATTTTTACGATGTAACATCAAAATTAACAGAATGAAGTTGCTCGCAGAAAAAAGATACCAAAAAAATAGAAATTGTGAACATGCCTTCGCCATATCTCGTAGTTGTTTTTCGTTTAACTGAGTAAGGTGGTATAGTATGGTAGAGAACATTTTCGCATGTCCGTAGCGTTTATCAACTGTATTAAGGCTGTCGGAACGCTCCGAATTTTGTTTGTGCTGAGACCCAGCGGTAAGGGGCGAGGTAGGCAAAACACATATTGTGGGTTTGGCCTTCTTTAGCTCTGTCTCGCTCAAATCATCCGCACGTTTCAATTTTTGGCTGGTGCCAACTACAAGGCTAAAAAATTTTCTTGCAAGGGTGCCGCTGTCAACTGATTACTCTAATTTTTGGAAATATTTTGAAGATTTAAAAAGCTTTTCCAAAAAAGGAAGAGTCACTTTAGGTTTGTGATGGAACAGTTTTGTGAAATAAGTGCGAATAAGGTTATAGTGTAACATTGAAAACGTGTGTTTTTTTAGCACAATTAATGCCAATTTTTTTCTAGTAAATCGTACATAA